>CM061551.1:138000895-138548395 GCA_030864225.1 Capsicum baccatum var. pendulum | reverse complement strand
GAAGAAGAAGAAGGAAAAAAAGAAAAAGGAGAAGGAGAAGAAGGAGATGAAGGAGAAGAAGCAAAAGAACAAGGAGAAGAAGAAGAAGAAGAAAGAGAAGAAGAGGAAGGAAGAGAAGAAGAAGTAGAAGAATGAGAATAAGAAGAAGAAGAAGAAGAAGAAGAAGAAGGAGAAGGAGAAGAGGAAGAAGAAGAAGGAGAAGAAGAGAAAGAAGAAGTAAAAGAAGAAGAAGAATAAGGAGAAGAAGAAGGAGGAGAAAAAAAAGGAGAATAAGAACAAGAACAAAAAGAAGAAGAAGAAGAAGAAGAAGTTGGAGAAGAAGAAGAAGAAAAGGAAAAAGAAAAAGAAGAAGAAGGAGGAGAAGTAGAAGAAGAAGGAGGAGAAGATAAAGATGAAGGGGGAGAAGAAGAAGGAGGAGAAGATGAAGATGAAGGAGGAGAAGAAGAAGAAGGAGGAGTAGAAGAAGAAGAAGCAGGAGAAGAAGAAGAAGAATGACAAGAAGAAGAAGGAGAAGAAGTAGAAAAAGGTGAAGAATGAGAAGGAGAAGGATAATAAGGAGAAGAAGAAGGAGAAGGAAAAGAAGAACAAGAAGAAGGTAAAGAAGAAGAAGAAGCAGAAGAACAAGGAAAAGAAGAAGAAGAAGAAGAAGAAAGAGAAGAAGAAGAAGGAAGAGAAGAAGGAGAAAGAGAAGAAGAAGATGATGATGATGATGATAATGATGATGAAGGAGGAGGAGAAGAAGAATAAGAAGGAGAAGGAGAAGAAGAAGAAGAAGGAGAAGAAGAACCAGAAGAAGAAGAAGAAGAAGAAGAAGGAGAAGTGGAAAAAGAAGAAGAAGAAGAAGAAGAAGATGAAAAAGAAAAAGAAGAAGAAGGAGAAGAAGGGGGAGAAGTAGAAGTATAAGAAGAAGAAGAAGAAGAAGAAGAAGAAGAAGGAGGGGGAGGAGAATATAAAGAAGAAGGAATAGGAGAATAAGAAGAAGGAGAAGAAGAAGATAAAGGAGAAGAAGGAGGAGAAGAAGAAGAAAGAGAGGGAGAAGAAGAAGGAGAAGGAGGAGAAGCAGAAAAAAAAGAAGAAAAAGAAGAATAAGAAGAAGGAGAAGAAGGAGGAGAAGAAGAAGAATGAGAAGAAGAAGGAGAAGAAGAAGAAGGAGGGGGAGATGAAGAAGGAGAAGCAGAAGAAGAATGAGAAGGAGGAGAAGGAGGAGGTGAAGAAGGAGAAGGAGAAGAAGGAGAAGGAGGAGAAGGAGAAGAAGAAGAAGAAGAAGAAGGAGAAGGAGAAGGAGAAGGAGTAGAAGGAGGAGATGGAGAAGGATTAGAAGGAGAAGGAGGAGAAGGAGAAGGAGAGGAGAAGAAGAAGAAGGAGAAGTAGAAGAAGAAGATGAAGGATGAGAAGAAGATGAAGGAGAACGAGATTTGATCAGTTGGCAAGCGGTTGTCATGGGTTTCAGTTGTGGTATGGTTCTTGGAGCTCCCAAAGGTACTAAATTTATTCATGATGTTTTATTGGTACCTGATCTTGACCAAAATCTATTGAGTGTTAGTCAAATGCTAGAACGAGATTATATGTTACTGTTCAAAGATAAAAAATGTGTTGTTTTTTATTCTAGCGGCCAAGAAGTGATTACTGTTGAAATGATAAAAAGAAGTTTTTCTTTGAATTGGAACTCAGATTCTGAGCAAATTTGTCGAAGTAGTCAATGTGAGCAGGTTATTTTGACCACCAAGCACAACGATGACAAACAGTATATCTGGGAATCACAAGCAGGTGGTTCATTCACTGTTACGAGGGATGTAAATGTTGAGCAATTGATAAGAGAACCAAAGATAATTCTCTTCCTCAAGGAAGACCAGCTGGAGTATTCGGAAGAACTGAAAGC
This sequence comes from Capsicum baccatum var. pendulum, assembly GCA_030864225.1. Classification (NCBI taxonomy): domain Eukaryota; kingdom Viridiplantae; phylum Streptophyta; class Magnoliopsida; order Solanales; family Solanaceae; genus Capsicum; species Capsicum baccatum. Next base: position 138,546,516 of record CM061551.1, on the reverse strand, counting down.
TTTTATAGAAGAGAAAAATCATAAGATGCATTATTTGGAGTAGAAGATGGCCCATGCTGAACAAGAAATTAAACAGTTAAAATATTGATGTATGATGCTGGAGACCTCAAATACTGTTTGTACACGTGCTGATTGTCACACCCCCCTTTTTTAACCCGAAAAGATTTATTTAAAAGTTTGAAAGGGTTTTTTATTATTAAAGTGACAAAAATAAAAATTTATTTTGAAAAAGGATTTGTTTTGCAATTAAATTCAGAGTCGCCACTTGGCATAATCTGGTATGCTAAGTCACCTTTGAAAAATTCTTTTCAAAATCGTTCGACTCTTTGAAACTGGTTTGCGAATAGAGATTTCGGCTAAGGAATTCTATTGACCGAGGAAAAGGTGTTAGGCACCCCTCGATCCCGTGGTTCGACCACGGTCGCTTGGTGAAACGTATCAGCTACTTTGACATTATAAAATGTATAAACCATATAAACACTCAAAAACAAATAAACAAACAAATCAAACAAAATTTAAAACCAAAGTAATGTCCAGTCTGAATTATATAGTCCAAAAATAGAAAAATACAAAAACAGAAATCTTATTTAGACTAATCTTAAACTATGCTCCAATGCTTTACCCGATGCCTCGGGCCTTCATCAAGAACGTTCTCCAAGTACAAGATACTTCGAGGCATTCCCCGGATAAATCAATATAAATCCCTCGAGGCATTCCCCGACCAAATGAATACATTTTTAGTGCGAGAAAATCAAACTATTCAACAAAATTTCAAACATTCCACGGAATTTCCAACATTAAACCGAAGCCATAAATTCTAAACTTTACCTACTCAACCTATGTTTGCCTAAACCAATCGACCTATCATGATACTATCAAGTTCAATTCACGTTCATTTCAAGTCAAACAACCAATGAATCAAACTAACCAAAATTCACCAACTATATCAAGTTTCTAAACTTTACCTATTCAACCTATGTTTGCCTAAACCAATCGATCTATCATGATACTATCAAGTTCAATTCACGTTCATTTCAAATCAAACAACCAATGAATCAAACTAACCAAAATTCACCAACTATATCAAGTTTTCAATTCTCACCCCGAATTAATTCTCCAAATTCCAACAATTCACGATCACCCCTTTAACAATCCATAATCATTGTCAACGAAACTAAACAAACAAATCGATATCACCCAAGTATTCATATCATGCTTCACACAAACCAATCACGCGTATATAATAAAATCAAAATTTGAACGAGATAGAATTGGACCTCAAATCGAGCTTTATCGTGCAAATTATGCAATTGGATGATGGAACCGGATCTGAAAACCTTGAATAACAACCCTCGACACGAACCACACCAATCTCGATATGTCTTTTTGCTTTGTTGTTACCAATTCAAATTCACAACTCAATTAATCTGTCCAACCCGCTCCCATCAAGAACCGACGATAAAATCAGTCCAAATTAAATCAAAAGAAACCAACGCCAGAATCGCGAAATCAAAACTAAATTGACCCAATCCACGCCCAAAACTAATTTTGCACAAATCGACTCAATTTCACTCATTTTCCCATTGATTTGGCTGGAATCAGACCATAACAGGTCGATTTCAGTTGTTTGGGGGGCTGATTTTGCCAATTCCGGTGGCGGATGAGCCTTTTCCGGCGAGGTTCAGGCGAAGACCCACCGGTCTCCGATCTCTCTCTCTCTCGTCCCGCTCTCTCTCCATTCACTCTTAATCTCTCTCTCTTGTCTCCCTCTCCAACTCACTGTTCTTCGTCCATGGTGGGTGTGGAGTACGTATGAGTAGAGAAGAAGATTAATTTTATGGATTCCCCCCCTCTGTCTCCTTCGTGAGCTGTGTATATATATTTGTTGTGTGCGTATATGGTGAGGTTAGTGGACGATGGTGTGTGGAAGAGAAGATGGATAATGAATGTTTGTGTGTTTGTTGTGAGTGTTATTGTGTGCAAATGGTGTGTGTTCTTGGTGTCTTTTTACGTGGATGAGAGTATGTGTGTGTTAATGGTTTAGTGAGAGTGTGTGTTGGTAAGGATCCGTGTGATTGTGTGTTGTGAGTGTATATTTCTGTTAGTGATGGGGACCCCCAAAAATTGCTGCCATCCGTTTGTGCTAATTATGTTCTCCTTTTATTTGTGGGAAAGAAATGTGGTGGGGTCACGTAGGTGGGGTAGTGAGGTGTCTTAATTTTATAGGAGAGGGTTGTTAATTAGTTATCCCAAGAATATTTTGGTTTAGGTTGGTTAGGAATTTGTTATTTTTGTATTTTTGTGGGATATAATTACATGGATGCAGGTATACGGTAAAATGAGCTAAAAATGAATAAAAATTTACTTCGGAAGGGACAAAATTAGGTGTCTACACTGATGAAATAATGATTGACCATGCTGATGATGGACACCTGAAGCATGAGATGATTTTCCTAACTGGAGGATATGATGGTGTATCATGGTTATTAGCATTGGACTAGTATTTACCTTCATTCGATGTGTTAAATTCATTTAAACCAATGAATTCAGTCTGTGCATATGCCTCGGTTACAAAGCTGAGTGGAGAATTTATGCATTTGGTGGTGGAACTGGAAGCTTGTGGTATGACATAGTTGAATCGTACAATCCAGCTAATGATGAATGGACTATGTGCCCTTGTTTGAAAGAGAAATGACGTAGCTAAGCTGGTGCAACTTTGAAGGACAAAATATATGCAATTTGTGGTGGAAATGGGATTGAATGCTTTTCAGAAGTTATTCATCAGATTTTTGCTAAGAAACCAGCTGTCTGCCAACCATATTTAAATTTTGTTCCCGGAAAGATGTCAAGAAAAGAATGTTGGACTCAATATTCAAGGGTTGAATACCTCCACAGTACAAAGAATTTTGTTGCAACTTTTGCCAAGGCTTCTGAAGATGAGGAGCTTGCAGTTTTCTTGAAGCAAAATGTTGTGTTAGCATCTGAAGCTCGAAAAAAGATGAACAACATCAAGTTATATGTCTGGAAGATGTTCATTATGGATAACTGTAAGGAGCTTATGCCCAAGTACCTTGGATTTGTGAAGGGTGTTGTGGACTCTGATTATTTGTCTCTCAACATCTCTCGTGAGATGCTACAACAGAACAAGATTCTCAAGGTGATTAGGAAGAACCTTGTGAAGAAATGTATTGAGATGCTCAATGAAATTGTTGAGACCAAGGAGGATCAACTCGCTGATATATTTACCAAAAGCTCTTTCCAAATTCAGATTTAAAACTCTTCGTGAATAACTTGGAGTTACCGGCAAACATCTCAAGGAGGAGTGTTAAAGTATTGAGTTATTTGTTGTTATTTTTCTTTTTTAGTTTAGTAATTTTATTTCTGAAATTCAGTTATTTAAGTTGATATAGAATAGGATTTATTAATATCCTAGTTGAAGGTAGAATAGGATTTTATTAGTTTGCTAGTTAAAAATAGAATAGGATTCTTTTGTTTATTTATATTCTCGCGGAATATTTTTTTATCCTCAAACGTTTTTTTAGTGTCGACTCTTCAGGATTACTCATTGATATGTCTTATAAATTTGATGACAATACTGAACAGCCCATGAAGCGGTCAACACGTTTTGTGCATTACTTCTGGGCTTAAGAACACCTTTGGTAACAATGTTACTATGTCAGCTTGCAGAGTACAGAATGGTGGAGGTTCAGAATAACATTAAAAAAAAAACAATATGCAGATGCCAAACTTGAGAATGTCAATAAAAGTTAGTCAAAACTGAACCCATTCATGAGAACTATTTGAAGGGAGAATCCATAAGGAAACGAGAGAAAGAAAAAAGCAGTAGCACTAGAAGTAGTGATAAACAAGATCTAATATCTTGATGTCATAAATTTTATTTCATTGAAAACCAAGTAACTACGTGTTATCAATGTACTTTCAAGCAAAAGGCATTGTTTGCCCCCCTCAATTTCCCTTATAAGCTTCAATTCTTCTTCTTGACATGCATTTTATTCGATTATGAACATCTTTCTTGGGTCAATGGTGCAAACTCTTGAAGCCTTGAGAGTCTCTAATTTATCCCCTATGTAAATGTTGTCAAAACTTCCGAGTTTGGGGCTTCTAGTACTATATAATAAAAGGGAAGGGTCTTTACTTGTCCTATGGGACAAGGAGGGCAAGCAAAAAAAGAGAACCGGACATGAAGATTTACTCGTAACACGTGCTAAACTGGACGACGCCTGTAATCAAGGTAACCTGACCAATCCACAAATCTTTCCAGAAAAGTATTTTGTTACCAGCTCCCACCTTGTAGCATATGATTGACGGTTCGGACCAAAGGTTCCTGGTTGTTCTCCACGTTAAGGTTTCGTACGGAGTTGATACTACATTAGTGCACCAATTGTCTCCACAGTGAGGTTCCTCTTTCCCTTACGTTACGTGACTGCATTAATTAATTACATTGTTGCAGGATAAGTCTGCTTTTGCTGATGTATTGAGGAAGATCTCCAAGATACAGAAGACTTCTTCAGGAAGTAGCTATGTCGTGTTACGAGAGAGGTAGACGTTTATTTTGATGTCTATGTTTTTCACACATTGGCAACTGCACGACTTTGTAGCTTCTAAGTCGTATGACGCTAACTCTTTCGTCTCTCCTCTGTATTTGACACTGACAGGACAAACCAAGACACAAATGGCTACAAATTGGTGGAGATCGGGAGAACACAAGGGGTTGGAAAAGAAACTGAACTGAACTTTATGTTTTGTTCGATGTTTAAACCTTATACAATGAACAAGCTTTGTTTGTATCTAACTATCGTCGTGGTAGACAAATGAGCCAAAAATGGGCAGTAAAAATGTGCCAAAGGGTTGGCTAAACTCTTAGATAGATGTGTTCTAGAAGCAAGTTGGTAGGATATATAACTTATGTTAAATATTATTTAAGAAATTTTTGTGCAACTGTTTTTAACTGCATATCATATTTTGTGGGTAACAATCACTATGTATGTCTATTATTTGGGTTTTAAGCAGGCAAATACTGTATGCAACGTTGTGTTTAAAAAGTGGTTCCTGGGAAAAACTAATTGACATATATCTGAACTTTACATTCACAAAATAGTACACTTCAGTTTGTAATAGTCGTGACTTCTCTACTTAGTATTTCTTTTTGGATCTGCTTTTTGAGTTGCTTTTTCTTGAATCGAGGGTTTATTGGAAACAACCGCGGATGAGTTGCTTTTTCTTGAATCGAGGGTTTATTAGAAACAGCCTCGCAACTCTCTCGAGATTCTACTTACAGGATTACGCTGGGTATGTTGTTTATCGTCAGTGAATCATAATTCTTTCTCGTGTCTATTAATTACCTAGATAATGTTCGACTATCTACTAACATTCTACCATAATTCTCGACTTCCATATCCTTCTGTCTACAGTGAATACTTATGAATCTTCTATCGTAATTCTCGACCTTCATACCTTCATATTTAGAGTCATATCCTCGTAAAGTTGAAAGTGTGACCTCTCCACAAAACTAATCAGCAACAGGGCCAAGCAGTTTGGCTAAGCATATAGTTCTTCTTACCACATGTAGTTTTCTCTACTGTGTCTCACTTAACAAAAAGATTACATATCCAGTCACAACTCAAAAGACCAGCTCAACCTGCCAATTTGGTATTAACAAGGGATGCAAATTGACTAATATAACTCCGTTAAAGTCACATTGGATATTGTCATTACCTATTGGACCTAATTACTCTTTCATTAAATTACTAAGGGTAAAGTTGGAAAAAACATCTATTATCTTTTGATTTTTTGTAAACATGTCAACTATTTTGAGACAATCTTTTAGCAAATATGCCAAGCAATACAAGACACAGGACATGGTAGATATACCATGCTTAAGGCAACATTGGTAAGCAAGAAGTTTGGTCATTCTTGGCACATCCAAATAAGACGAGGTTACATCATACTTCGAATAAAAGAAAAGAGTATCTCACAGTCATACATAAGGGTAAAAAAGGAATATTCAAGTTACATATTTTTTTCATCTTTCATAAAGTGACATTCTTTCTGGAACGGACAAAAGGATTATATGTCAGACAATATGGAGGGGGAGTAATTGATTTTGGAGAGATCAAACTCTCTGTATAAACCGTTGCTTGATTACTTATACACTCAACGCTCCCCCTACATCCAAATGATCCTCTGCATGTCATAAAATGAGAACCATTACCTTTATGATAGATGCAACGTACCAGCACTTCACCATCCGCATATTTATAAATCGGTATGGCTGAAGAAAAAGAGAAAAAAAATCTTCTAGTGTAAACAATGTCGTCCAAGATTCCTTGACATCATATTCTTTCATTACCAAAGACTTGAACTAGGGGTGTCAAGTGGGTCGGGCCGGGCAGGGTGTCCGGCCCGGCCCTCGTACCTAACCCAGCCCGGTTTGACCCGGTCCGGTAAGCCCTAGGGCTTAGGTTTTTGGATCCCGAGCCGGTTATTTTGTTAAAATGGGCCCGGATAACCTGGCCCAGACCAAGCTCGATCAGGCCCGTCGGTTAGCCGGCCCGGCCCGAAAAATTTAAAAAAAAAAAAGGAGATATTTTGGCTTGTGGGCCAAACTAGCCGTTGGCCCAACGGCTATATAGCCGTTTTTGGGTCCAAACGACTAGTTTGGGCCCATTTATTAAAAAAAAAAAAAAACTTTAAAAAATATTTTTTAATCCCAAAAAAAAATCTATAAATACCCTACAACTTCAAATCATTTTTCACTCTCTCAAATCTCATTCTCTCTCTAATCTCAATTCTCAAATATTCAATCTATTTAATTTCTTAAAGTGTTCACTTTAATTTTTTAATTTTTCATTTACAAAGTACGAGCGGAAGTTTCTAAAGTCGCAATCTTCGGATACTTCCAAAATTTGGTATTGTCGTTCCATCTCTTACGTTTAATTTTTATTTATTATATTAATTGTTTAATATTAAATTTTATTATATTTGTGTATTTTGAATATTTTTAGTTTAATTTAATTTATATTATGGATAAATTAAGAAACCTCACTACTAAAGGTGTTAAAAAAATTTGTCCCGGAAGCGGTAGTGGTAGTAAAAAGCGAATTACTAGCGGTAGAGGTAGTTCAAGTAGTAGATATACCCGTGTACCTTCGCCTCCGGTACCGCTTGGTACACCTTTTGAGGAAGAAATAGGTGTAGGTGCTCACGATATGGATTATGTAGAAGCTCAGGAAAATTACGGTATAGAAGAAGAAAATGAAGTAGATGCGGTTAATTTAGACGAAGATAATGAAAATATTGCTTAGACACCCGCAGTAGGAGATGCTAACGTTAGATCTGAATCAGTTAATCTCCCTTTCCGTCCTCCCAGTGCACCAAAACCTCGTAAAAGAACTAGTATTGCATGGAAATTTTTTGAACGTATATCAGATATTGAGGTGCAATGCAATATTTGTCAACAAATATATAAGCATAGAAGTGGAGGCAAGCAAGGGGGTACGGGTACGTTAATGAGACATGTAGCTGAAGATCACAAAAGAGAGTTAAATATTACAAAAGGTGGTGGGGATGTTGGTGGGTCAACGCAAACTAGAATGGACCCAGCAACCGGTCACGTAGCGAAGAAGTATAATAAATTGAGGGACAGGGAAGAAATAGCTAAAATGGTAGCTATGGGTTATTTGCCTTTTAGTTTTCCTTCTTCTGATGCCTTTATTCGTTATATACAAGCAATTTATAATCCTATGTTTAGCGGTATTCCTAGAACTACTTGTCGGTCTGATATTTTTAGACTCCATTCACAATATTGTTTTTATTTATCAACATTGTTAAAAAATATTCAATGTAGATTGTCCCTAACTTCTGATATTGGTCGTGCTGTAAATAAAAATGATTATTTAACTGTTACTTGTCATTGGATGGATAGTAATTTCGTGATGCAAAAACGTATTCTTGCTTTTTTATATGATGAAGATCGTAAACATACTGGACAATTTATTGTTGATTCTATTGTTAAAATTGCCGGATATTATGGTATCGAAAATAAAATTTCATGTATTGCTTTTGATAATGCTTTTAACAACAAGACTGCTATAACAAAAATAAAATCTACGCTATCTCCGCCCTTGCCTGAAATTTTTCATATTAAGTGTGCATGTCATATATATAATTTAATTGTAAAAGATGGCCTTGAGTTTTTTGAGCTTTATATTGAAAAAATTTGTCTTGCCGTTGGTTTTATTCAAGGAAAAAATCGTAGATCGAGAATTAGAGAATTTAAAGTTAAATGTCAAGAAAATGGACTTACACCGATTTTGATGCCTGAGGAAATTGATACTAGATGGAATTCTACGTATGAATTTTTAAAAACTTGTTATAAATATAGAATTCCTATTACACTAGCTTTTAACTAACATTGCAGTTCATTTGTTGATTCTGCTGATTGCATGCTACATAATTCTGATTGGGTTGTAATTAATGATCTTGTTAAGTTTTTAGAAAAATTTTATGTAGCTACGGTTGAATTTTCCGGTGCTTATTATCCTACTGTTTGTAATATTTTGGCATATATAGCCGATATTTCTGGTTTGCTCAAAGAATATAAAAATAAAGAAGGTTATAAAGAAGTTGTTGGCGCCATGTTTACGAATTTTAAAAAATATTTTTTCCCGATTCCTCCTATTTACTTGGTTGGTGCTATGCTAAATCCGTGCATGAAATATAATCGTATGTGTCACTTTAGTACTCTTATTTATACTAACTTAGAAATAAATACTAACCATGATTCTGAACAAGTACAACCTGATTTGTGGACGGCTACGACTGATGCAAAGGATTACATAGAAAAATTATATAATCACTATGCTGATTTATTTGATTTAGCCGTACCTACAAATATCACTCCAACTGTCGCCCATCATCCTCCCGAGGAGCCATCATCTTCTAAAAGGCCGGCACATAGTGGTTTTTCTGATTCGTTTTATGATTTAAATTGTTGGAACAGTGTTGATGAGAGAACTTACACATCAACTTATCGGGAAGAGCTGAAATATTATCTTCGGACGGCACCAGAGGATCGCAGACGACGGATCAACACGTTGGATTGGTGGAGAAGTAATGAAACACAATATCCTGTGCTTTCAAGATTAGCTAGAGATATCTTGAATGTTTCAATGTCAACCGTTGCATCAGAGAGCGTCTTTAGTCAAGGACGACAGCAGCTTGGAGACAACCGACACTCATTGGGAAGCAATGCAATGAATGTTCTAGTTTGCCTCAGAGATTGGATTAGAGCGGAAAGAAGAAACCAAGGAATGGAACTGGAGTCAAGCGACGAGCTGAAACTTGAAGAAATTATGACTTCACAGGAGAACTAAGCAGAATCAAGTCCAATGCATGGTTTTGCCCCCGTTGACTTCGACTATCCTATGCAAGTTCCCATTAATATTAACATGAATGAGTTGAAAAAAATGATGCATAATTTATAGATTTTTCATTCATGTAAATTATAAATTTTGGATCATTTTGCAATCAATAAAATTCCCCAAATTCATTCACTCCTTAGTCCTTATTTTCTATTTTTTTTCATTTAACGATTTAAAATTTTAAATTGAATTTCTAGTTTTCTACTTTAAATTAAAAACTTACTTCTAATATATTATTAATTTACTATCAAATATTATTAATTTATTATATTAAGTAGCATATGTTTTGTATATCTGTGCATATATCTTCTATAGAAGTGTATATTTAACGTATACATGTGTATATGTTTTATAAATTAGTATATAAGTATACCCTTCGTAACTCCAAATCGACATACAAGAAATCACATGAAACCCTCAAACGGTAAGAATTGATATACACGGTTTTCTTTAATATTTTTGTTCATGAATCGTTAGGGGCGGTCATGGTATGGTATGGTACGGTATTTGAAATTTCGGTACGGTAATTTCGGTATTCGATTTTTAAAAACACTATACCATTACCATACCATATTAATTCGGTATGGTTCAGTATTTTGATGTTTGATTTCGGTATTTTGCAGTATGGTAATCGATATACCATAGTTTGTTCAATTTCAACAATATATACTCGTATAATAGAGTATTATTACTTCGACTTATCAAAAACACATCTCAATTGTATCATAATTATTTATTACACATGTAAAAATATTCAAAAAGAAGTACAAACAACTTTTTTGTTAGTCAATCACAAAAAAAAAAAAGACATTACAATCAAGATAGAGTACCCAAAGTTTCAATGTCTTAACATTTTTATACTGATACTAAATTGTATATTTGTTAATATATATATATATATATATATATATATATATATATATATATATATATATATATATATATATATATATATATACTTCGGTATGATATTCGGTATTTCGGTATCTCATTTATAAATACCAAATACCGTACCATATACCAAAAAGATTTAAAATGTATACCATACCAAATACCATAATACCAAAATCATGGTATCAAAAAATTCGATTCGGTATGATAATTCGGTATATACCATACCATGCTCACCCCTATAAATCGTATTGATTATGGAGGAGAAATTGGCAAAAGAACAGAATAAGAGATTGCATGAGTATATATAGTTATATTTCTTTTATATCGTAGTCATAGTAATAGTAGCCGTGGTACTATATAGTTATATTTCTTTTATATCATAGTCATAGTAATAGTAGTCGTGGTACTATATAGTTATATTTCTTTTATATCGTAGTCATAGTAAGAGTACGTCTCAATGGTTCTAAAGCCAAACTTCAATAAGCGGCATTAAATATATAGACATAAATACAAAAATAATATTGCTTGTTCTTGTATTATTATTTATTTTTTGTGTAATATTTTTAAAAGACACAACTTTTAAATTCACTTGATTATTAATAAAAGTTAAAATTAATTTTGCCTAATAAAATGTTAGACATTTGTTTGAAATATATTAACTTGGATATTGTTGTTAAACTTTATTTATTAATATGAAATTTGAGTTGTTTAATTCAAAGTTCTAAAATATTTTTGATAAAAATTAGATAGTTTTTTTTATTTCTTTTCTTTAGATAATTTTCTTAAATGTATTTAATTTCAAAATATTCATTATTATTTTGAGTGAAGTTGAAATTATAAAATTTACTATTAAAATTTTTAGATGCCTAAAGAAAACGCTTCACTAGTCTTCCCCTTAATCCACCCCGGCTCTAAGCTTTTAGAATTTAGGTCTTAAACTTTTTAGCTTTCAAGTCTCGGTTGTTATTTAATTGCCTTGTGGTGTAGGATTCTATGCTGGGATTGTCTAAAAGGGGAATGGCCAAATCCACCATATTTTCCTTTTTGATGATTGTATTAGCTTTACATCGACCTACATAGTAAGTCTGGTTGGTATTCTGTGTTAGGGTTTTTGCCCTGATTTTATTACTATATTTAAGTTTTACTTTTTCTTAGAAGGAAAATAAAAATTATCATAATTACTTTTAGTTTTACTGAAAGAAAAAATATAATTCTTTTACATATTTGGCTAACCTCTTTCTTAGAGGAAAGGTTTTGGAACTCTATAAATAGAACACCCCTCTTCTCATACAACAACACAATAGCATCCACAATGTAGTTGTTAAAAGAGTCTTGTTTAGGGGAGACTTCCCATTGTTTTCAAGTTTTTTAATAATATTAGTTTTTAATATGTAAGTCAATTGATCAAACTATATTCAATAATATGTTTTTAGTATATTTTTATTTGTCATCTGAATTATCACCGTCTTGGTTTGCTTTGCAAACTTTAAGCTTCCGCATGACGCTCTCTCGATTTCGAACCCAACAAGTGGTATCAGAGCCCACAGTTCAATAAATCGATGGTTCAATTGTTGAACAAAGTTGCAATCAATTTGATGATAATGAAGATATATGTCCAAAAGCTACATGTGGAGATAATTGTTACTCATATTTTCAACAATCCTGTTGTCACATATTTGAAAATAAAGCTTATTTTTAACCCTCTACAAAAGGGCTCCAATATTTTAACCCGAAAAGGGCTCATATACTTTTAACCCAAAAGCTCCATTTTTAAACATGTCAAACAGCAGTGATGAAGACTATGTGAAGAACAAAGATTAAAGATGTGAAGAAGACAGATAAAGTAAAGAAAATCAAGTCAAAAAGGGGAGATTTCTTAGGCTTTTTGCCCTGATTTTCTTACTATATTTAAGTTTTACTTTTTCTTAGAAGGAAAAATAAAAATTACCATAATTACTTTTACTTTTACTGAAAGAAAAAATATAATTCTTTTCCATATTTGGCTAACCTCTTTCTTGGAGGAAAGGTTTTGGAACTCTATAAATAGAAGACTCCTCTTCTCATACAACAACACAATAGCATCCACAATGTAGTTGTTAAAAGAGTCTTGTTTAGGGGACACTTTCCATTGTTTTCATGTTCTTTAATAATATTAGTTTTTAATATGTAGGCCAATTGGCCAAACTATATTCAATAATATATTTTTAGTATATTTTTATTTATCATCTGAATTATCACCGTCTTAATTTACAAACTTTAAGCTTCCGCATGACACCCTCTCAATTTCGAACCCAACATTCTGAATTTAGAGGTACTTAGCAGAACTAGTTACTTGTGTTTGTACATTTTCGATATATTTGCAAATAAGTTGCCTCAGCTTATGGATGTTTAATTTTTCTTAAGCCTCTACACGTAGGATTTACAAATCCTATAAGTGGTTGCACCTTGTAATCAACAACCATATTGAATACCTATGCACATTGTGATACGAATCTAGATACGAAAGATGGAAGTCTACCTAAAGAAGCAAAAGATAATCGATGCAAGAAAGTAAAGATAGGTAAATTGACATAAGAAACTATAAAGAATTAAGAACCAACTAGTGTATCAAACCCAAAGACCCTTAAACTAGTACAATCGAACACCAATTTTTTATGTAGACCTCAAGGGAATCGAGTTCCCAAGCAACCCACATTTCTAAACAAGATGTCAACACAAGCTAATCCAAGCTTGCAATTCACTCATAAGAGCATTCATTCAAAATATCATTAAAAGTTGCAAATGAAATGGTTAAGGCACATATATATAGTGTTGCCTTTGCCTAAGATAGCCTATTACAAGAAATAGCCCAAAAGTGGCTATTTCGGAAATAACCCACATGGGTTCTTCAAATCATGTTTCAAGCCCTCCAAGCAATAATCCACACGCGGCATTGTTGGCTTAGAAGCCTAAAAGAGGTCCACCGAAAGCACCCTTGAGCTCTAGGCTTGATCATGGCTTGGACCTCTTTGCATTGGCCTCGAAAGATGTAATCTAACTCTTTAAGGCTGATCCGGATAGTATCATATTGCTTTTCTTTAAAGGCTTTTTTATGCTATATCGAGTTTTTTCTTAATTTTTGTTTAATTCTCTATTTTGGTCTGAGCACACCTTTAATTTTTTTGATGGGTGCTGGAGAAGTAAATGATGATCATTATAACTTGCAATGTTGAAATGGCACCAATTTGTTTTGTATACCAAAGAGAAAGACACGATGAATTTTATATTGTCATAACTGTTGTATGTATTTGTATTGGCTGATCGTTCTTCTTGAATTATATCTTACTTAGAGTGTTTATTAATCTCTGGGTTACATTTTCGTTTAGGGTTTTGAAATGCACTTTATGAACTACATACTTCTTGAATATGATTTAACCACTGAAACCCTTTTCAATTGAGAATAACATGATGAGTGTGTTACAAGTTTGATATAACATGATGAGTGTGTTACAAGTTTGATAGTTGATATGGTGGCATATTACCATGTATTGGCTCTGGCTGATCATTCTCTTTAGGAAGTGAATTCTATTACACTGAAACTAACACCCTTAATTGATATCATAAAGGTTTTCACCACGCCTCCCCTCCGCAACTATTTCATATAACAACATTCATCTCATTCTTCCATCTACAGTTATAACCTTAGCTCTAGTAGCTATTCAGGTTAATGGGAGCAATATTTAGCCTTACCAGTGTTTGCTTATAGTAATACACTACCATCTACTTGAATTAATTTTGGCCCATATCTTCCGATTTTTTCACTTTCCGATCAGTGGCGGAGCCACATACATTTCAAGTATTCATCATAACACCCTTCGTCGGAAAATTATACTATTTTTATATGGTCAAAAATATTTTTATGTATATATAGTAGATGTTGAACCCTCTTCGACTAGTCCGTATATTTACTTCTGAACCCCTTCAATGAAAATTCTGGTTCCGCCACTGTTTCGGATCAATAGGTCGAAATGAGCTCGGATGTATTGGTACCCTAACCAAAGGTCTACCTAGTCTAAAATTGATATTTCGGATTGGTTGGCACAGTTGAGGGACCTTGTGAAAGATTAAATTTTGATTGCAGGCCAGCAGGCCATTTTTTACTCAAATTTTGACCTAATCCTTTATATACAAATATGGTTCTCGTGCGAAGCTCAGTCTATTTCACTAGCACTAATAAATAAAAGCAATTAAAACGGGTTTACAATACATACTCTTCAACAATTCAAAAACCCTGTTTCGGACCTTTAAAATTTGACACACTATACATGAATCGGCCTTACACATTAAACTTGGTGAATTATGTTTAGGTTGTTTACGGTGATTTTAAATTTTTCGAATCTTGTTTTAAACAGAACTGTGTTGATACTGATCCTCGTTCATGTATGAGAATTTAAAGGAGAGTTTAAAAAATGACGATGACAAGCTATTGGAGGAGGTTTTACGGGAAACAGATTTGACTTGATCCTTTGGACTCATTGCTGAGAGTATGTTGGCGCCCTTTTGTCCCTGTAAAATCAGCGGGCCTTCTGGCCGTGTGAGGTCTACCCTATCATATCTAGCCCCTCTGATACTTCTGATCCTGGCCCCTCGGGCCCTTCTGCTTCTGTGGTACCCTCTGGCCCCTCTAGTGTGTTGAACTCTCCATTATTTTTTGTCCCTTTGCTCTTGAGGGCCAGTCCTTTGTTCCTCGCTCCCTGCTCCTTACTGCCCTTGTTCGACACATCTCAATAAAATTAGTGGCCTAAAGTCAAATTTTATATTTTAATAAGAGGTATTACAGATATAAATATAAATATTAAAAAGACTATTATAATAATTGTTCTTGCATAGTAGTTGTTTCGATGTAGTATTTTTAAAAGACACTTAACCTTTGACTTCACATATTAATATGATTATTAATCTTCACATATTAATATGATTATTAATAAAAGTAAGGATTAATCTTTGCTAATAAGATGATAGCTATTTGTTTGCAATGCATTAACTTAGATGTTGTTGTTAAAACTTTATCTATTAATATAAAATTTGATTTGTTTAGTTCAAAGTTCTAAAATATTTCTTGTAAAAATGATATAACTTTTTCTTTTTATTATTATTATTATTATTATTATTATTATTATTATTATTATTATTATTTCGTAGATATTTTTTTTACATATATTTCACAATCTTCATTATTATTTAAGTGAAGTTGAAATTATAGAGTTTACTATTAAAAATTTTGAGGCCTCAAAATTTGAGGGCCTAAAGCGAAGGTTTTACTAGCTTTCCCTTGGGGAGGGCGGTCCGGGCTCAGGCGGAGCTTGGGACTGGGGGAGGGGGAGGGGGAGGGTGGTCTCGGGCTCGGGCGGAGCCTGGGACGGAGGAGGGGGAGGGCGGTCCCAAGCTTGGATGGAGCCTAGGATGGGGGAAAGGGAAGGGCAGTCCCTGGCTCGGCGGAGCTTGGGACGGGGATGGGGGAGGGCGGTCCTGGGCTCGGGCAGAGCCTGGGACGGGGAGGGGCGGTCCCCGGCTCGGGCATAGCCTGGGACGCGGAGGGTGGGAAGGCGGTCCCGGGCTCGGGCGAAGCCTGGGATAGAAGGGAGGGGAGTGGGGTCCCGGGCTTGGGTGGAGCCTAGGGGAGGGGAGAATGGTCCCGAGCTCGGGCGGATCCTACGACCCGGGGAGGGAGGGAGGGCGGTCCCGGGCTCGGACATAGCCTGGGATCGGGGAGGGGGAGGGTTGTCCCGGGATCGGGTGGAGCCAGGGAGTAGGGGGCGGTCCCGGGCTTGGGGCGGAGCCTGGGAGGGGGCGGTCCCGGGCTCGGGGCGGATCCTGGGACGAGGGAGGCCGATCCCGGGGTTGGGGGAAAGAGGTAGGGCGGTCCCGGGATCGGGCGGAGCCTGGGACCGGGGAAGGGGGTAGGGCAGTCTCGAGCTCGGGCGGAGCCTGGGACAGGGAGGGGTGAGAGTGGTCCCGGGATCGGGTGGATCCTGGGACGGGGAGGGGAGAGCGGGGTCCCGGCTCAGGGGGAGCTTGGGACAAGAGGAGGGGAGTGTGGTCTCGGGCTCGAGCGGAGCCTGGGACGAGGGAGGGGGCGGTCCCGGGCTCGGGGCGGATCCTGGGACGGGGGAGGCCGATCCCGGGGTTAGGGGAAAGAGGTAGGGCGGTCCCGGGATTGGCGGAGCATCGAACCGGGAAAAGGGGGTAGGGCAGTCTCGAGCTCGGGCGGAGCCTGGGACAGGGAGGGGTGAGAGTGGTCCCGGGCTCGGGTGGATCCTGGGACGGGGAGGGGAGAGCGGGGTCCCAGCTCGGGGGGAGCCTGGGACAAGAGGAGGGGAGTGCGGTCCCGGGCTCGAGCGGAGCCTGGGACGGGGAGAGTGTGGTCCCGTGCTCGGGTGTAGCCTGGGACGGAGGGGAGTGCGGTCCCGATCTTAGGCGGAGCCTGGGACCGGGGGAGGGGGAGGACAGTCCCGAGCTCGGGCGGAGCCTGTGACTAGAGAAGGGGGGAGGGCGGTCTCTGGCTCGGGCTGGGACGGGGGTTGGGGGGTAGGGCTGCCCCGAGCTCGGGCGTATCCTGGGACGGGGAAGGGGGGGAGGGCGGTCCCAGGCTCGGGCTGAGCTTGGACGAGAAGGAGGGGTAGGGGGGTCCCGGGCTCGTAGACAATTATTGATATTTTGGTGGCGTTCACCTTTCATTTGTTGTTCACTTATTTGTTTGAAAGTTCTCTTTTTTCTGTAAGCTTTTCAATTCTAACAAGCATTAGTTGATAACCTCTTTGGCTGTGATGTGCTAGTCGGTGTGGAAATTAGGCTTGATCATACGCTTGTGCGCACCTCGACTAATTATTCCTCCTTGGCTCTCTTGGGGTCTCATCGTTTTGGAATTTCAATTCATCATCTTTCCGGGCATGTTTCGGCTTATTGTATTCTGGATGCCGTTGTCATCCGAAATGGATCAAGAATATTATGGCAGTTTTCTGTTTCCAGAGCCAAAAGTATTTAGACCTGTCATTTTCTTAATGGAGTGTTTTCTCTGCATTTTGATTTTTTTTCCAGTTCATACAAGTCAATCTCAACAAAAGAGGAATCTTGGAATCTTGGCCTGTCCAGATGCTTTTTTATGATGCAGACCACCTCTGCCTCCACTGCCCGTATAGCATATCAGTTGCGGCATCTATTACTTTGCCCATTCGACACAAAATTAGTGAGAGTCGTTAATGTCCTAGTTCTTATTGTTTGGATCTGGAAAGGGAGGAATTCCATGCCTGAAAGAAAAGAAGCCTCGACCAACCACTCAAATTAAACGCTTGTCCCTCCTTTAGATAGGATTATATGAAATACATACTTTTCTCGAGGTCCCTACAAATCGCTTTTGTTGTCGCACAAGAATGTGCATTTATTCTTTTATCCATGCTTGGTTTCAGTGGTTGTCCATGTCAATGACATACGTTTATCTGTTTATACATACAAACTCTTTTATGCCACATGCCTACGAAAAGACATCTTCCTATGCTTCCGTTATTTATTGCATGTTCCCTTTTAGGATGATATTAGATGAAATTTGTGAGGAAGGATTTCAATAGTTCAGTTTCTGAGTGTTGATTCTACTTGGAACAGTTTTCCAGGCAATTTATGTGGAGGGCCATTTACAAAACCGCATTCCACTACTACCTTATCATAATTCTACTCGTGTAAATGCCTTTTTTAAGAGCGAGTGAATCCAAAGAAAGAGTATAAGCAGAAAATGATTGAAACATTGAGCACCACCTCTGTTAATGAATCCTGGTTAGAGCATTAAAAGAACATGGAAATGCTTGACGGTTCTTTTGGCATAAGTCAATTCTTATTAATGTTAAAGGCCAGATGAGTAACTTGCGATAGTATAAGGGAAGTTGAGACCCTTTTCCCTGGGAATTCAGATAGAAATCATCCTTTAATCACATCTATCCAAAGGTTTTTACATAATTCATACTTTCGTTCTATAACAAAAACCGAGGTGACTTGTTTCATGAATAATTGTGGGCTCATTTCTTCTTTAAAACCGAACTAGCCTATAAGATGAAATGACCACGTCAAAACTTGTTGGATATCTAGGTCACTTATAAAGGAATTCAGAGATCTAATGTTGTCAAATGATAAATCAACAGCATCTAGAACATTGTTGTGTTTAATGAAGCAAACTTCTTGTTTCATGAACATTAAAACCTTAGACTCAGACAAAACAACCCAAGAAACTTGAAGAACGACCACTAGCTCGGAGTGTTAACTTGTTGAAAGGTAGTTGGATTTGATCTAATGGGATGTCAAGATTGACTGACCGTCAATAAAGCTCATGGGAGTAGAGGTGTGTTACAACATGAATTGGCAGGTGATACAAGATATGAACAAAATTAATTAACAGGGGGCACGTTATAATAGATAGTAGGGGGGGCTGTACCAAAAAAATAAAATCATGAAGAAAAGAGTCAATGACACTATGTAAGGCCAAAATCCACATTGCAAACGAGTTCTTTACCCCGCTCTACACTCAGGTTTGTTTACATGATTTAGATCTTTAGCGTATCCAACAAAATCCAAACATGTTGGGGTAAGTTGAAACTTCTTTGAAACACATGCAACTTGATGATCGTCAATTAGTTCATTCACCCTTCTTCTGTTGACCCAATAAATCATTTGAGAAGAGACCTCGCCAAGTGTTCTCGTGCAGTTGCCAATGCTTGACTTATAGTCTGCAGAAAACCACAAAGGATGTGTAGTGAAAAAATGAGTTGATTGGACGAGCTGGTAGTTAGTGAAGCAATTATTCCATCAGTTTGAAGGACAAAAACATCCGGAAAGAGAGCAATATTACCTGCTCTGACAAAGGTGCCCCAGAATCCACGCTATTGCTTGCCACTTTTCCAGCAATAACATTTCCATCCGTTTCAAGAACAATTCTACAAAGATAAGAAAGTGAAATGGAGGATCTTCATAAGATTGTAAGTTAATCAGAAGTAGTTTCAAATTCTTTATCAGCTTGGTTCACTATAACTGAAATTGAGAGCAAGATTGAATATTCGCGTTCTTTTCTATATCTTTTCTCAAGGTCAAACACTAATATGTACAACACACGGTATGTCAAAAGGGGTATGAATTCCTAATACTGTGGAAGCTTGGGATGGATGAAGAGATGGACATTGATGGTGTGTTTGGTATGGAGGAAAACATTTTCTGCAAATATTAGCTATGTTGATAGAAGAAGCGGCCATGTGGATTATTTACAATGTTAAGAGTTGGATAACTTTTTTATAATTGTATGCTTCTCATGCATAGATTTTTCAACCCTTTAAAAATGGACGGAGTGAAAAGGAAATGCCGTCTTACTTCCCTACACACTATAGCAATAATAACTACAAAGGAATGTAAGTTTCCTGAGTGAGAAACCAAAGATAGAATTATTACCAAAGATCTAAAAGTTTTGGTTAAATAAACCGTCAGAGGAAGAAGATGGATTTTCTTTTTGCACGTAAGAAGGTGAGGGTCTATCGAAAACCTCTCTACCTCACAAGCTAGGGGTAAAGTTTGTGTATACTCTTAACTCCCCAAACCTCACTTGTGGGATCCCACCAGGTATTTTGTTGTTTTCCAATATTCCCATATTTGGTTCATCAAAATAACTATGGAAAAACATTTTTCTAGGAAAACAAGTTCCATCAAAAATCCGTAAAATGACTTCCCTAATGCAAGAGGGAACAAAGTGTCATAAGTGACATTCCAAGCTCATCGTCTCCTCCCCACCTTCCAAACCCCCACCATCCACCCACTCCCACAACACTCCACCATAATATTTTCCTATGTTGCATATTCAAAGTATTTTCCTAAATTGCATGAAAATGCTCTTGAGACCAATCTTTTTAGTTTACTCATCGAACACCAGAAAGTTTAAAAAAAACACTTATTTCCGATAAATTATTTTCTATGGAAAACGTTGGTTTGGCATATTAACACACGTAGAGTCTAAAGTAACAGTTAAGCAAAACTACTCGACTAAAACCAATGAGCGTACACCATCAAAGAAAAAAGCCACTCAACCCAACTCCCTAGAGGCAACGTGTCATAAAAATGAAGTCACTAACACATAAAACGTGTATCTAATAGAGTGACTGTCCAAAACAAGGTGTGTCATGTACTACCATCTATATATGACTCAAAATGTTAACAGCCAAGCTGATGAGAGCTCTTTATAGCTAAGTTACTCGGACTCTTCACTTTCGGTGTCGCACCCGTGTCGACACAACGTGGGTGTGGGTGTGGGATCCGTACTCGAAATGGTCAACTGATTTTGGGTACTTTGACCAAAATTGACTGGGAAAGTCCAAACAATTTAAGAAATTCTATAATCAAAATAAAAGCGAAGGTGAAATTGAAGAAAAATGGAATACCTTGTATATAGAAATTTCTATGTTATTGCTTTTCTTTTTATCTCCTTTCAGGATTTTCTTCTTGAAAAATATTTTCTCCTTAAATTTTCCACATAATATCTTAAAATTTATGTTTTATAACTCTACTTTAGATATTTAAATTATTTTTCGCCGAATCCCCGCACCGGTATTTATCCCTAGATCCATATCCCCGAATCTTTAAGTTGAGACAGTGAAGGATCCGACCTCTAGATCCGTACCCGTATCGAACACCCGCACCCGAGTCCGAGCAACTTAGCACAAAAGTACCTATAAGCAAAAAATAGAAGTAGAAATTTTGGACATAGCGCTTAAGAAGTGTCCTATGATTCATTTGAACAGAAGTCTTGTCTTAATCAGTCTCCATAAAGAGAAAATGTCTTGTTAACTTCATAATTACCTTTTATTTCACCCAATTTGTCGCAAATTAAATCCAAATATCAATTTTAATATGGTTCAGAAAGTTTGATAAGCTTTTGAAACTACAATTCTCTATAACTACAAAGAAGAAATAACAGTTTCTGACATGCAGTATTTGTACAAACATCGAGTAAAAGTTGCAGCAAAACGGTACGAGAAAGCAGGATTAAACGAGGATTTTATAATTCAGAATTAAAAAATAAATAAAATAATCATGGTACGACTCTCTTACCCGCCATCAACAATTTCATCAAGACACAAAAGAATAAGGTCCAAATTTTCAAGAGCCTCCTTCTTTTCTACATTGACCCTAAAACAAAAGGCATGTGCAGAAAGATGAATACATGAAGACGAAAATATCAAGGGATGCATATTGAAAAGGAAAAGACTGCTTTTGTAGACAACCTAAGAAGAATACCAACAGCATCAAAGAATCCTTGGAGCACACTGGCAAGGATTATTTCATTTTCATTGTCACTCCCAGTAACAAAGAAATGAAGATCTTGGGCAAACTTGTAGACAACAATATAATTATCAAACATTGTTATCTCAGCTGCAGAAAAAGTAAGCGATGTCAGATAGATGAAAGTTGGCTTTCCGATCACAAAGTTAGAGCTTCAGCAGCAAACAATTTACAAAAAAAATATATGTAGCAGAACTGCTTAAGCACAACGGCATCCTTTCATGACTCCAATTTAGTCACTGGCATAAAACAATTCCCAAGATATAACGAGTAATCATATGACCTGCAGACAATCAATTTCAAGAAGACATGCAAGCAAACAGCACAAACCAAGTCTTTTAAGATTATTATTATCAATCCACCCACAAAAACCAAAGTTCCTCTTTGATAAATTAGCAAACCTTCTAATAGCTTGTCTTTGTTTTTGGCTCTTGGTTTAAGAAAATACCACCAGAGTTTCATAATAAAATTTTATGTCTGCAAAGACTGGTAAGGTATACTGCATAAGATGGTATCACAACCAACTTTAATGAAGAATGGCACCTCACCAACTGGGCAGATGAGTTTTGCTTCCTTTGCATGTCGGATGGGAGACATTTAGAAAGAGCACAACTAAATATAAATAAATAAATGAACGGTTAAAGAGAGATCATACCTTCTGCCCTAGCATTAGTCTTTTGAGTCTTGGCAAACACAGCCTTCTCAAAAGCTTCCTTTGCAGCATTTGTTGGCCAATCATCTGAGTAGTAGTTGACAGCAACACGCTTTCCTTCAGAATCTAGAAGCAGAATGTTCTTAATT
This sequence comes from Capsicum baccatum var. pendulum, assembly GCA_030864225.1. Lineage (NCBI taxonomy): Eukaryota > Viridiplantae > Streptophyta > Magnoliopsida > Solanales > Solanaceae > Capsicum > Capsicum baccatum. The sequence continues at coordinate 138,524,035 of CM061551.1, read as the reverse complement.
GCAGGGCAGGACTCCTGCAATAATGTTTTGAAAGAAATTACACCAGGATCTGTCTACACATCCATGTCAACAACAACAACAACAACATACCCAGTGTATTCCCACCTAGTGGGGTCTGGGGAGGGTAAAGTGTACGCAGACCATACCACTACCTCAAGAGAAGTAGAGAGGCTGTTTCCGATAGACCCCAGCTTAGGACCAATAACAGTATAACAAATACAAAAAGTAAGCGGATACAAACTAGTATGGTACACAAAACAAAGTAACAATATAACAAACACAAAAGATAAGTGCATAATAAACTAGTACAGGATGCAAAAAAGCCAACACCACTAACCCCAAAAACTACAGCCCCAACACTACGAACCAGAAACTCCAGACCCAAAGGAGCACTCCCCTATTACTACCGCCGCGCTCCCACCCCCTAACCCTCTACCCTAATCCGCGCCCTCCACACCTTCCTATCAAGGGTCATGTCCTCTGTAAGCTGTAATTGCTTCATATCATGCCTAATCACCTCCCTCCAATATTTCTTCGGTCTACCTCTAGCCCGCCTAAAACCATCCATAGCCAGAGTCTCACATCCATGTATGACCAAAAAAAGGATGAATTTCTTTTCCTGCTTTATAGGGAAATAGGTTAAAAAAACCATATGTCGCCACATTTGAGATACATGGAAGTCATTCATGAATTACTCATGGTTCTATCTATCAACAGTTCACGTTTAACCATAGTCTCAAAATTCCAAGATACACCCGCTGTTAAAAATTCTCCTTTTAGTTTTTTGTTAAAGCACAAGTGTAGCGTAAATCATATTCCAAACCAAACACAACTGCAACATAAAAGAAACTGCCTGGCCTTTCTCACGGCCTACACAGCTATAGATGTCGACCATCAACTACATTCACTCAGATTACGTCCAACTCCAAGTAATGTGCAAAACAAAAAGATTCAAACAGCTTAAACCAGAAGTTTGCTCAGTGACCCTTTCCCTTCATTCTCTTGATACAAAACCCTCACTAAATAATATCTTCGCCTCCGTTATAAAGTACCACACTCCCTTCTTCTTAAGCAAGAATTCCATTCTAAAGAGATGAACCCAGCATCCCATTTGAAGAAACATTAAACTAAGATTAAACCCAAATCTGCCTTAAATTGTGTGGGTTGCTGTCCGCCTTAAAGCATTCCAAAAAATATTTAACTGATAACTGGTGCTGTATAGAGTGAAAGTAATCCTTCCTCTTCTTTTATTAATTTTTTCTTCCCATTATTGGGAGAGTTTATACTATGATAGATCTGATCTATGTTGCTCGAACTCTTCAAAAATATCAAAATGGCACGTGTCAGATACTCCAAAAATAGTGCATTCTTGGAGAATCCGTCACGGGTGCAGCAACATAGGATCTGATTCATTTAACCTCACATTTTTACCTCCATGTAACAAACTTAACAAAAACATGTACAATCAAAGAGATCAGGCACAAAAAAGAACACACTAGGCTAGCTCTTCCAATTCAACTAAAACCAAAAAACCCAAAATACAAAAAAAAAATTCTACGACTGATGAATTGAACCAACAATACAAGATCAGTGATAAAAAAGAATGAGCAAAAAATATATCTACAAACAAAAAATAAAAGCAAAGAGTTTAGTTTTAGTTGAGAATTATGAAAAGGGGTAAAGGGGAAGAAGGAGAGCTGACCATTGTGAGTGAAAAATTGGGGGATCGCCGGATGTACGGACACACCAAAAATGCACGCCGTAGAGAAAGGAGGAGCTAAACCTGTTTGCTGGGGCGTTAACTTCTTTATTTTCCTTTTTATATAGTTTTTTCGTCTCAAAATAATTTACATATTTTATTTATTGAGAATTAATTTCATTTAGATATTTAATTTGTATATTCTATGGGACATAATACATATTAGATGACACACATAGGAATAAATTACCACGTACAATGACATACAAGAAGCATGTGTTACTTATTTAGTTTTATATAAATTTAAGTGTTTAATTATTTACTTTTAAAGTTGAAAATATAATATTAATTGAGATTAAATTAAAGTATAATATTTATTACACCGTGGTCTGGGGACTGGAATTCATAATCTAATTTAGAGGTGAATAATGCTAAACTCAATTTTTTATTTATTATTATTATTATTTGCTTGTGGAGTTTCAATTTTTGCTACGCGTTACAACTTGTGAAAGTTGCTTTTGAAGTTTCTCGCCAGAGAAATTGTTCAAACGCCTACCACATTAAATAACTAGATTTTTTAAAATCTTGTGATACTTTGAGATTATTCATATCTTTACTGTTCATATTTTGTATTTATTTTTTATTATAGCGAAATCCCAGCATTAGATCGGTTAGATTATATAATAAAATATTTTGAATAAAGGTTCAAATTTATCTTTTTGAAGTTGATGATGGTTTAAAATTATGGTAGTAAGTTTTTATTTGGATCATTGGTCTGTCAGATCAAGGATAAGTATTGGGCTAGTTATAAATTATCGGGTCAGCTTAAAGATATTTCGTATGGTAGAGGTATGTTTTTTTTTTATAACTCCGCTTTAACTTACGACGATTACTAAAAAAAATTAGAGACAAATGTGCAGCTAATTTCAATTTCTTTAAAGAAAACTAACTTGAGAAATAAAGACTAACACTCAAATAATAAATTTAAGGGGGGAAAAAAAGGAGTACTTCGCAACGAAATGAGATATCCTAATTTTATCTTTTGGGGTCACTGATATCTTCGCGTTAGCAAACTGTCTCGTATTTGATTTTAGAAAAAATTGGCCCCAAGGACTCAACTCGAGTGGTAAGGTTGAGGCCGGCCTCGAGGGACGTGTGGCTTGGATCACAACAGGTTCGAGTCATGCATGAGACAAACTAAGTCTGATATTTAAGTAAAAAAAATAAAAAAGTTGAGGAATGGATATCAAAGCAGAAACCCATTAAACAATACTAGTTGAAATAATGAATGAAGCAAAGAACTCATCAATGCAATACCAATTGTCACAGTAGCATCACTCTTTATAGATGGCAGAGGGGATTGCAAGTTCTTTTACATCACTTTCCTGCAATATCTTTACAGTTATAATAGTAATCATTTTCAAACCTCCGGCTCGGTTTTCCCTACCAGATATTCCACTTGTATAGTCTCAAAATCAGCAAAGATTACATCAAAACTGACAAATGAATGAAGGGAAATAACTATCTATCTATTAGAGCAGCTGCTACTGTTGTTTGCTGCAGACTGTATCACTCTGGTGCACAGTTTTCTGTTGTTTGGATCCTTGAAAGAATTCTCAACCCAAATGCAGACTAATCACATATCTTGACACAACATAGCATTTGGCATCAAATAATCATATCCAAATCTAGCAGTGCTATCTGCAAAACAACAACAAAAAGCTAAAATTTTAGAACAACCTCGAAAAGGATGGAAAGAACTGATCTACTTGAGCAGCTTTCAGAAAGACAAATTATTGGAATTAATGATACGTGTTGTTAACAGCCAAATCAATGTCATAATTGGCCGGGCTGTTAGTCGTCAATCAGGTTTTCGAACGAAATGCATGGCATGCAGTTGGCATACAAGCTAGATGGGAAACGTAACACCACGTGACAGTCATAAATGGGGAATTTGTCGATAATCATTCAGGATGGCCTTCATTAAAGGCCTTAATGATCATTTTGAGCTGTATAATTCACAGGACAGCAATTGCAGGAAGGTACTGTGTTAAATTGAATGGAATCTATCTCTCAACGGATTTAATTTTTGGATGGAAAGAGTCAAGTGCTTTGCATATGACACATTTTTTTTAGCCTTATGAGGATCCAGGGTGTGTTTTCATTCAAGAACGATTTTTGGAGAATAAAGATCATCAATTGACTCCAAAATCTATTGGCTACTTCTAACATGCATACAAATTGTCAATACATATATAAAGAGGTAATGGGTAGATCTTGTAGTTAATTGATGAATCCTATCGCCTCTAGAGATAATTTATAGATGAAAACAGACTTTGAACCCTCAAAACATCTGGAAAAATTATGTTTAAGCCACGTGGCTTCTTGGTGACATAAAATTTACATTGTTAAGGGAAGTTAACATTTTTGCAGATCATTTTTATCTTCTGTTGCTATATGCATGGTTAAAAAAACTAGAACAAAGAGTACAGGACCTTACAAATTATGTACCAAAAATTGGATCAACAAATGATGTAAACCTCTGCTGGAGTTAAGGGGTTGGACATAACGGAGAAGTCAGGGATCTGTTATTGAGAATCACGTTTAAAAGGATCATCGTGAGAGAGAACAGTGCAATAGGAAACTGGATAGATTCTGGAAAGACCGGAGTAAATGAAAGAACGGCAAACGTAGATATCACCGCATCACTTTGGACCAATATGGAGCTCTGACAAGACGGGGACATAGTACAAACCTGAAATATTCCACTTCAAGCCGCCAGTCTCCCATCTAAGGTTAAGTGCATTGGAAATGCAGTAGAAAGGAAACAGTTTCTACTGGGAAAAAGGCTTTTACTACGAAGGATCTCTACTTAATGAATAATCAAGTGTATCGAGAAAGAAATCTGTAGCAGGTTCATCTCAAAACAACTGAAAACCAGATAATTAAGGCGGTAGGGTAGCCTCAGAAGGTATAAAGAGTACAACATTAAAAACTTTGTTTCAACTAAAGCTCCATAAGACATGGAAAATTTGAGTCCGCTTTCGATTTCAAGCTACAATTGTTGTTAAAAAGAAAAGTGTGAGGAGTGAAGCAAAACCAATAATTTCATCTTGAAAATGAGAAATGTGCACTGGTGAAGAAGGTGCATATCTTATTTTTGATAACCATAATGCCTGGGACAGCTTTCACGCACCTCAACTAATTCCACGAATACCTGCCACCTGCCACCAGCCACCGGCAAATAGTACCAGGTAGCTCTATCCACCAATTAGGACAGATGGGAAGAAAATTACCTAATGCTTTTTTGTCTAGAGGGATTTGAACCTGAGACCCCAGGGTTCTCAGCCCACTTCATTGAGCACTAAGGCACACCCTTGGGTAGGTGAAGGTGCATATTTACTAAAAAGGTTATATTTGCAGTAGATGATAAAGATAGAAAGCTTTGAACTAGCATTACTTGGACACTTTAGCTTCTCAGCGTCAAGCGAGGAGATTTTGATTATGTCTATTGGTGCTTTCATTAGTTAAGTGCCAAGACAAAAGTAATAGGAGTACTAAACTACTTTAGATCTCTCACTACTAGCAATATTTCTAACTCCAGCCACTAAAACAATATATGATCTCATCTTCAGAGAGACTAAGAGGTTACCTGAACTAGATGTTCATCTCGAAAGCGGCTTTTGAAGAAGAGCTGTCAAATAAACTTCCCCATTCTTCACACCACTAGCATCATTCTTATTTTCTACCGCCCATTTCACCTTCCTGTAGTTCAATTTCCAGATCAAGGGTTGAAAAACCTTGTCAAGATCAGCTTTTTTACTAAAGAAATGGTCCAACCAGAGGTACCCACCACCTCTCAACACTCTATCAATATCAAAAAGCAAGAACTCCATCATGGTCACTGGAATCCACCTATTCACAGCATGACCACATCTCACAAGATCCAGCACCCCATCAAACACAGGCAGCCTCTGCTGCAAAGGCACATGTAGAGGCACCAATCCCCTAAGTGCCACAGTCTCACTATAAGGAGCACCAAGATTCATTGTTGTAGTCACAACAGTCACATTATGCAGCTTCATTTGTGCTGCAAAAGTGCCTGTACCACCACCAATATCAAGTGCTAGCCTAATGACACTTTTTGAGGACTTAGTCAGCTGGATAAATTGTGGAATTGGGAGATCCAGACCTGATTTATAATCCAAGAATCTTGATTGCTCGACTTTCATATCAAATCCCATGTTGGGATTAGACTGAGACAAACAAGAAAAGCTCTTGCAAGTGTAACTGTTCCACAACAAGGCCTTTTCAGGTAGTGTAGAAAATGGGGTTTTAGGAAGTGAAGTTGGGATACTAGAAGGGGTTCTTGAAAAGCATCTCCTCCTTGGAAGAGGGTGACACCCCCTAAGTATCAGAGACTCAGCTACTGAAGAATCTGAGGGACAAAGACTAAAGGGTGTATAGTTCATGTACTGATAAAGCAAATCAGGATTGTCTTTACAAGAAGAAGCAATAGGTGACAGATGAGCGTAGAGAAGGAGGTCAGAAGGGATGCTAACTGTAGATTTCTTGGCAGATGGAGGAGCTGGAGGGTGTAGGCGCGTGAGGTGGTTAATGGTGGCGCGTATGGTCTGAAGTTGATGAAGAAGGTGGTCAGGTACAGGTGGAGCTGCAGGGGGCTTGGATTGGATATTGGAAGAGAGGTGATACAAAGAAAGAATGTTGGTAGCCACCATAGCTACCAATAGAAGCAAGTTTAGACCCATAGTGAACCCCATTTTTTGGCAAGATTTTCTTGGTTACTGATACACTTTAAAGAGTGTAAAAAGATGAAGAAAAGCATAAAGTTTTGTGCTTTATATTACTACTCCGACTATTACTACCGACTCAAAGAGTTAGATCTATGTGAACAAAGACATCTTTTGATGTCTGAATTTCAGGGTGATAAGTAGTTTCTTTAGTTACTAACAAATAGAGTATGTGAATGTTTTGTTGGATCTGAAATGTGAGTGGCAGTTGCTGTGTGGACTTGCATTTGTGTTTACTTCTGCATTTGTGGGCAGTCAATGTGTTTACTTGCATTTGACATGCCTCGTTGCTAGTTTATTTTTACTCGTTATATTTCATTATTTAAATTAAATTATATGAATTTTGATTAATATTTAAAATATACTTATGAGAAAAAGTATAATATATAACATTTTAATATTACTTTTATTAAATAATAAATGAATCTAATTGGATTGAAAATAAAGGGAAGAGTAATAGTTTACTTTTTAATGTGTTTTGGTGAATCTTAGATGTGTTGTGTTATTATAAAATAATCAAGTGGAGTTTTGGAAGCACGTGAACATGGGATTCTTTTGATTTCTAATCCAATACTTTGTTAAGCATGATTTGGTTTCAAACTGATAAAATATGAATAATAGTCACTAAATTATACAGACTGGTAGTTTAAACAATATTTAATTGGAGATAATTGTTCATATGAAACGATTTGGTTAACTTAAAGAGCAAGACAAATAACTTTTTATAGGGAACTAATTACATAAAATATAAATAATAAGTAGATGTTATAAAATAAGAGCAGTCTTCAAATGTGTGCAATATGATGAGTGTTGCTTGTGTCTATTTATATGTTACATATGAATATTGAGAATGGACATGCGCATGAATAAATATATTTGTAATTATATAACTTTTCTATAAAAAATAAACTATGAAATCAATTTTTTTATGCTTTTCTCATAAATTAATATTTTGGTCAATGATTAACTAACCAAGTTCAATTTGAGTTTTAATTCGGTAGCATTTGATTTCAATTATCAATTTAACCTATTAAAACAAATTCACCCATTCAAAAGACATATTTAAATAAATAACAGCCACCATAATAACATACTACTTTAATTTCATAAGTAAAAATTTGGAATCAAATTATATTTCAAACTTCACATATAATCTATAACTTGGAAAGAAAATTTCAGTACTGTAATTTTAAACCTAAATAAATCAAGTAGACATTTTCTATAAAAATTACGAAAAACTTTATGGTGGGAGAGGCACAAATATGACTTGGCGTAAGAGGGTAATTATTTTATAAGAAGAAAAAAAGATGTGGGCCCCACTCCCATTGCCTCTCTCGCTCTTTTTTCTTCCCTCTCTCCAATGTCAGTTCTATTTTCGTTTTTTACAGTTTTAATATTTCTATTTATTTTGTGGATCACTTTTTGTTCATAAATTTCTCCTTTTTCTCAATTGCATTATATTCAATCATATATTTATTTTCTCTCCGTTATTTTATCTTCAGTCATACATTTTTCTTCTTTGTGTCATGTTAATACATATATATTTCTGATTATTAGCCAGTTATTTATGTTTGAATTTTTTATTTGCCAAATTAAAAATTTTCATATTAATAAAATTTAATAGACCCCTCTACCAAGGGCGGATCTACGTTGGGGTGTGGGGGTTTACCCGACCCCCGTCAACCGAAAAATTACCTTATGTATATAAGGTCAAAGTTGAAGTATAAGGATATAAAATTTTTAATGAACCCCCTTAATAAAATAGAAAGGCGTAACTCAGTGGCCCAGGGGGGTCGTTTTGGGACCCACGCTGCGGTTTCGAATCCCGTTTGTTGCATCTTTTTTGATAATTCTTTAACAACTTTTTCACTTCTCACTCCTTTTATTATTTAATGTCCAATTGCGCTTTGATTGTTTCATTGTTGGCAACTGGGCCTGAATAATAGAAATATGTGTATTTATTTAAAAATTATTTATTTATTATTTTCCAAGTATTTGGGTATTTCAACTTTTTCTTTTTCGATACTCTCAATACTAGTTTAAAGTTATAGTTAGAATTATATAATTTTCAAATTAATGCTCAACCCCTTCCCCACCCCCAAATAAATAAATAAAAAATACTATGCATATTTCATTTTATACGTTATGTGTCGCGTTTGTTCAAAATAACTTCATATATTTGACTAATTTTACATAATATACAAAAATTTTGCTTTGTCAACGTTTACAGATTATTTTATCGAATTACATAGCTCGTTCTTTTAAAATATATTTTAAAATTGTTGTTCAGTATTTTTTATTGAGTATGAAATATATATTATAATATAAATAATTCAATGCTTACACTTTTCAAGAACCTTTTTTGTGTGTGAGGGTATTAATTTGAAAGAAAGAAAATTTAAATAAAACAAAACTATAAAGTGAAAGAAATAAAAGACATTATTTTTTGTGAAGGTTCGCAAGGTAAAATTTGGAAGTAATGTTAAACAAACATGATAAGGCAAGTTAAAATTTAGCGGGTGTACACTTTATTTTTATAATGTACTTTTTATATATGCTTACTTCTTTATATGTCGAACCCCCTGAACAAAACATTTAAATCCGTCACTGCCCTCTACTTTAACGAAATACAGGCAAAATCTATATATATTCAAATCTCTTCACACTCTAGTTGTAAAATTAACTGAATTGATGGTGTTGTAATAAAATATAATAAGTTGAATTTTGACTTTTTCTCAATACTAAGTCATTAATTTATTTTTTTGATTTATTATTTGGTACAATATCCATTTTTTTGTTGTATATTCATATTTAGTGTTGTGGTACTTTATGCACTATATTTTTAAAATGAAAGAAAATGAAAGGATTGTCATTTTAACGCATATTTATTCTTACACAATAACTTAACGGTTAAAACGTAATATTTGTATTTTTATTCCTATCCTTATTCATTGGGAATGACTTCAATGAATTGATCATCAAAATACTAATTACAGAACGTTATTAATTCTTTCAATTTGTCTTGTCATGCTATTTAATATGCACTTCACCGTGAAATAAAAAATATATATATTCATTTTATTTAAAATTTTAATCTTATGCTCTCAATTTTTAAAAATTTAGCAAAATCACCAAAGTTGACTAATTTTTCTAAAACATACATTAAATATGGGGATAATAATTACAAAAATAGTTGAACTTTGACCGAATTTTCAGTTGAGCACACTGAACTTTGTGAGGGTCCTACTACCCTCTAAACTTTTTAAAGTGGATTTGATTTTCTCGAAACTCTATATCCAATTTTGGCGGCTGGTGGATTTCATTTTATACGTGTACTAGCGAGTGTATTATTTACACGTGTCCAAGTGGGCAAATATATGTAATTAAAATACGAAAAAAATATCTAGGGAGTAATAGACCACCGCAAAAGTTCAATATGCTCAACTGAAAATTCAATCAAAGTTCAGGTATTTTGTGAGTATTATCCCTTATATGCTTTAAAAGAGTAATATCTCAAGATAGATAGTCACATAATGTCATATATTAGAATCTATGTATGAGCTACTACACATTATTACAAATATTTTTTCATTTTATTTGAAAAAAATAAAATTAAACTTGTGTTGGTTCTTCAAATGTACTTTTCTTACAAATTTTAAATATTACTTAAGTATAAAATATAATTTAAATCAGGTTACTTGTATGAAAATAAAAAAAATTAGGATAAGTTGAAAACAAAATTATAATGAAATCGAAAAATAAATTATGAGTTTTTATTTTATTTTATGTAGTAACTAAAATTTTTATAATTAAACATCAAGTATTAAATAAAGTAAAAAAGAGGTTTTATTTGAAAAGAAAGGAATAGTAATTGCTACTGATGTTCTATCAAAGTAAACAAACTTTTCAAAAAAAATAAAAAAATGGAGGAAAGTTAAAAGAAGTGGTCCCACAATATACACTTGTCAATAATTAAAGCCCTCGCATAAATATAACTTAGCGCACCTCTCCCACCATAAATTTTTTCTAAAAATTACAATCTTGGAATTTGAGTTTTGTTTAAATTAAGCACTATTTCTCAAAAAAAGTGAAAGAAAATTTCCAATGGCCAAACGGGCCTAAACGAATCGGATGCGCACATAACTAAAGTGCGGAGAGGTTAAAAAAATCGCGTCTTTTAAACGCTGTGTGTTTCTTTTCTTCTCCTTTTCCATTATCATTTTCCGTTTTGCTGCAACTGAAATTCGTTAATTCCCAGAGAAAAGATGGTAATTTCACATGCCCGCTTTGTTTCTATGCTCAGTTTTTTATGAATTTCACTTTGTTCGTTTTGATTTTCAGCACTATTTCTCTGTTTAGGGTTGCTACAGACTTACTTTAATTTGTTTTTTTTACTGGATTTTTGTCAAATTCTGGTATTTCTACTTTAATGAGTTATGATTTTTGGGCATTCGTATGAAATTCGATGGCCTTTTTTTGGACAAAGGGAAAAGGGAGAGTGGCAGCTGGGTGTTTGTTATGAATCTGCTTGGAGTTGCATTTTTTTGGTGTATCAGCGGTAGCTTTAGTGCACCGGCTGCCCTTTTTTTTTTTTTAGTTTTGGTTTTTGGCTTATGTTGTTCGGAAATGTGTGTGTCCGATCCTTCAAAAGTAGCTGGTACTAGCAGTAGTATTGTAGTCCTTGCTTGTGATAGATTACCACACTATTTTGTTGTTGTTCTTGTAGACTTTGCACTGTTTACCTTGTTAGTTGCTATATTTTTTGTCACTGTTTTCTTATCCTTTGTACCTGGAATTGCTACACATGAGCCGAGTGTCTTTCGGAAATAGCCTCTCTACCTCCACGAGGTAGTGGCAAGGTCTGTGTATACTCCTCTCCGGAGAACTCACTTGTGGGATTCCACTGGGTATGTCGTTGTTGTTGCATAAGGATTTTGTTTATTGAATTCTAAATTTGTTTACCAAATCTAGAGAAGTTTATTTTAGTTGGACTATTCTTTGAAGCATTGATTAATTTTGAAACTTGAAATTGTTTGATCTGGTATATGATAGATTTTATTTTTATTTTTTGTAATTATTGTAGGCTGACCCAGAGTTGGAAGCTATCAGGCAAAGGAGAATGCAGGAGCTCATGGCTCAACAAGGCGCGGTAAATAATTTTCTCTGTTTTTGGAATTCGGTTATACCTTGTCAAGCTTTGAACTTTACAATATCTTCACTAAATATAATTTTGGGCAAATAGGGAACCCAGCAAGACAATGACCAGCAGAAAGCCCAGGATGATGCTAAAAGGTTTATTTTTGTATAGCTTATTCGTACAAAATGTTGTGTTTGTTAGTAATATAGTAGTTCTTTCAACATTTGATATCCACTATAGAAGCTATTGATGTAGGGAGGCTGATGAGCGAAGGCAAATGATGCTTACTCAGCTTCTGACTCCTGAAGCAAGGGCCAGAGGTAGGTGCATTTTCTGAATTATTTTCCAAATATTTGATATCTTAATTTTTACGAATTAAGAACTCTCCATGTTTCTTTGTTAATTTTTGTGTTTATGTGTATTATTGATTCTTGATACATTGGATAGAGTATCTAGTTGGTAAATATTATATTTCATCTCTTTGAATCTTCGGAATCATCAACAATAGAAGATACAAACTTCAGAAGCGGCTTTTTTGACGTAAATTACACCCTATTTTAATGAATAGAACGTTTTCTTATATTTGATGGCTAGAATAGAAGTAACATACAACATCCATCTTCAAAAAAAGTAACATTGAATGCGACTTTCAATTAACCTGCAGAATTTATTGCTTTAGACATTTCGACTATGTAACTATAATTATATGATGCAATCAAACACCATGTACTATCTCTTGGTTTCCATGTGAATAGGATCTGGCTTTTTCATATGCATCTCTATTGTGTGGCTCAAGGCTTTCCTCAATGCAAGGCTCATAAGGTTCTTTTTTGGGGTTTCTGCCTAGGCATCAAACATAAACGGTGCATTTTATTAGCTCTTTATGAAAGTGTTAAGCTTCTGGGACCTCTTTTTAGTTGCTGATCTTTAGAATTGACTCAATATCGTTAAGTAAAATTTTAGAGTATTTTCCAGTGATGCAACTTATCTAGGTATTCTAGAAGGGTCAACTTAGCTCCCACAATTGGTATATCTTTTCGACTCATAACGTTTATGCACTAACTTGCATCAATTTACTCTACCACTTACATATGATTCTTTTATAAATCCTAGTATAAATGTTTTTTGAAGGCATCGGCTTCATGTATCAGGGCACATTCCATATCCTTTGCCTCATTCGCCTTTGAAACATTAGGGTCTGAATTTTGGATGCAGGGAGTGTATATAAGATTGACAAAGTTTTATTGACCATTCACAGATTTCTTAAATACGCTTAACTTTGAACCTAGAGTGAAGAAAGAAGGATTACATTTTCGTACTAGGTAAATAAAGTGCAATAATACTTGCCAGCATAACTTTTAAAGACCACTAATACTTAAATTATAAGATATTTCAAAGGGTTTGTGTTGAGACAACTACTAAAATGAATGTTCTTGCTCATTATTGGAAATGTACCTGCCTAGAGTGTTGTATTACTTTAGCTTGAGGGTTATCCCATGTGTGCAACACTGTGTCTATGCACAACCATTTCTTTCTATCCCATAGCATGACAATGTGTCATGCCCCCAAACTTTGTGGGGACGTGATTGGCGCCCGATCTAGCTAAACTGCTGAGTGGACCCTGATTTGGCTGAGTGAATACTATTTAATCATACTTTTAAGTTAAAGAGAATTTTGAGCCGGAGGTCTACCGAAAACAACCTCTCTATCTCACTTCTGAGGTAGTGGTATGGACTGCGTACACTTACCCTCCCCAGACCGCACTTGGTGGGAACATACTAGGTATGTTGTTGTTGTTTCGTTTTAAGTTAAAGAGACAATAGCAGTAATAATAAAGGAGAATGTCTATCATTTATTAAGCTGGTATGAGGATAACTGCCTCCCAAAACAACAATTCCAGTCGAAGCTGAATATCTGAAAAACTACTAGTAAGTCAAACGCATGAGCCTCTAGAAGAATACTAAAAGATTATGAAAACAAACAGACATAAAGTCTTCAGAGTATTCCGTGGAGTACTAAAATGACAGAAAATAAACTGACCAAGTAAGATCTCCCAATCAATGGGTAGTAGCGAGAGTTGTAGTTGGATACTAGGTTTAGCAGGTGGCACTGGGTGCAGTGGTATCTGTGTGTCTGCATCCAAAAAGGAAGCAGGTTCTCTTGAGCTATGTACGATGGCAGGATACTCAACAAGTCTTGTTGGCTACCCCTTAGACGATGGAGTAAGACTTGCTGAATAGAACATGAATTGCAGAAAAATACAATGATTTGTAAATTCATAACTAAATCTAAATTGATACTGTAATTGGCTCTGTTAAATTGAGAATCTGATTGTGATGTTGCTAACCCTGGCCAGTGTGGGCACTCATGCTCTATGAGGCTGGCTACTTCTCCATAACTGAATGTAATGACACCACTAAGTGTGAGTTGAACATGGACATAACAGGTAAATAACACAACAATGAATCAAAACACTATGTTCACATAGCAAGGTTATGTTCCACATAAACATATATTTTAAAACTGAGCCATGTATCACACAAGTTGTACCGAGTCATAAATATGGTGAACTAAGCACTCGCTTTCCCTCACAAGCACTTAGCTACAAAACACATTTTTAAGCATTTTATCATACACGTAGGGAGCATGAATTGTCAGAATCTCTACTAGTAAGTTTGTCTTAACTTACCTCAAAGCTTTAGCTCCACTTTGTCTGTCTAATTTTTCAAGTATTCAATAACTCACAATCTACAATAATAGGCTTAACCGTGTAAACTCATAAGCTACTAAGTCCAATTCATCAACTTGAAATAGACCTTAGCCCCTAAAATCTCAATTATCTTATTCAAAGGATAATCCTACTTAAGGTTCATTTCAAAAGCATCAACCAATTCATAATAACTCAATGAATTCATTTGAAGCATGTATTTCCAAACAAATCAGTAAAACAAGTCATAGTTACAAAACCCATCATTTCCCCAAACTTCATCAACAACAAACCCAGTATATTCCCACCAGGTGGGGTTTAGGGAGTGTAAGTGTACGCAGTCCATACCACTACTTCAGAGGTGAGATAGAAAGGTTGTTTCTGATAGACCCCCGGCTCAAAACAAAAACAGTCTAACAATGGCTAAAAATTAGTTCTCCAATAAAACTCTCTCTAGATGCATTCAATATTTTAAATTCATCACACCACCACGAATTTATTCGGTCTCAATGGTGGAATTAGTTTTAGGATCCAAATCTCAGAACTCTATTACGAATTTCTCAATTCATTATTAGTGGTCAATGAGGTGTGTTGAAAATCCGAAGTCTCAGGTTTAAATCTCAGGATAGACAAAAAACCCTAGATGATTCTTCCCATCTGTCCTAGCCTTGGTGGATAGAATTACCTGTTGCTGCTGATAGAATGTGGCAGGTATCCCACGGATTCTAGGTAAGCGAATAGCTGGCCCGGACACCACGGTTATCAAAAAATAATTCCTATTTGGACGCTAACTTTTTTTTGAAACTATAAATAATCATCTCAATACATACATAATTGATGATTAAAGAAAGAAGAAAGGAAGAGAAACTGAAGAAGATACTAACCCAAAAAAAGGAAAAGAAACTGAAGAAGAATGGAAAATATCCTTACTGTGCGTCAATGGCGAGAACAATAGCAGCGAAAAGAAAAATCTTGTTTGCCTGCAAGGCAGGGCAGGACGGGATTCACGGGGGTTGGGGTAAGCCTTCCCCAGGGAAAATCTACCAAGACTCATTCTAATACTTGAGTTCAAGATCCTACTTTGAAGTAAGCCTCTGTTTCAAAGCTTAGTAGCTAAAGTATACTTGCGTGTTTAAGGGGATGCACAGTACTTTGCATTTGCACTCTCCTAGTGTACGATATGCTTCGGGGAGTTAAACCCTTGTACCAATTCTTATTGCTCTTGTTTGTAATGCCTTAAGTGTGTTTGTTTAGCTACTTTTTGGTTTCCGTATCACATCTAGGCCTGACCTATTTGTCTGTGTCTTGTATGATCACATACATTCTGTCTCTAGAGATTATTAAACATCTCCACATGAGCACTTGTAGATTTTATCTTGTAAAAGATTAACTGCTCTTGTAAAACTGGATATGTTACGTCCTTATCTAATGATCTGGTGTGATAGCTCTTGGCCAATGAAATTGGTTGTTGGCCCTTACTTAGTTAAGTGTGGGCGCTCTGTATAAGTTGATCAATTGCTCTAGTTAGCAAGGATTATAACCAGAATAATTGGTGGTCTTTGCTGTTTTCATTTTTTAGTTTATTCGGTTTTGTCTTTGCTTTAACAACACAATGAAGCATATCTAGGTGTTGTCATTCTCTCATTTTTATAAGCATATATAGTGGGAGAGCTGAAAATTACTGGGCTTTCTGCAAGTCCATAACAAAACTGTGGCCTCTATTTTCTTCTAATAACCTATTGTATGACCTGTGGTCTGCATTTCATTTTTTGTATGAGCCAGTTGCTCGAATTGCTCTTGTGAAGCCTGACAAGGCCAGAGGAGTGGAAGATGTTATAATCAGAGCTGCTCAATATGGTCAGATCACAGAAAAGGTAAGTTTTGTTTCTTCTTCTTCCCTTCAATCTTTCCCTCTATGTGATTAGTTATGGTGGCCTCACTGCCATTGTTGGGATATTGTTTGCATTTGCAGGTTTCTGAGCAGAAACTTATAGAATTACTTGAACAAATCAACACCCAAACTACTAAGCAGACAAAAGTAACAGTAAGATTCTTCTCAACTTTTTGATCACTTTTGATTTATAGACCGTAGCCTGAATCTTCTTTCATGTTTGTTCTAACCACCTCTCAGATCCAGAGGCGTCGCAATGTTCTTGAGGATGATGATTGAATGATTCGACATATGCCAGGCGTTATAATATAGTGCGTTATTTGTAATTTGTATGAGACTTGATTGCGATGTGTACTGTATACTCACCAACTTTGTCAAACTCTTGAATGGGTAGGGGTGACCATCGACTGGTTTGATACACACTGGAAAGAATTTGATTTCGATTTCGAAAATATTTTACCAATATCATATCGAATTTAGAATAGACAATTGAGTTTTGTAATTGTGATTGTTGAGGCTGATCTTTTAGACCTAAAAACAGAGAGCAGGAAAATTGTGGGTGCTTATTACTATGCTAGACAAGGGTGATTCAAGTTCAAAAGCAATAGAAATAGTACTCTATTATTTTGCACCCTAGAGAATTGAATGCCTTAAGTAGACCCAACTATTTTTGAACTTCAAAACAAGAGTAATGTGCTTATGTTTGGTACCATACATATGTTGGTGTCTTTTCTCGTAGGCTTAAGTCATTGCTAGGCATCTAAATTTATTCTGAAAATTCACTTAGACCTCTCAACTAAGGCATGTATCTATCAGGCACCTCAAGTGCTAAAATTGGTACCTATTAGGCGTAAAATGATGATTTGGCAAGGAGAGTGTTACACTCTCCTTGGGCGCGTGAATAGTAGACTGAATAATATTTTGCTTTTTTTTTTTTAACTAAAAAACTTATATTTAAATCATTTTATTAATATTATTTTTAATTATTATAATTTTGAGAATTTTCGAAATAAATTTAGGCGTTTGAGGATGAATTGGACCTTTCTGGTATCATGTGGATATTATATGAGGCAATGAGATGTTGAAATGTTGTTTGGTTCACTATTTGGACTTGCGAATATCCTTTCTTGTCAGCTTCACTATTGGTTGATTGATTTTCATTTTATATATATGTATGGGATGGGCTATAGAGTTCCTACACCACTATTTAATCACCTCACCTATCTTTTTCTCTCATAGGTTTCCAGGAGATAAAAGAAAATTCCAGATATTTGCAATCTTTTTTCTTGGAATTAGATCTCAATTTTAATTGAACTGTGTCTACATAACTTTTGAAAAATAATAACATGTACACTTACCAATAATATCTGATTCTGATATTAGTAAAAATATTAAATTAATCAAATTTAAATAATAAATTTCAAAGATTAATACTCAAAATTGATTCTTAAGGAGCAAAATGTAGCAAATATTTTTGAAACGGGAGGGAGTATTGCTAAATATTGACAAACACTGACTAGTGATTATCAAACCATTATTTGTAAATACTGACTTTCAATATTTGAAAATACAAGAGTTATTAGCATTTGCCATGATATCTTGTTTCTTGGCTCGCTAAAGAGGAATTAATGATAACTCCATACATATTATCATCATTTGTCACTGTTCACATATTTGAATGGACGAAACCATTCACAAAAATTATTGAACGATGTGATGCAATAAATAGGGATGCTTCTTCTTTTTTTCGATTGAAAGTCTTGATTTCGATTGAAAAAATTCTTGACAGATAGCACTTCCCTCGAATGAATCCTACACGATGAATTCAAATTATTCAAACTTTCATATAAATATTCAATAATGAATTATTAAAAAAAAAACATTCAAAAACAAAGTGAACTATTAGAACACGTTTTGGAGGGACCCTAATTATTGCTCCTCTGTCCTAATTCAGGGTTCATAGTATGAGAATAACAAATATATAAAGTATAATAAATCAACATAACTATTGGTTTAAACAATTTAAATTAAGTTTGATATTTATAGTCAATAAAAGCATTTGGCTCTTGATAATACCTTCACATAAATACAACGAATTGAGTATAAAATATTCACACATCACCAAATATGGTACATACATCAATCATCAAATTAACAATTTATAATCAGTTGCATTATTTAGCAGAAAATACATTTGACTAATGTGTTTTAGACAGTTGACATTTCTTAAAATGAGCCAATCGCAAAATGTGTTAGTACTTTAATAGGCCAAATACGTTATTATTTTATTGAAATAATTAGTCTATTTTTGCACCCTTTAAGTCACTTTTTCTGTTGACAGCTAAACTATGTCAGTATTATCCCATTTGATTTAATGATTTAGATAATGAAAACCGCAAATAAATACAGTACTAATTAAGACTTGATCCCATGTGGATCAATCATTATCGCCTCACTCAACTCATATTTTAATTTGTTGGGACTAATAATAGAGTCTAAAATTAATCATGTAAATATCGTTACTCTAATTCGTTAGATTTAGATGAGTTAATGGCTCATTATTTAATAACTCAACCCATTTTAACCTACTAAAATTTAGCTTAGTTAAACATTGACCTGATTTGAACTAAATATGTATCCTAAAATTAACCAAAAAAACATATTTTAAATTTTTTTAATTAATTTTATTTGATACATGCAAATTTAATACAAGCCGCTCATTGTAATACATACCCTCCCTCCCATCCATTTTAAGTGACAGTGATTTAGAAAATCAAGATATGTAATGGCACCATTTAAGAGAGGTAATTTTGCGAACTGTATAAAATTATTACTTATTTCTTAAATTTTATGTTCGATCAAAAGATGACACATAAAATAAAACGGACGAAGTAGATGGGAGCAAGTAATAGGGCGTGACTATTACGTGTGTTTGTAAAGTGTGACGAAGGAAGGATGATTGTAATGGGATAAAAGGCAAAAGTGTGGCCGCAAAAACATATGACTCAATCAAAATAATTATGGACAAAATTAAAGCAGTACATAAGGCCGTGTTTGGGTGCCAAAAATAAATAATTTATGGGGAAAAAGTGCACCAAACATCTTTTTCCTCAAATAAAATTATGTAATGTAGAATATGATATTTTTTCATCTTTTTGGGAGATTAAAGAAAATTATCTTGCAAACCTTAAATTAACTATGAGTTGATTTAGTTGTTATTTTATGAGATATATAAGAATCAACTAGATACGTGGGTGAATCATGAAGTGATACGTGTTAAGAAGAATTGATCAACTCCAAAGCTAACTAACTCCAAAAATATTACAATCGGACAAGATAAGATCGAGATAAGTTAAGAAGTTTGATCGTTTTGAAAGAGATACTTAGAAAGTTGTTTGACTTTCGACTCACTGATCACTAGCAATACAATGTTGGATTCTATGCTTAAGCTTTGTTACTCATCGTCTTGCTTATTAGTATTAAAATAATAATATTAAACTTTTGATGACACTGCCGACAATCAGCACCGTAACTTAGACTTATTCTTATTTACTTGACTAATCATTATTCTTTCATGTTAATTTCCATGCTTGTAATTTTTTTAATTACCTTGTTCATATATATTGACGATAAAATAAGTTGCAAATTTTGTATACAAAATAACATTTTTAGTTATCTCAATGCACGTATCCTTAAAATCATGTCTATAAATTCAACTAAGAGTAAACAGTTACCATATGAAGATCCATATAAATAATGACTCTGCTAGTTTTATGTAGTCAGGTAGGAAATTGTTCATCACCCCAAGAAATAACTAGAAGGTGACTATAACCAGTGGCGGATTTACATGTATTCTAGGGTTCATTCGAATCCTCTTCGTCGGAAAATTATACTTCCTCCGTCCCAAATTATGTGTCATCATTTCCTTTTTAGTCCGTCCCAAAATAAGTGTTGTCTTTTCTTATTAGGCAACTTTTAAAAGACACAATTACCCTTTTACCCTTATTGGTCCCACTTAATTAAAAAAAAAATATTGACACATTTTTTGATAAAGGATAATTTGGTAAACTTTACCAAGTCTTCCATATTTTCTTAAACTCCGTGCCCGGTCAAATGACGAAACATAAAATGGGACAGAGGGAGTACTATTTTTACATAGTAATTTTTTTTTTTTATGTATAAATAGTAGAGGTTGAACCCCCTTCGACTAGTCCGTATATGTACTACTGAACCCAAAATCCTGAATCCGCCCCTGACTACAACTATTTTTATTTCTTCAAAAATAATAGAAAAATGAACTAAATAGTACTATTTATTCTACCCTACAATCTTGAAATATCAATCAGATAATTTATAACATAACTTCACAGCTAGTGTCCCAAAGATTAAGCATTAAATTTAAAAGTCGTTATATAGTATCATTTTGTCATTTTCATCAATTTATGAGGAAAGGTAGGTTGGTTTCAAGAAAATGAAATAAAACACCCCTTGAAGTTGACAGGACAAACGGGTGTGCGTAGCATTATAATATGGTCGTGCAAGGGCCAATTTATTGAGTTAATTAGGATGCACGTGAATTCGTGATCTTTTTCTAAAATTAATTTTTATATATGTTAAAATAATTTTCTTTTTTGATTTGGTGATCAATAACGTAGATTGAAAATATTAGGTTTCTATCAGGTTCAAATTTCAGTAAAGATAAAAAAAAAAATGGAAAAGACTCAAAAATACTCCTGAACTATCTGAAATAGCTCAAAAATATCCCTCTTTAAATTTTTTGCTCAAAAATACCCCTCCGTTAAATATTTAGCTCAAAAATACCCCTCCCTCTAACGAAATTCGGAAAAGGATAAAAAATACCCTAAACTATCTGAAATAGATCAAAAATACCCCTCACTAGTTTTTTTGCTTAAAAATACCCTTATGTTAAATATTTGGCTAAAAAATACCCCTCCCCTTAACTAAATTCCACCAAGCATGCCACCTAGATAAAAAAAATCACGTGGCTATGCCACATTATCATCCACATGTAAAATGTTATATTTTTTTATTATATGACATTCCTTTCTTCTTTATTTTTATTTTTTAGCAAAACAGTTTTATCAATTTGAAAAAAAATATGATCAGTAAAATTAAAAATTTCTAAAAATATTTAAATAAAATAAATCAGTGTTTTTACTGAATTTAGTTTAACGTTTTTGAAATTTCTCGACATTGAGAAGGTACTAAATAAATTTTGTTAAAGGAGTACAAATTATTCAATTTTTTTATTATATGATAAACTTTTCACTTAGATTATTAATGAAAATTATATCCATGTTTTTCTAATGATTAAAATATATTAAATGTCATTAACTTTTCTGAAAGTGGAATTTTCAAAAATTCTAAGAATACTTGATGATTAAACATAAAATTAGAAAAACTATCAACATTCATTGAGTTCAAAAAAAATAAATCAACATCACTAAATATAATCTTTTTATTTAACTCTTTCATCAAGAAGAAAGGAATGTCATAATTAAAAAAATACTAACATTTTACATGTGGATGGTAATGTGGCATAGTCACGTGATTTTTTTTTTTACGGAAAAGGCTCAAAATACCTTGATGTATTATTCATTGTAGTACTTCCTAACGGAATTCATAATCTAATCATACTTACGAAATGAATAATAGTAGAAAGAAATTGTTTCACTTCACCAGAAAAAGTTAGTCAACTTATTATATCGACCTCTAAAATTTCTTGAACATTAAAGTTTAACACATAAAGTAGCAACGCAATAGCATAGTGAGTAAATTATAAATACATTGTAAACTATAATTTTAATATTATACCACTGAAGTGGTTATAACAAAACATAGAACAAACGTTGAGATGAGAATTGTTAGTTAAAGCCTCAACTATGAACAGGGACTAGGGAAGAAACATACCATATAAATGCACGATTTCACCTCATAAGTCACAACTATACAAAAGAGGTGGTTTCTATGATTAGGAGTTCAAACCATATGACCTCCTGATCACATGGATACAATTTCACTATTGCACCAGGGATTCCCTAAAAGATAAGATCAACCTAATCCTATTATGATCATCAAAGTCGAAATATTTTTTAGTCTTTTTCGTAAAAAAAAATCACGTGATCATGCCACATTACCATCCACATGTAAAATGTTAGTATTTTTTAATTATATGACATTCCTTTCTTCTTGATGAAAGAGTTAAGTAAAAAAAATTATATTCAGTGATGTTGATTTATTTTTTTAGAACTCAATGAATGTTGATAGTTTTTCTAATTTCATGTTTAATCATCAAGTATTCTTAGAATTTTTGAAAATTCCACTTTCAGAAAAATAAATGACATTTAATATATTTTAATCATTAGAGAAACATGGATATAATTTTCTTTAATAATCTAAGTGAAAAGTTTATCATATAATGAAAAAATTGAATAATTTGTAACAAAATTTATTTAGTACCTTCTCAATGTCGAGAAATTCCAAAAACGTTAAACTAAATCTAGTAAAAACACTGATTTGTTTTATTTAAATAGTTTTAGAAATTTTTAATTTTACTGATCATATTTTTTTTTCAAATTGATAAAACTGTTTTGCAAAAAAATAAAAATAAAAAAGAAATGAATGTCATATAATTAAAAAATATAACGTTTTACACGTGGATGGTAATGTGGCATAACCACATGATTTTTTTTTTATCTAGGTGGCATATTTGGTGGAATTTCGTTAAGGGGAGGGGTATTTTTGAGCGAAATATTTAACCGAGGGGTATTTTTGAGCAAAAAAACTAACGAGTGATATTTTTGATTCATTTCAGATAGTTCAGGGGTATTTTTGATCCTTTTTCGAATTTCGTTAGAGGGAGGGGTATTTTTGAGCCAAATATTTAACGAAGGGGTATTTTTGAGCCAAAAAATCTAACGAGGAATATTTTTGAGATATTTCAGATAGTTAAGGGATATTTTTGAACCTTTTCCGAAAAATAAAACACTAGGTGATTCTTCTCATATGTCTTTTAACTTTTGTGGACAAAGTTATATGATAACCTTTGTTGGTGATAGGTGACAAATATCCCATAAATTTAGTGGAATTGCACAAAAGTTGATTCGGACATAGCCTACAAAACTAATATCTCCAAATTCAACTGTGCAAGAAGTATGTAAACGCCGACTAATTATTCCAGGATTATAAATCTGAGATTATAACCTCAATAATTCATAACATATTTTTAGTGAAAACAAATTGTTATTAGTAGACTTAATGTGACTTAATTAAAGGATATCTCCGTGAAGTATGACCGCCATTATTTGTTATTAATATTCCTCATCAAATTGATGTCTTCTTTGAATTTGGTTTTATTTTCATATAATCTAGTCAAATACTCAATCTTTAGTATTACAAACTTTAAATATAAGATATTACGATGACTTCGTCATTGCATTTGATATTATTATAACTTAGGTCACTTGCAAGTTACAAACTAATTTGATCTTTACAATCGCTATTATTTTTTGTTTTAATGTGGATTTATATAAGTATTGTCTTTTCATTGCTAGCGTTAACTCTCGGTCAATATCACTTTAACAGTTCATCTCAAGCAAGTGCCAAGAGAAATATATGAATTCATTTGGTTACCAAAACCATATACTCCATAAAAATTCATTCGGGCCAAATATTTATATCAAATAAATTCACGTATAGCAGTGTTTAAAAATATGTAATGATCACCGCATCATAATTAATTAATATATATGTTTACTTCATCAATTTATTTAAATTAGTTTAATGTAAATATTCAGTGGAATAAGTATTTACTTGTAGTATATACCGACGTGGTAATTCTTTTAACACTATTAATGTAGTTACCCAGTATACTAAGTTAAGTTACTATTTTTATCAGGCTATATACTGTGCTTATCATTAAAAAATTGTCTCTTTAAATATTACTCATATTGATAATGTAGAATTCAGAAGTAGTGTCAAGATTTTTATCAAGGAATTCAAATATAAATAAGTAAAAATATGAAGAAGTTGAAGAAGACTCAACACCTATTAAAAAAACATAAAAAATAATTTTAATCATATTTTAAATAATATAATTTTTCATCGAAAAAGATTTAAATGACTCTTCATTTTTATTAGACTGTCATAGTAAAGACAATTTTCTTTAAACTCTAAATATTATAATTATATTAAGTAGTTTGTACTAACTCAGAAGATTATAATTATATTAAAACAATAAAGAGGGGCCAATAATTAATACGCTATCTGTCAATTTATACTCGTTAATATTTGATAAAATTGAACAACTTCCACAAATAAGAACCGAAGGAGTAGAACTAATCTATAATACAATTCTAATTAGTGTATCGATTAATTAATGCAACTTTTTTATAATGTGCTAATTAGAATACGTTGTTTGTTATACCGTAGCCAAACAAGACCTTTCCTGTTTCTCTTCTTTCGCCTGTTCCATTCCATAAAGTCCAACGCTTCCAGAAACTTGCATCACACCTGAAAATCTGTACCGTCTCCGACCGGACAATCAGTCGTTTTCCGGCCAAATTAGCCGTTTTCCGGCGAAACCCACATGGAGAAAGAGCCCCTTCTCCCTTCCTATCTGAGCCCTAGAGCCTCACCCCACCCCTACCCCCCTACCCCAATCTCCCTTTGCCCTTTACCGGAACATGATGAAATTACGATTCCACCCTCTGCCCCTCTCCCCCTTACCCCTTCTGAACTCAAGGAACGGATTATCTTTGGTCCTGCTGAAGCTGCAGCTACTGCCACTGCTATTGATGCTTCCTCATCGTCAGCAAATCTTGATATACCAGTTGATGCTCAGAATTCTTGGTTGCTTGACCCAAATTACCCTTCTTGGACTAAGAGTAATCTTCATAGGTCTAAAACAGCACCAGCTATGGCTGTTATTAATGATTTTGATCATGCAACTGATTCTAAGCCACCACAGTTTGGGAAAAACTCAATTGTTGGACAAGGGGTTGTGCTTTTGATGCTTTACTTGACGCTTGGTGTGGGGATTTATTCTTTTTTTAAGGATCATTTTAAGGCTACTGAGACGCACCCTGTTGTTGATGCTTTGTATTTTTGTATTGTTACTATGTGTACTATTGGTTATGGTGATATTACTCCTGATAGTACGGTTACTAAGCTCTTCTCTATCTTGTTTGTGCTTGTGGGTTTTGGTTTTATTGATATTTTGCTTAGTGGGATGGTTAGTTATGTCCTTGATTTGCAAGAGAATTACTTGTTGAGGGGTATTAAAAGTGGCACTTCACATGATGCTAGGAGTTATATTATTGATGTGAAGAAGGGGAGAATGAGGATAAGGATGAAGGTGGCATTGGCATTGGGGGTTGTGGTTCTTTGTATTGGGATTGGGGTTGCTGTTATGCATTTTGTTGAGAAGCTTGGGTGGGTAGATGCATTTTATTTGTCTGTTATGTCAGTTACTACTGTCGGGTATGGTGATAGGGCATTCCAATCGATGACTGGTCGTATTTTTGCATCCATTTGGTTGCTTGTGTCTACACTTGCGGTTGCTCGAGCCTTTCTTTACTTAGCTGAGGCCAGAGTAGATAAACGTCATCGGAGAATGGCAAAATGGGTGCTTGATCAGGATATGACTGTTGCGCAATTTCTCGCTGCTGATATCGATAATAATGGATTCGTGAGGTAAAAGTTTTCTATTCCTTTTGAAGTTATTGCTATTTATCTTAAAATACTTTCATTAATTTTTACTCTATTTGCTGATTCTTGCCATAGTCAAACTCTAAGGAATTTGTGGATGGGATATATGCTTGGGCTTTGCATTTGGATTTTGTGTCGTTTAAGTTTGTCCTTAGACTTTAGTTGTTTGCTTCTGTTAAGACCGCTTTGTAGCAAACATATTTGTCAACTCGAACCTATAGTTATTAACCTGTGGATGAGTCCGTTCATTCAATCGATTTTGGCAGAAAACCACAGATACCTGACAGGTTGTGGATCTCTTGGAATTAACATATATGAATTGTTTTCCTTTTCCCTTAATTTGTAATGGGTAGAGTAAATGAAGTAGCCATGAGTGGATGCAAGAAGATCCTTATTTTTTAGACTTGAATGCATTTCAGGTTTTATCGCTGATATTTGTTGTCTACCATCGCACTTAGGGTACAGGATCCAGGGGGTAGTACAATAGATGAACTCTCTCTCACATTCAAGAAATGATAGGGAAATTCGCTGTTCAAACCAGCTGAAACAGGAAACTAATCAATGTTTAGAGAGGGTGGTCGTTCATTAGAATCAAGCAGTAGAGTATGTATTCTTTCCAAGTAAAAGAGAATACTTCAACATCAAAATAGATGGAACAAATTAAATAGAGGATGATCATGTTAAACTTTTTTCTCTAAGGATTTATTTGTTAGCGAAGAAGCACAGGCCACAGAGCTGGTATTTTTAAGTGCAGATTTCTTTCCTCTAATGATTTGATCTGTGTTTGTTCTCAATGTGATTTTTTTTGAAGTTTCTTAATAAGCATAACTAATAAAATTTATAATCAAAGAGGTACTAGAGCTTGATCGGATCTGTTCAAGCTTATCCCATCTATAGTGCTCGATCCACTTTGTAGCAAGATATTATTGAAGTGAATCTTAGTAAAAACGTGTATAAGACCATATTAGATCTATACACATTACACATGGTTACTTGAACCGTGAAATCGTCATGTTTTTTAATCATTTCGTGAAATTGCCAGTACATGGCAGCCAAGATCCAGTCTGACTTAATTTATTCACATTAGTCCATTTGGAAATAGTCTTCCTTGAAAATGCAAAATTACCAAGGCAAAATGTTTAACCTAATTCAGAGAGAAGGTATAGCACATAGCACATAGAGATGATGAAGTCCACTTTGTTGCACCTCCAATTTCTGTTTATTTGGTTCATTTGTGCTTTGGTTTAAGATCAACTACATTTCCCTTTTGGTTTTCTAAAACTCTAGTATTTCTTTCCTTCCATATGAACCATAGCTGGATAGTCCTTCGTAGCAGAGTTTCCATATGATGGAGTCAGGGGATGAAGACAGAGGAGGAACTGTTAAGAAATCTCAACAACCAAATTCTTCAATTTCCCAATCATTGAGGTTTCTTCTGAAAGGGATAAACTCATAAACCATCCGTTTTGACCCAAAAACATCAATAGAAGTGTGTCGAACAGTAATGCCTCCTCTCATTTTCTGTAACACCACTTTTCTTAGTTTTTTATCCAGTCAAAAGTAATGCACACATTCATCATTCATCAATAGCTCGATTGTATATTTTAATTTTCTCAAGATGAAACAGCAATCATTCCATAGTACATTGATCTACAATCTGGTTAAAAGAGGCACCAGGTTAGGAAGTTAAAGGATAACACATAACAGCCAGCGAAAAGAAAATTTGTCCAAAAAGCTTACAATCATTTTGATTATAACACTTGTTAGAAAGTTATTTTGAGTTAGAATTATGCACACACCTATAGAATGCTTGCTAGCCTGTCTCTTGTTAGATCACTGTCTGTTTCCACAAGAAACATGTATGCTGTTATTTTGTCACTAAAGGCACGGGCGTGATATCTATATTATAACATGATAAATATTTGTAATGTGATTTGATGAATTAAGTTTTTGGACATATTCAGAGAAAAATGGCCACCAGCAATTTCAAATATTGGCATCAGAATTTAAAAACAAAAATCGTTGGTATGTGAATTTTAGCTCTTAAAATTCAATAGAAGGCCTTAACATGACAACGAAAGCAAGCAAGATTTAATAGAGATATACCTCACAGCATGTGATATATTATCATTAATTCAACACTATGTATCTGAATATAGCACCTTTCAAATTAGTCGTACCTTGTAGTTTGCATCTTCAATCCTTGAAATTCCTTCCTTTTTTGGCTTAATGCATCCAAATAGTCCCTCAACTTGCACATAAATCCCCTTTACACACCTTATCTTTGTGAGAAACCTTATACACCCTATATATATCCATAGCTAATGTTACATGATTTCACCACGTGGCTGGTGCGTTTCCCCCCAAAAGTTGGTACGCATGAAGAGCAAAAAATTAATAAAATATGAGAAAAATTTGATGGTACAGGTTACATCAAATGATTTAAGGGATTAGCCCCCTTTTTTCATTTCCTTTTTCCTTTTAGTCTTCAACACTGTCTTCGTCATCAGAGCCTAACTGCAAGCTACAAAAAATTTTCAGAAAAGGTTGTGTTCTTCATCAGAAGCCTTTTGCTCCTCCAACTCCAACTCCAAGCTCTCTGTGCTACAGAATTCAAAAAATATAAAGAAGATGGTTGGGTTTTGTTTGCTTGCTTTTGTTTTAAAATATCTCTACTGAATGTCTGGGCTAGTGTTGATGGGTGTTCTTGGTGAAGAAGAGTGTGTTTGGAGAGAAAGGTGAGCTAAAAAGTAATCACGAGACCCTCGTCCATCAACATAGGTCCTCCCTGATCACAAGAAATCATGATATCCTCACACATTAAATTTTTCGAAAGTTAGGCAGCCTTTCCTTTGTGGAAAGTTAGGCTAACTTTCCTCTGTGCAAAGTTAGGCTAAATATTCCCTGGGGGAGTAATACCAAGACTTGTCTGCTGTGACTGAAAGTTCTTTCAACTATAATGAAAATGATCTTTACTATGCTCTGCAGTTACATTTCCATGGTGTAATGCTGCACCGAATATGGACCCCAATTGTACTGTAGCTTTCGTTGCTTTTAAGAATATGTTACACAGTGTTTTACTATTTCTACAACAACATACCCAGTATATCCCCACTAAGTGGGGTCTGGGGAGGGTAAGTGTACGCAACCCATACCACTACCTCAGGAGCTGTTTCCGATAAACTCCCAGCTCAAGATAAAACAGTCTGGACAAGGAATAGTAAAAGGACAAGATACAATTGAAATCACCACCACCACCACCACCACCAACATACCCAGTATACAATTGAAATCACCGTACCCAATAATACCCAATAATACCATGGACAAGATTCACCAAGTAATACAACAAACGATGCCACATCTTGAAATAATACTAACCTTCTACCCTAATCTGCCTCCTCCATAACTTCCTATTTAGGGTCATGTCCTCGGTAAGCTGAAGTTGTTCCATGTCATGTCTAATCACCTTCCTGCAATATCTCTTTCGGTCTACCTCTACCTCGCTTGAATCCATCCCTAGCCAACCGCTCACACCTCCGCACTGGGGCATCCGTGCCCCTCCTCATCACATGTCCGAACCATCTCAACCTCGCTTCCCTCGTCTTGGTGTCCTCGGAAGACACTCCCACCTTATATCGGATAACCACATTTCTAATCCTATCTTTCCTAGTACAACCACACATCCACCGAAGCATTCTCATCTTCGCCACCTTCATCTTTTGGATGTGGGCCTTCTTGACAAGCCAACACTCTACCCCATATAACAAAGCCGGTCTAACCACCTCTCCGTAGAACTTGCCCTTAACTTTAGGATATACCTTTTTCTCACAAAATTCCGGGGGCGAGCCTCCATTTCATCCACCCTACCCCAATCCGGCGAGTGACATCTTTGTCAATCTCTCTATTCCCCTGAATCATGAATCATAGACCTCAGATGCTTGAAACTCTCTCTTTTGGATGGAATGAGTATCAAGCTTAACAACCACATCGGACTCATGAGACACCTCGCTGAACTTACACTTAATATCTTGGACCTACTCAACCTATACCCTTTGGACTTAAGGGTTTGCCTCCAAACCTCCAATTTAGCATTAAATCCATGACATGTCTCATCAATCAAGACTACATCATCCGCAAAAAGCAAACAGTAAGGCACCTCACCTTACACAGTATTTTCTCAAAAGAAAAAAAGACACTCGAAAAAAAGAATACGTTTCATACTAAAGGGGCTTACTAGTGCAGCATACCGGTTAGTAAGAGTATTTCTAACTCAATAATCTACTATCTTTAACTCGAGAGAAAACAAGTGTTATCTAAGAATAACATTTGTTTAATTCTGAAATTGCTTGTTGAGGTTATCTTAAAATTCTGGGAGCATTGTTCAGTAAAATTTACGCAACATTGTTAGGCTAACAACTTAAATGTGTTTCTTGTCTTAGGTCTGAGTCTTTTTGAATACTTGCAAACTCTCATATCTGGGATAAGGTTGACATGCTTATCCTTATCTATCTTCATGGGTTTATTCTGAACTCACTAGCTTTTGAACAAAGCAATTATTCACACAACACCCGTAGCAATGGTTTCAGGCTTTCAGCATTAGTGTTATAAGTTAGTTTAGTTTTGGTTGTAATGAATGTGATCTAGTTAATTAGCTGGATGAGTGTGGGTTTGTTTTGCTTCTCTCAGGTTAAGAATATTTAGGACTTGGGGATCCATCTTACTCGTTCCAGGACATGCCAGATTGATTTCTGACCTGTGTCCAAGTAAAAAAGTTTCAGTAACCTAACCACTTGATGTATACTATCTCTGGTCAAGTAATACTTGAATAGATGGTCAATGAATCATTTTACCTACTAATTTGAGCAAATTTGCAACTACATTCTAAAGGTCTGTAATATTCTTCATGCACATTACTCATCAATTTTGGCAGAATCCTAGTAACTTTATTTAGTTTAAAGTTATTAACATCCATGGAAAAGGGTAACCTTTATACTCCCTGCGTGTCATGTTACTTGCCCCCCATACTAAACATAGTTGTTTCAATTTAATTCCAATTTATGAAATCAAGAGACTTTTATTATATTTTTCCCTTTCTGCCCTAAGTATTAAATGACTAAATGAAGTGGTAGTAGTCAAATTTAGAGTTCTAAAGCATCATTAATAAGGTTAGTTTAGTAAAATACACGTCTAATTAAATTTTTTAAAAGGGTGTGCCAGTCAACAGGGGCCAAGTAATAGGAAATGGAGGGAGTATGTTACATGGACAGTCTGCCGACTGTCTAGAAAGGAACAACAGATGATTTTGAAGGGAAAAATACCATATTTCATATGTAAAATCCAGATGTATAGCAAAGTTAGATTGGTGTTGTTAGGGGAAAGTTTATAAATAGCATGACACATACTTTGGACTTGTTAGACCCTTCAAAACTTTAGTGGTGGACACGTCCTTGCTATTTCTGTACATTTTGTTGGGTACCTACTTGGTACTGTTTATGAATAAAACTGTTGGTATAAAAAATTATTTAGTTGCATATCCAGTCCTTGGAGTGGCCTTTCATGCCTAAAGTAAATACAAAGTTTTCGTGACAAACAAACCTAGACTATTCTTTAGTGATTGAAGTGAGTAGTAAGAAATTGTTGATTTTGTTTTTTTCGTCTCTAGAATTTAACTGGAATGTTCGACCTTTCAATTTTAACTTGGAATTGAAAAATTGTCTGAATCCTATTTTCCCAGTGATTGCCATGGACATTTGTGTGGGTTTAATTTATTCATGATTTTTACGCCCTTCTGTGAAGCGGTGCACGGGAGCTAAGGTAGCTTATTTGTCTAACCCAATCATGAGAGCAACGAGAGTGTGTACCTCTATATAATTGCAAGGATTACACTAAGGGTGTCGACTTGTGGTTAATGAAGTGGGTGCAAACCTTGGAGACAAAGGTTCAAATCCCAGCAAAGATAAAAGACACTAGGTGATTACCTTAGTAGGTAGAGTTACTGGTACTTGTGCTGGCGGGAAGTAATGAAGTACCTGTGGAATAGTCAAGGTGCACGCGAATTAACCACTTTTTGATCACTCAAGGTTCCAATTTGCCATCTGTTTTTTCGAATATGCAATCTTGTAAGTAATGTAACCTTTCTGATCATAACCCTGAAATGGTGCACAAAAACTTGAGTGTATGACCTACGATGCAAGCATTTCTAATTTGGATTTTGATAGATAGTCGCCTGTGGGTATTTTGGATAGCAAATTTAAATATGTAACAGTATCTGGTTTAACTGGCTTGCTTTGAAGCTGAATGAGTCGAGGGGATTTTAGACTGAACCTTATCTATTATCTATCGGCGCTCTTATTCTTCTTCACTTATGGGTCACGGCTTATATGCCATAGAGAGGTTCCTTTGTGCCTCATCTTTCTGTCTCTATCCAAGACATGCCATAGAGGTTCCGTTGTGCCTCATCTTTCAGTCTCTATCCAAGACACAACGTTATCTTGCTTCTGCAGTTTGTCGTTTAATCTGCTTATTCGTTTTTTGATCAACTATCATATTTGTTTCTAGCTTAATGTTTTTGCTAGTACAACTTAATTAGTGAACTGCGCCTACTGGAAGTTTGCATACTTGTGCCTGCATTTGCATTAGGACATGTGATGTTGATTTTGCCCCTTCATATGTGGTTGCAGTAAATCAGAGTATGTGATATACAAACTGAAAGAAATGGGGAAGATCACAGAGAAAGATGTACTGCAGATTTGCAAACAGTTTGAACGGCTGGACAGTGGCAACTGTGGCAGGATTACTCTCGGCGATCTAATGGAACACCACCATTAAACGTCGTATTTGGTGCCTTGTTAGACATTAGGTGTTAGGAGAAAGCGTCGAATTTGGTGCGTTGTCGGATTGGCTACTGGACAGGGCAAAGAAAAATGTCTTGGCTAGATGTGGCCTGCTGAAGAAATTGTATAGTTAGAGTTCCCTAATTTTCATGGGAAGGTTGCTCCATCCTTTGCAGAGAGAGAGAGGTCAAGTCCTAAAAGTGCAGAGTTTTGGATCAAGAATGGAAAATTTTGGAAATGCCTCATTGGTGGAAACCTTACAAAATTTTGAAGCAAAAAAAAAAAAATAAAAAAAAAAAATATATATATATATATATATATTTGTAAATAACTACTTATATGATAAGTAATCTTAGAGAGAAATGATATTCTCAGTATGATACACTAATTATTTTTGTAAAAATGGATTTTGGAAAATCATTTATATAATGTGTCATTTTTTTAATGGATATTGAGGTTTCACATTAGATGATATCAACTGTTAAAAGAGTGTTTTTAGACCTTTTTCCCTCTATTTGGGATGAATTGAATTGATTCACCTAAAATTAATTATGTCATACATTTTGTTGTTCGACCAAAAATATTTATAACCGCTAGCTAATTGTACATATTACATAGTTATACATGGGTTGTACGTATATTACATAGTTGTCTCTTTTTTTTTTTTTTCCTTTTTATGAACTGAGCTATTTAAGTCCATTACAAGAAAAAAGAAAAGGATGAAATCCCCTCATTTCAATTTGGGAACATAAGTAATTTAAGGGTGCGGAGTTTAACTTGTGGGATATTCAACAACAACAAACCTATTGTATTCCCACCTGGGGGGTAAGATGTACGCAGTCCATACCTCTACCTCTAAAGAGGTAGAAAGACTGTTTCCGATAGACCCCCGACTCAAGACACAAGACACCGCACAAATACATAGATACATAGTAAAGCACAGAACAAGATTTCATTACATAAAAACGGCACCCATAAGTAATAAAAACAGAGAAAAGCACACAGAATCGTAATAAAACATGGAACCAGGTACCATAGCAAGAATAATACCCCACCAAGATAAATTTATGTTGAAAAAAATTATTTATCTCGAAGGACAAAAATTAATGTCAGTGTAATATAGGAGCAAAAGTGCAAATCACCCTTCTTGTCTTGTACATTTTCCACTTCCTTATTCATCCGAAATCTGAATACTACGTCAATATTTATGGTAAAGTTACATATGCATATATTTCTAGCATATAATGATTAAGTCTTACATTATGGAGTCAAAAATAACTCTTTTCAGACATTTTAATTTGATCGATTGTAAAAACTATGTAAAAGATGATCAACTTTAAATTAAGATTCTAGATGGTTCGAATAACTCCGTATTTATTTATTTATTTAGTTATTTTTTCAATTTTCCATTGGTGTCTTGTATCGGCTTTGAGACTCGACTAATATGAATTCGCTTTGATAAGTCCCACATTACAGGAGGTCAACCTTTCTCTACCAGAGGTGAATCCATACTCTGGGTTTGAACTCGAAACCTCTAGAGAAGAATTTGGTATTCTAACTATACCTTCGTGAATTTTCATGAAGCAATATTTGGTCTTCAAAGACCTTGACTAGTGAACAAAGACTTGGATTAGAAATCAATATACAATTTAAAAGATTATAAAAATGGACTTTTTAGTACTATATGAAAATGAAGGGTACACTTGCACTATGACCTGACCCTGTCTAATTTCCTCCAAAAATTAGTATTAATTAGATTGTGCTAGTTGATGGTTGTCGACTTTCTTTTTCTTTATTTAAATAAACTTCTATATTGGGAGTCTAAATTTTATTATTTTATCCCTCTTGGCGATTATAAAATTATATAATAAAGTAATTATGTCAGGTGAAAAAGAGAGTTTTGTTTCATTAAATATTTATCCCTCCGTAAGCAGTCAAAATGATCACTGAGCATATGATAGGAATCCTAGATTAAGAAATTATTTGTTAATAAAAAATGGAGGAGAAAGAATGGCAAAGTAGTTAGAATTAGTCAAAAATATTCTTAGTGAGTGCAGTTAGAATCTAATCCTTTTAAGACCCTTCACACTTGATCCATTATTTGCTTAATTATAAGGAAAAATTACACATTTGATTGCTCGCAAAAATAATTATACTTGCTATATACAAATATATAAGAAATAAATATAATAATTATGTATAATATACACGCTTGTCAACTATTATTTTGATGAGTGGCCATACCATATAATAATTTCCTACTTATAACAAGACAAATAGGTATATTGTGTTCTAGCTCATTAATTATTTTGCATTTTTTTAAAAGGTTAAAAAAAAATTGAATGAAGCATCTCATGTTGTTTAAAAAATGAACATGTTGACTAATACAGAACATTCCAAGTGGAGTAGATAGATCTTGATGATTGGAAATATTGACTTTTGAGTGTTTTTTGACTCAATTAGTTAATGAAATAATATTAATATTTATAATAAAATGTATGGGAGATGGGCACCAATAATACGGCGTGAAAATAAAATCCTTAAAAAATTGCATAATACAGAAGGGTACAATCGTTAACTTGGAAATGAAATTTACATAAGCAGTGTATCATTGTTTCATAATGTGTCTCAAATTTTAATTGCATTTACACTAACTCATGAATTTCATTACTATACATCTGCTTTATGAAAATAAAAAAATTAAAATAATTTTGACACACATATATATATCGCTCAAGACATTACAAATTTTCACATGTCGAGTCAATTTATTTTTGATAATTTAAGTATTGGAGTGGAGGAGGCAACTTTATTTCGATCCGATTATTATATTCGCTCCAACACATGCAAGAATATGGTTTGGTTTTTACAAGATTTTATAGTATAGTTTCAACTTGGGGTTAAAATTAATTGTTTTCTCGATGATAATTATATTGTTAATCAATATGGTGGTTTTATTTACTTTATTTTATTATTTATGGCTAAATATGGTGCACTTGTTGACTTATGAATAGGGTGATTCCATTTAGCTTCAGACATTAGCATGTGATGTAGATGATATATATAATTTCAAGAAAATCCACAAAAATCCGAAATCCTCGGAATCTTTTGATTTTTTTTAATTTTTATTTTTCATTTAGTTGAATACAAATAATATTAATTATTTAGATTAGTCAGCCAAAATGATGGTGAAGTGGCAACAGGCACAATATTAGACTTTTGAATATGTGGTCTTGATTCTTGAAGTTGCTGCAATAAAACTTAGACGTTGAATCTTGTCACATTAGAATTTAGAAAAAATAATTCAATTGTAATGTAATGGGTAATTTTGACTTCACTGTTTTCAAGCAAATAAGTTGGTCAACTATATTCTACTCATATCATCTTGAATATATCAATGTTCTCGAAAGAAAAAAGTTAGATGAGATCATGAGTGATGTTTTTACTTTATCATATTTTAATTTAATAAAAAAATCATTTTTTCTTAATTTGTTTAAAATGATAAATAAAAATGAAAGATAAAGTAGAAAAACAGTGACAAGTAAATTCCCCTGTCCACCATGACTCAGAATTTTGGGATTGTGAATGTCCGAAAGGTTCGAACACACATATTGACTCTCAAGTTTTTAAGGTTGCACTTGAAAATCGAAGCACTTAGCCATCACTATTCTTGATTTTCAGGATGCTTTTTTAAATCCAAATAATTTTTAATATATTTTCTATATAATTATATCTAATTTGCATCAAATTTAAGAGATCGAACCCTAGACCACCACAAAATTCAACATAGGTCCGCCCCTGCCAACCATACTGAAGTTCCATTGAAGAAAAAAAAAAGCAGCCATGAAGGAGAAAGAAATGGGGAAATTAAAGTGGGGTAAGTTCCCTCATATTAGAGTCCATGTTTATACATTTATAACTCATTCCTTTAAGTAGTCTTAGTTCTAGTGATAAACTTAACTAAACATAATCAATCTTGATAGGACTGGAAAAAAAAGAATTCAAAAAAACCCACTCGTCATTATAATTTGATTTATAAAAAAAAAGTAAGGTAGGCTTTCGTATCAACATGAACTAACTTATTAAATGATACATTACAATAACTCTCGTTATAGGAGTATATATTATATTATATTATAAGTCTTTTTGAAGTGAAATGTATTTTATTTTAGATTTACCTTAGCACACTTAAAAAGATGCATGATTAGGTTGCAATTCGAATATTAAGGTGTACAAAATTATTATACCTTGACTTAATGGATGGAGTTCTTTTTAATTAAATACCACCTCATTTCCCTAGTTTTTTGTATTTTGGAGAAGCGCAATGCAATCTCGTCTAGGGGATTTTTGGTCTATATGAAAAACGTGACAAAAAAAAAGAGACTCTATCAAAATTATAATCTTGAGACTTTGTATCAAAATTATAATCTTTGAGATTAAATTCAGCTAATGTTTGGCAGAATTTTTTATTTCGAAATAATTTATATCATGACTTTGGTATCATTTTTATCCAGACTCCATATTAACCCGAGATTAGCAAGCCCTGAATAAACGCCAAAATAACACATTTTCGTTTCTCCCAAAGTACTTTAAGCAGGGTTAAAATTTCAATTATAATTTACTTCATTTTATCTAGTATAAATCACATACATGTTTTATATAATTTTTCTTATATTTCATTTTTAATCTAACGAATAGAAAATCTATCCATGGAAATATATCCACCAAATTAAGAAAATCTATCCATAAAAATATATCCACCAAATTAAACAATCTCATCATAACAGTGTTTTGGACAGCGAAAGGCGACAAGGTCCCATCTCGCCGGCGAGGTGAGCGCCTTTTGAATGTACATCGACAATTGATATAAAAAAATTAAAATAATATATAAATGATCAAAATTTCAATAACACTAATATATTAGGAAATATTTCAAGTCAAAAATTAAAAATAGATAGTAGATAGATATTAAAAGTCTAGAACTTGAATGACTCAACAATTTAATATCCATAAAACAAGCAATACTAAAACTTTAAAGTTTATTGAGACGCCTTTGAAATTGAAATAGTTATTAATGATCAAGACATCAAGTCATTTAATTAGTATATTACTATCATACTATGTTAATTGAATTCTATATAAGTTATTAAAAAAGGAATTACATAATAAGGCTACAAGGCACAAACTTACTCGTTACTGTTACAGTAATAGTGTTTAAGTCTCTAAGACAAGTTCACTTTATAGAATACAGTGGAAGAAAAATAGAAGAAGAAGAAGAGAAAAGAGGAAGAAAACAAAAGCACCAAAGTACAAGTCTAATTGCTGGATTAAGAAGAAGAAGAAAGAAGAAAAAAGAATAGAAATCAATGGTTCACTGGCTCACTGCTTACTGGAGTCGCCGGAGTACGTCGTCGGAGTAGTCGTCGATCGCCGGAATCAAATTTGTGAGATAGATGGTAGCAGCCGCAGTTAGCACTGAGCAAGTTGGTAGAGCCAAAATGTGTAAATAAGCCCTAAAATTAGTCTATATACCGAAAATCTTAATTTTTTACAAATAAAAATAAAAGGCAACGCCCTTGCTGCCTCGCCTCGCCGTGTTGCCTTTCTGGCAAAGGTGACGCCTTTTGATTTTCGCAATGCCATGAACTGAAGAGGCGACCAGGCCTCGTCTTGCCTCACCATTCGCCATTGGCGACATGGCGAGCGCCTTTTATAACACTGCATAATAATTAATTCTAATATTATATATAATCATGTTATTATTAATGTCGGGATAACTTGCACCAACCAAATGACCCCTTAGGTTTTGAAGGTTAAGAACGTACATTAACAAAAGTTCACAGTTTTTGAAGCCACCCAAGAGGAAGTATAATTGTTTTTACACTAGTACTATCAATTATTCAAGTACAAAAGGATGTGGTGCATGGACGAAGTTACTTTTTCCTTATAGACTCCGTTTTGAATCTTAGATATGGAAAAATCTTTAATAAGGAACAGTATTTCTAAATGGGTTCTGGCAAGTGTGATTTTAGATTAGTTGAACTTTGTGTGGACACGGCACATTGTATAGCAAAACAACGATATATTCAAAGTTTTATATTGGGTTCATTAATTGGAGGAGTAATTGATTAATTAACAAATGACCCAACTAGGTTGCTGCACAATATTGAAGCTTTTGAAGTTTGAATTGGTCTACAACTGCACCTTTTTTAAGCAACAAATAGACTAGATATGGTGTCAACACTTGCTATGATGAAGTTAGAAAGGCACCTTTTGAATAAAACTTTTAGACTTGAATTTTCTATATATGAAAATGATCCTTCATCATGGCCCTTTCTTTACCTTATATATATTCATTATATACTCTTTTATATGATGTCAACATCTCAAAGATTCTTTTTAAATTATTTATTTTTAAGGCATGCAAACCTAACAAATAACCTGCCCCCTCTCACTTCTGTATTGATATAGACTTCCCAAAATATGCAAAAGACCATCTTTTTATGTCACATATAATGGACACAACTTATAAGGTCAACAATTCCAGCTTCTTCTTTGAACTCCCAATTGATTTTAATGTCATTCATTCTCCACCCTCTATACCATAGCTCTTAGAATTATTAAAAAAAAAAAAAGGAACACTTAATTCTTATCTGTTTATTTATTTAACATGCATCACCAAAAAAATAAAAATAAATAACGAACAATTTCTGTCAGTAAGCAGTAAAAATTTGTTTCTAATTTTATTCGATGATGGATTTTTAAAAAATTCTTTAGCAACGGTTATTAATTAGCGATGAATTTTATGGCTAATTCGTTTCTTTCTTTTGTGATGATTTGGAATATTGCAAGTTTGAAACTCTAACCGCACAACCTCACATTTGTATTTTTTTTTGCTCTAAGGTAAGGTAGGAACACCATTTAAATTCAATCAAAATTTCTCTCTTGTTTATTTTCCATTCCCCTAAAAACTAAAAACTCTCTTTTCTTTTCTTTCTCAAGGATTCATATAATGACTATATATTATTATTTGTCACTTAGTTTTTGTTTATTTGTTGATATAATATGTCTGAATGTCCCCCTCAAAAACATGTTATATGTGGAATACTGTGTGATGCTTTTTAGGGTCTAGCTAGAGTAACACATGCCCCTGTCATGAACTACACAACAATTAATTGACCAATCATTTCATTTCCCCACTCTACTACTTTTTGTATAGCCTCATATATAGACTAACAAATGTTTGATTGTGTGTGCATGTGTTTTTCTTCCCTTTTTTGTAATTTGCATCATCCATATATTAGGGTATTTTCAAGCGTCACGTTTTCTCAAAAGTTAGTATAATTGATTAGCAGCTAAAATTAATTACGTAATTGATTAGTCTCGATGGCTATAGAATATAGATCGAGTGACGAGTGTTAATAATTGAGTTATAGTTTTCTTAGAGTAATTGTGTATTATGCATTTGAAAATCTGAAAATGACATATATCTATATTTATTTTTCTATTCTTTCCCTCTAAATATTGCAGATGACGTGCTAAATTTTTATTCGATAGATTCTTTGGTTTAGATAAGTTGTTGGATGAAGAGTGTTAATCAATGAAAAATATAGTGAGAAATAATTTTGTTTTATTTAATTTGTGCTGTTTCATTCTCAATCTCACCAAAGAGAATGGGGGTAGGTATTATAATGGGAGGGGTGGTTGGTTAGTAATTGGATTATGGCATCATGACTGATTCACTATGTACGTATCTGTTTTTCGCTCCGTTCATTTTTACTTTTTCATTATATAAAAAATGTATTTTTCTTTTTACTTATCCATTGTTAAAGAAATTTATAATCTCTTTTCTTATTTTGTTCTTGAAGTTAACTACTAACCCCTGAAATTATTTCCCGAATCCATTGAGAATATACACCGATTATTACTATATATATTATGATAAAACATGCATTTTATTTTGTTTCTTAATTAACTGTAAAGTTTATTTTTATACAAATAAATAAAAGTGAACGAAGAGGATAATAATTAAACACTTTCAACTTAAGGTAAAGTAGGAGCATGTGCGTTAATTTGATGTTTGTTCCACAAAGCAGTTTTCACGAAATAGAATTATTATTAAAATTGAAGAAAGTCAAATATATATTGGCATATGTTTGGTACGGCAACTAGTTTGGCTTTCAATGAGGGACAAAGCTAATGTGACACATTTGAATTTTTTTTATTTTTTTTTAAATTGGCAAATTAATGCCTACTTTTTGTTACCCTACATTTTTCTAAAATCTAGTTATTCCCTTTTAAGTGAAATGATATACAAGACAAATTAAAAGAAAAGAGTATGAAGTATGAACGGACCCAAAAATTTTATTGTTATCCATCTAATCGAACACACTTATTTCTAGAGGTAGTATTTATCATATATATTGGTGTTTATGAATATAAAATAAAACATGTCTTCAGATGCACTTTCTATTACTAAAAGTTTAATTATTGCATATTGTAATTTTGATTTACGACTTAATCACGATAAATTAATATAACTTTGATATATATAAATCATGCAAGAATATAATAAGGTCATTCAATTGGGAGATTGATGGCTACTAATTTTGCTGCCCCGCGAATTACTATTTTCTACGTCTCATTTTATGCGACACAATTTGGAGTACTACTGAAAGGAAAGGAAGTAGGAAAAGTGTCATATTTAAATTAAATGAGTAACAAACTAATAATATGCGCCAGGAAAAAAGTAGAATGAAATATAATTAAGGGTTTAAATCAAATCTGTTTGAATAATTAAGCAGTCATATCTTGTCTAATTAGTGTGGCATCTCTATCAAGTTTATTTAATTAGTCTCACTTTACTACGCAATTAGAAAAACATACCCTTAATTTAGTTCTTTTTTCTTTTTGTGGCAAAAGTGTAACTGTATAAGAATGTCTTAAAAAAACTAGCTAGATTTCAACTAGTATCATAATTAACCTCTTTTGGTTGGTAATCAACCATGCATAAAGCCTTTGAATTTGTGATGCTTAAGCTAGTGGGGTGAAAGAGCAACAAGTATTTCTTTTGATTTAATTATTTGGTATTCATAATTTATTGGACACACTAACCTAACTAATCTAAATTCGAGTCGCACAAAGCTCAGTTAAATAAAATGTTCCTTTCAGACATAAGCATTCAGTATCCCTCGAACTATGACTAATGTTGTTACGACACACTCCAACTTCACATGGGTTTAATTACTCCCCTGAACTCAATTTTAACATTTTTTTTTGTCACCCTTTTGTGCTGTCATGACACTTTTATTACTTAAAAATGAAATTCACATCAAAAGTGTCAC
This sequence comes from Capsicum baccatum var. pendulum, assembly GCA_030864225.1. NCBI lineage: Eukaryota > Viridiplantae > Streptophyta > Magnoliopsida > Solanales > Solanaceae > Capsicum > Capsicum baccatum. The sequence continues at coordinate 138,481,881 of CM061551.1, read as the reverse complement.
GTCAACTAAAAAGATGCCACATCAGCTAAAAAGGGTGACAAAAATACGCTAAAATTTAGGATTTTTTTTTTTGGAGGGGGAGGGGGGGTAGGGGGGAAGGGACCATTATGAAGTTGAAGTGTGTCGTAACAAATTTGATCATTATTTAAAGGTACTAAATGATTTACTCTTTCTTTTATGAAGAATTTTTTCATAATCAGATTCGAAGAAGTACAAAAAGCACTAGTTAGTCAGCTTAAATAGTTTAGTAAAATTAGTACAATGGGGTTAGCAGCCTCCTTAAAGTAATACTTCATGGATGTCAAAGCACAAAAAGGGTGGGTAGATAAGATAAGGCAATACTTTTTCTAAAGTCTTTTAGCTTTTATTTTACAAATAAATATTTGTTTTTTTTCCCTTTTGACCATACCTCTTTTTCTAGAATTATATTCATTGTCATTTGAAGTTGATGCCTAGGTTGTTTCCCATCCTAGCTTTCAATAATTTGTTTCCTAGTCTATATTCAACTCTCTTAAATTAAAGTTACAATTATTTTTTCTTTTTTCAAGTTACTTATAATTTAGTAAAGGGGGACACTGTAAGAGCTAGAAGAAGCTACATGCATGTTATACATTATTTTTTGCTTTTTGAATGTCATTTCTTTTTGTTAATCATCAACTTGTAAAAGATGGGATTCTTACTTAAATTAAATTAAATATGAACTTTTATTGAAATTCCTAATTTTTCAAGAGGTTAAAATTGGAATAAAGTTAAGCATGAGGATCTCGTGGATTCTTCAAATAATTGATGTGTACACTACACCTGCCATTTAATTCTCTTCAATATTTGCTAGCTATGCAAATGATGAAAATCTAGAATAAAATAAAAGAGAGGATTTTAATTACATTATTAGTTCAATTAAACATTGATTATTGAGGATATGAATAATACCACTATTGCTATATTGAACTACTGTAATACAAGAATAGGAGAAAAAAAGTCAACATTTCAACTGTATAATTATATACGAAAAGATTCTCTTTTACTTGGTCTAACTTTTGGTCTTCAGTATTATTTTTATTATTAGTAGGTAGAATAGAATTAAATTTGTGCCTAACTTAATCTAAAGCTAAGAGTTTTGTTTCGTAATTTAGGTATGTCGGACTAATAGATATTCTAATTACTCCCTCCTCTCATTTTCACTAGTCCAGTATTTACTTGACATATTTCTTAAGACATAACAAATTAAAATACATTGGAAAATAACTGTATATTATAATTAATAATAGGAATAAATAGTTCTGAAATAAAATGAAGAATTACTTTATTCAATGTTTGATGTGGGGTATTAGTTAGTATCAAAATTATTTATTCCATTATTTATATCATAGTGATGAGATAAGTTATCCCATATATGTAATATGATGGGATAACTAATTTCGAAATAATTAATCTTAAAATTAATTATTTTGAGATAATTCTTTTCCAATCAAACGACAAGTGATAAAATTATTTTTTAAATTTGTACCATAGTACAAATTTGCATGACACGCACCCAAAATAATTTATTTTTGTTAATAAAATATAATGACAATCTTGCCGCAATTTTAGCGGCATTTGGAAGGATATCTCATTGGATTGAGTAAAGAAATGGACAACCTTCAAATCTAATCAAAGAGGTCAATTATATTTAATTTAATTAAATTATTAGTTGAACATAAGATTATTTAAGTAAAAGTGCTTAGGTTAAAGGTCAAAGAAAGAGTTCTTTTTTGTTCTGTATATACAAAGACGAAGTCATAAATATGTGAATCACTTTAAGGGTTGCCTTTTTAGTTTTTACAATATGAATTGCTTTACTTGCCATTTCTTTCACTTTATGTCTCGTGGATAAATACCTTAAGCAGGAAAAAAAATATTTCCCAGCCTGAAAGTGTAAATTTCGTAGCATATTAGTTTATAATATCATACTTATTTTTAGTAATGACCAAACCCATCGATAGTCCCTCAACCTTGTGCCTAAAATTCAATTAGGCCTCTAAACTAAGGCATGTATCTATTAAGCCCCTACCCCACCCAACTGGGTTCCAATTGGGCATTTTCAGCTGAAAGCTCAAAGTGTGTGTTGCACACACGCGCTGATGTGGTAAAAAGGGCTAATTGGAAGCTGTCACGTGGCATTTTGGGTTCGATAATTATTAAAAATTAATTATAAAATTATTTTAAAAATAAAAACAAAAAACTGATTATTAAAAAGAAATTATAAAATTTTTAAAAAAACAAATTATTAAAAAATAATTATAAATAAATTTTAAACATATAAAAATAAAAAATTGATTATTAAAAAGAAATTATAAATTTTTTTAAAAATAAAAAATTTCATTGAAGATCCAAATTTTTAAAAAATAATTATAAAATTATTTTAAAAATAAAAATAAAAAAACAATTATTAAAAAAAATTATATATATATATATATTAAAAAAATAGCATTGAGGATCCTAATTATTAAAAAATAATTATAAAATTATTTTTAAAATAAAAATAAAAATAAAAAATTGCATTAAGGATTCCAATTATTAAAAAATAATTATAAAATTATTTAAAAAATAAAAATAAAAAACTAATTCATAAAAATAAAAAACTGATTTTTTAAAAGAAATTATAAAAATTTTAAAAAATAAAAATAAACAATTGCATTGAGGATTCCAATTATTAAAAAATAATTATAAAATTATTTTAAAAATAAAAATAAAAAATTGATTATAAAATTATTTTAAAAATAAAAATAAAAAACTGATTATTAAAAATAGTTTATAATTTTTTTTAAATGAAAATAAAAAATGGCATTGAGGTTATAAAATTATTTATAAAATAAAAATTAAAAACTAATTATTAAAAAGAAATTTTAAAATTTTTCAGAAAATAAAAAGAAAAAACTCCCCACCTTCCCCAGCCCCCGCTCCCAAGCGTTAATCCCCCCGTTCCTCTTCTTCTCCATTAAAGTGAATCTTGCTTCTCCATGAACCTCAAAAATACACACACACAGAATTTTTGTTTAAATCAACTTCAAAAATCAAAAGGAGTCTAGAAAAAAATCATTTTTATTGAAAATTTTCATATAATGATGGATATTAATGGAAAAAAAAATGATCTTTTTTGTAGAGGAAAAAAAAAGAAATGGTGATAAAAGTGATCTTTCTTGGAGAAAAAAGTGATCTTTATTGAAATTTGTTGTAATTTTTCAAGAAATGGTGATATTAGTGGAGGAAAAAAGTGAATCTTGTTGAAATTTTTCAAGAAATGAAAATAATTATGGTGGGTTAAAAAGAATTTGTTCATGTGAAGATGTGGGTTGGGGGGTGGGGGGTGACGACGAAGACGAGGGGTGGGGTGAGGTTGAAACAATGAAGACGGGGGGTGGGGTGCTTTTTATAAAAAAGAATTAAGAAATTATAGTAATTAAAAATTATATTAATAAAATAATTTAAATATAAAATTTTTAATTAATATTTTTTGGGCCCTCAGTGCCACTTGGCACATTTCTATTCGTAATTTAATTAAAAAAGAACACCTCACGCGCTGCCCGAGAGTGCACTGCACGCGCAGTGCCATATGGGCAAAAAATGCCCAATTGAAATCAAATTGGGGGGGTGGGCGGGAGGGGGAGGATTTAGGGGTTTAATAGGTGCAGATCTTAGTTTAGGGGCCTAAGTGAATTTTAAGGACAAGTTTGAGGGGCTATCGATGCGTTTGACCTTTAGTAATAGAAATATTCAAAAGATATGCAATGACCCTCGCGGTCATTTGTCTGTATTTTCATACATTTCGGTATCCAAAGATTTTCTATAACTTCCTCAAGTTATTTATGACTTGCTGGGACTGATATTCGATTCTCAAGCGGTTCGTTTCAGAATTTTTATAATATTTAATATATTATGAAATATTTAATTTAAATTGGCATTTCGTAGAAATAGAATTTGTCACCCTTTTAAAATATTTTTAATATTGATAAAATTCATTATGTTATGCTATATTTATATTACTCATAACTGGTCTTTATAGTCTATTAATATTCATTACGTTATGCCAATTTGTTCTTCGTTTGTTACGAACTTTCGCAAAGATCCATCATGCTACTTGCAAAGGTGAAGATTCTTATTCTCTCTGTTCCATATTAGTTATCAACATTATTAAAATTAATCGTTCAAAATACATGTAAATCTATAAAATGAAAATAGAATTAAATAACTATATTTTATTGCCGCATAATTATGAGAATGCCTACCCACGACAAAAAAGAAAATAAATTACTTTAAATAGAATGCTAACAAAAAAGAAAAAGGAACAAGAAGGACCCAACGACCAACTAAAATGAAATGTGGTCCAGAATTTTTATTTTCAGTTATCCATAGATGGCTATAAACCGGTTTCATATTTCAAGTCACTTTAATAGTTTAATTTACATTATTTCTTTCATTTAAAATAAAATAATTTATTTTAAAAAAAAAGATTTTTTAATAATATTTTAATTTTGACTATAAAATTTATTTATTTTTTAAAAAAATCGGATCAACTTAAACTGAATTATTTTTTTGTTTGTGGGGAATAAAACTATCACGTAACCTACATTCTGATTCTCTCTCTCTCTCTTTTTTTGCTAATTATAATTTATATTTTATTCACTTATGAGTCATGAGGAGTGGGTCTTTCATTCATCCCCGTTTCTATATTATGCTGTACCAAAGAGTTAGGGGTCGTTATTTATTAATTAATGTGTATTAAGAATATCTTGTTTGATACAATTTTTAGTTAATGTATAACTAATGCAAGTTATACACTTTATTGTGTTTTATGGTATGTATTATTGATACCATTCATTTTCTATGTATTAGTAATGTAAAATCTTTAATACATGCATTAACTTATTAAATTACCTTAATACTCCTCAATTTTCCTCTCAAAATATTTCACCTTTACTTTTTCCGCCATTTTAATTTGCAATAGTGAATCTTTTTAAAACATTTCACAATTTTTTCCTACTATTTTAATCTACAACAATGAATAATTGATTTAAATAATTGTAACATATTTTTGCTTTGCTTCAAGGGTCTTTAAAAAGATTAAAAAAAAATGAAACTATTTCTTAATTTTATGTTTTATATTTTTTTTTGTTTCGATTATGTTAATCCATTGGCGTAATATTTTATGCGCAAAGACGAAGGTCTTGCAATTAATTCGAAACCTCTATATACTAGTTCAACAATACTAATTATATTTGAGATGAAAAAAAATTGTTGCAAAAAAGTGTACAAAATCAAAGAAGGGTATTTTTGTAAACAAACATTTTTTTTTATAGAAATTATGTAAGATGTATTATTTCTTATACATCAAACCAAACAATGTATAAGAAATAATACCTGCATAACTAATACAAGCATTATTAATGCAAACATTATTAATACACTATATTTTGCATTAATCTTATACACTCTACCAAACGACCTCTTAGTGTGTCCCAATCCTACCTATATATTACTCCATTCCTTTTGTCTTAAAGAACAACTTTTCATTTTAACTTAGTTCCCTCTTTATGTTATGTCATACTTATTTTTTATCTAAAAATAATTTCATTCAATCTTTTAATGTTATGATTTTACAAATATTAATAATTTATTTTATATCACAAATTTCATAATTATACAAATATCTATACCGTACTTGAGTACATTATTTACGAAGGTGGAAAATTGTAAATCAGCATTAGACTTTTATATTATGTGGAAGCATGGAAGGATTTAGGTTCAAAATATTGGTGTTTCGGCACGCGTTAAACTCAATAAAAATTAGGTATAATATAATTATATACGAAATGCATAAGAAGTAGTATAAAATGAAAAAAAGAATTCGTGAAATTAAAAAGATAGCTAGGTGCTTTGATTTACATGTGGAATCCTAAAGCTTTGGGTGTCAATATATGTATTTGAACTTTTCGAGCACCCACAATTCCTAAATTCTGAATCCGCCGGTCACTGTATGGAAGGATTAATCTGCTCAAGCGAACAAACTTTTTACGGATGAAGATACATATATATAGTACGGACAGTTTGTCTATTGATGAGATATAACTTAACATACCCAGGGGTCGACGTATATTATAGAAGTATTAAAATTTGTATAAATAACATAAATATCAATCCTTTTGAAAGTAATTACACTCTCTTCCACTTTTTTAATTACTTTACTCTCTCCCTATTAATATACATAACATGACCAACATATACATAGCATTTTGTGTATATATTGAAATTTTTACAATATTTAAAACATAAGTTGTGTATTTATGTAATTTTTAGTTAAATCTTGCCAATCGGCTCCTCCATCAAATACAGCAAGAAATGAAGTCAATATTTTTTGGAGGTCTTTTTAATTCCTTGTCATAAAATTTCATCGATAATCAGTGATATATTTTGATCAATGAAATTACCGACAAATTTCTGTACGAAATCCGTTTATATTTGTGAATTATTGTCGATAGGATTGACCGTCAAAACTCATGGGGTCGTTTGGTAGGAGGTATAAGGTGGGATATTTCATAAATATATTTTAGATATCTCATAATTAAATTTTATATCATATTTGTTGATGCCATAAAATTAATACCAAATTTAGTATTGGTATAATCCACTTTATCCTATCAACCATGAGCTATTTTATATCAACTTCCATTCCATGTGGTATAAAATAATTTAGAAATTATAATCTTAGAATAATTTAATCTACGTATCAAATGACTCTCAAAATATAGCAAGAAAAAGACGGAGAATTAGGGGGGACCTGCAAGTTAAAGACTAAATCAAATTTACGTACGTGGTCCAGAAATTTTAATTTCTGTGGCTATCTGATAATTTAACTTGTTTCATGTATTGAATTGATCAAGTCATTTTATAAATAAATGCTGTCCACCCAATACACATAATCTCAACGAGCATGTCGACGATATTTATCCCCTTTATATCTATTCTTGGCTAAGGTGGAAACAAAATGATACTTTTTCTTGCATGTCTACTATTCTTCACTAGGGTGAAAATTCAACTATTAACATCTTTAAAAGCTATGGCCTGTTTGTACTAGCGAGAGTTATTCATAAAAAAAAAGAAAATTAGAAATATCTTTTAGAAATAAAAGAAACAACTAAAAAATTTGAATACTTTCCACAAATAATTTGTGAGACCACAACAGTACTCCTTCCAACAAAGAAAAAGAAGAATGACCTATTGGAAATATAAATATCAGGTAATTTTCCTAAGGGTAGTTTAGTCATTTTACTCCCTTAATTTGTTGAGTCGGTTATTGTAGTCTATAAATAGACAGCTGTACTGTAGCATTAGTGAGTAAGAAAGATCAGTTTTCTCATTAGTGAGTAAGAAAGATCAGTTTTCTTCTCTCATTCGTTCCTTGTTGGCTTCAATGGTGAAATAAAAGTTGTGATTGTTTTTGTAATTTCTAGTAGATTTCATTTGTTCGTTGATAAGTTGACGTGGTATCAAAGCCAAAATAGTGATCCGCACCATCGTTTTGTGGCTGAGCTAACGCAGCCGACAATGGTGGCAGTAGAAAAATCTCAGAATTCACAAGCTATAGAGGAAATTGATCACCATCATCCACTTTATCTTCAAAATTCAAATACGCCGGGGTTGACCTTGATCGGAATCAAATTGACTGGTCCGGAGAATTACACTTTATGGAGCAAATCGATGAGACTAGTGTTATTGGGGAAGAACAAGTTAGGGTTTGTAGATGGAAGTTGTACTCGAAGAATGTATAAGGGAGATATGGCTCGGATCTGGGAGAGATGCAATGCAATTGTGTTGTCATGGATTCAGGCTACTGTTTCACCGGAGCTCATTTCCAGTATAGTTTATGCATCATATTCGAAGACGGTTTGGGATGACTTCAAAGAGCATTTTGACAAGTCTAATTTGACTAGGATCTATCAATTGTGGAAGGAGATCGCGACTCTGTTGCAAAGTACAGATTCAGTCACTACATATTTTAGTCGATTGAAGGATTTATGGGATGAAATCGCCGGGCTAATACCGGGTCCTGGTTGTGATTGCGATGAAAATAAATCGTTTATCGAGCACTTACGTCAACAGTGTTTGTTACAGTTTCTCATGGGGCTCCATGAGAGTTTTTGTCATATACGCAGTGATATCTTGCTTCGAAGTCCTGCTCTCACTGTGAATCAAGCTTATGCACTAGTAGTACAGGAGGAGAATCAACGTGTCCTTGGTGTGACGGATGGTCATAGGGAGTCACTAATCATGATGGCTGGTAAAAGTAAACCACCTACATACAAGAAAAGGCCAAAACAACCACAGAATTTTGATCGTCCGCATAGAGAGAACAACTTTAGGCAGGGTGCAAGGCAGAACTACAGGCACTTTAAACCAGTAACAATACCAGGAACAGTGTGTGAGCATTGTGGCTACAAGGGTCATCTCAAGAAAGATTGTTACAGACTTGTGTGATATCCACCAGATTTTAAAAGTAAGAAGCATTTGCAGAATACATTTGCTCATAATTCTTTAGCTCAGTTCGAAGAGCCAGTTGTAGGAAAGGGCAAATTTATGATGGAGAGGAATACGAGAAGTACATAAAATTCAAAGGAAAAGAGAAATATGTCACAGAGGATGAATATGAGCAATATCAACAATTCAAAGGAATGTCTGCCCAAACTAGTACTTCAGGAACTTCAGGTGATTTCCAAGCACATATGTCAGGTATAATTACCTTGTTTTCCAATACCTATACACATGATTGGATTATAGATTCAGGAGCATCACATCATGTTACACCGTACAAGGATTTTTTACACGGCATGGAAAGATGTAGCGATCAATACAATAATGTAATTCTGGTACGAACTGGAATAACATATCGCATTACTCACACAGGAAATACAGTGATATTAAAACATCATAAACTGAAGAATGTCTTTTACGTTCCAGAATTTAAATTCAATTTGATGTCAGTCTCAAAGGTCACAAGAGATTTGTGTTGTTCAGTATCCTTTTATCTAGAATTTTGGGTTTTCCAGGATCTCTACAATGGCAAGGTATTGGCGATTGGTAAAGAAAATCTGGGGCTATATCTGTTGTAGGCTAATATAGAAGAAATAATAATAGGAGCAGCAACAATAAATGATATAAGTACTACTGAGCTATGGCATGCGAGGTTGGGTCACCCTTCTTCAGGTGTGATGGGACACATACCAACATTAAAGATCATTAAATGGACACAACAATCCTGTGAAGTATGTCCACTAGCAAAGCAGACAAGGTTGAAGTTCCCCATCAGTGAGCATCATTCCAACACTATCTTCCAGTTAATACATGTAGATGTATGGGGACCATATAAAGTTCCCACTTATGATAGAAAGAATTATTTTGTTACTATAGTAGATGACTTCAGCAGATATACATGGACTTGTTTGATTCAGAGTAAGAGTAAAGTCATAATAGTTTTAAAAGATTTCTTGTTGAAAGTCAAAAATTAGTTTGATACTACTGTAAAGATTTTGAGATCTGATAATGGAAGGGAGTTTTTCAATTCCTATTGTTTCGATTTGTTCTTTTCCCTTGGTATTGTACATCAAAGCTCCTGCCCTTACACACCCCAACAAAATGGGGTGGTAGAGAGAAAGTACAGACATATTTTAGAAGTTGCTAGAGCCTTGAAGTTGCAGAGCAATGTTCCTAACAGATTTTGGGGTGAATGTATTAGAACAGCTGTGTACTTAATAAATAAGTTGCCCTCACCTTTGTTGAAAGGCTCTACACCTTATGAGATGTTATATAAGATGCCCCCATCCTATCACCATTTGAGGGTGTTTGACTGTCTTTGTTTGCTGGAACATTGCCGAAATGAGACAAGTTTGATGCCAAATCAACAAAAACAGCTATGATGGGATACTCAGAGACACAAAAGGGTTATAGATTATATGATCTAGAGTCTAGATGTTTTCTAGTAAGCAGGGATGTGACCTTCAAGGAAGATATTTTTCCTTTCAAAGGTATGAAGCATGAAGAGATCAATGTATTTCCTATGACACCTACAGATTATACTTGTGATGAGATTAGGCCTACCCTGGTTAGATCAGTACCTTCTCAACCAGCTGAGAATTTAGAGAATTCTTTGCCTCAGGTTTCAAGTAATGATGCAAACATTATTATTAGTCCTACTGTTGAACCACAACCTGAAGAAAGAAGAACATAGAGGGTATCCAAAGCACCACTTTGGCTTTAGGATTTTGTGACAACTAAGAAGTCTTCAGCAAATTATTTCTTGGCTGATGTACTGACTTACGAGGCCTTGTCTCCAGAGTATCATTCTTATGTTCAAGCTTTCTCAGCACATGTTGAGCTCAAGACGTTTAAAGAAGCAAGTACAGTTAAGAGATGGATTGATGCGATGCAACAAGAAACAAATGCTTTGGAAGAGAATAACACTTGGGAACTGGTCAATTTACCTTCTGGAAAACAAGCCATAGGGTCTAAATGGGTGTATAAGATCAAGTTTAAAGCAAATGGTGAAGTTGACAGATGCAAGGCTAGGCTTGTGGCAAAGGGATACACACAACAAGAAGTTTTAGACTACTATGAGACTTTTTCACCCGTAGCAAAGATGTTTTCGGTAAGAACCATAATTAGTATAGCTACAGCAAAAAATTGAGACATTTATCAAATGGATGTCAGCAATGCTTTCCTACAGGGAGATCTTTATGAAGAATTTTATATGCAGCTGCCTCAGGGATTTCACATTCATGGGGAGCAAAGAGTTTGCAAACAGAAGAAATCCCTTTATGGCCTGAAACAGGCCTCAAGGCAATGGAATATCAAATTATCTGAAGCCTTAATAGCAGTAGGATATCAGCAAAGTGCTTATGATCATTCTGTCTTCATATATCATGATGGATCAGACATGGTCATCATTATTGTGTATGTAGATGACTTACTCATCACTGGAAGTAATGCTACCCTAATTCTATAAGCTAAAAATGCACTACATAAGGCCTTTAAAGTCAAGGATTTGGGACAGCTTAGGTACTTTCTTGGAATTGAGATATTAAGATCGGATAAAGGAGTACTCTTAAACCAAAGAAAATATGTCCTTGAGTTAATCTTAGACATGGGATTAGGCAATGCTAAACCAGCAAGTACACCCCTAAAGATGAATTAAAAACTCACTACGGTCGAGTATGATACACATGTTGGAAAAGAAGATGATCCAGAGCTACAGGATGTCTTAGGATACCAGCAATTAGTTGGTAAATTGCTATATCTGACTATTACTAGGCCTGATATTTGTTTTTCAGTTCAAGTATTAAGTCAGTTTATGCAAAGACCTAAAAAATCTCATATGGATGTTGCGCTAAGAGTAGTAAGATACTTGAAGGGTGCTTCTGGTCTGGGTATTTTCTTCAAGGCACAAGGAATCACTACTATGACTGTATACTGTGACTCTGACTAGGCAGCATGCCCTAACACTAGGAGATCAATGACAGGTTATGTCGTTAAGTTGGGTGCTTCTCTTATTTCCTAGAAGTCTAAGAGACAACACACAGTCAGTAGGAGTTCTGCAGAAGCAGAATACAGAAGTATGGCAGCGGCAACCGCAGAGATCACTTGGCTTACAGGTTTTTTGAAGGAATTAGATGTTAAGTTGCATTTACCAGTTGAGCTTTATTGTGACAATAAGGCTGCACTACAGATAGCAGCTAATCCTATTTTTCATGAAAGAACAAAACATATTGAGATTGATTGTCATTTTGTTCGGAAAAAGTTTAAGTCAGGGTTGATTATTCTAGCCTATGTCTCTACTGATCTACAACTGGCTGATCTCATGACTAAAGGTCTTAATGGAGCTCAGCATCATTTCCTCACTTCCAAGCTTGGTGTGTTAGATATCTTCCACCCTCCAGCTTGAGGGGGAGTATTGGAAATATAAATATCAGTTAATTTTCCAAAGGGTAGTTTAGTCATGTTACTCTCTTAGTTTGTTGAGTCGGTTATTGTAGTCTATAAATAGACAGCTGTACTGTAGCATTAGTGAGTAAGAAAGATCAGTTTTCTTCTCTCATTCGATCCTTGTTGGCTTCAATGGTGAAATAAAAGTTGTGATTGTTCCTGTAATTTCTAGTAGATTTCATTTGTTCGTTGATAAGTTGACATGACCGAAAAAGGAAATTTGTGACAATCAGTTTCACTTCTCTTTTTAATTTTTTGGACTCTCAAAACAGCGTAAATACGTAAGATAATTAGGAAAAAAAATTGATATAAATGTGATTGAACTTTGTTTCTAAGGTTAATCTTTTCTACTTTTGGGTCATCGATCTATATGGAATTTACTAATCCAGTAAATCAATATTTGTGCTATACAAAGCCTAATTATAGGATAAGGGAGGGGTGGCAGTGTAGTTCTCCTTGTCGAAAGGGACATTATTTTCATACTCGAATTCAATTCTCTGATTAAAAATAAATTATAAACTAAACGTCACACCCTATAATAATGATGTACTAACCACATTCGAAGTGATTTACTCACAAATTTCTATAAAAGATTAATAACATCATACTTACAAAATGAGATGAGTAATATTTTTGAACGTAAATCTCTGTATTCAGAGGCGAATTCAAGATTTGAAAGTTCCGTGTGTCACCTTCTTTTGAACAATAATTATACTTCGTATGATATTTTAGGATAGTGAAGTCAATAAACTATAATTATATATATCAAGAAATGTTGGTACCGCTTTGTAAGAAGAGGTCAAGGATTCCATTCTTCATAGCTACAATATCTTTTTTTTTTTTTAAGAGAAAACAGACAATATAGTACTAAAAATCATTCTAAAAAATTAAAAATACAATGCTGAGCAGGAATCGAACCCGCAACAACTAGAGTGAAACCCAGCCATTCCGACCACTTGCACCACCAGTTCTTTTGATATTGTGGGTGTCAAACATAATCTTTATACATTAACTGATACATATGCACATAAATATACATAATTTCAACCGAGAAATGCGAGTGCCTTGACACCCCAAACCTTCTTACATAGACCCGCCCCTGTTTGTATCGGAGTAACGTGAATGAGCACGTGAGGTGCACGTGGGTGGGAAAAATGAAAGAGAGTGACGTGGGTTGGCAATCAGCAAAAAAACAAGAGGGACAGCTGCTGGGAAAACCAAAGAGCAGTAGGCACGTGGGAAGTACATGTGTCGGCTACGGTCAAATGCCGGTGCCAAGTAGGGACACGTGTTTCACTTATACACCTTTCCAATGGCCCAAATGTTTGACTCAAATAGTTTCATATTACTCGGCTCCTATTCAATTGACTTATTTTTTTTAAAAAAAAATTATTTATTCGGGGCGAATTTAGGAGGTTGGGTAGAGATTTTTGAAAATTTAATAATTTTTATGTAAATTTTATATTTATATTGAAAAATTTAGTGAATATATAAAAATGATAGCGTGCTGTAAGTCTAGTGCCAAAGAAGGAATTATAAAAATTTTATGTTGATCTCTTGATTGTGGGTTCAAATCTACTTAATTGCTATTTTCTTTGTTTCATTTTATGTGTCGTCTTTTAATCGGATACGAAATTTAAAAAATAAATGATGACTTTGTATAGTTTATAAAATTGACTCTCTTAAAGTTACTTTATTGATTATTTTTTAGTTGTCTTTTTTTTGATAAAATGGAGATTAATGTGAAAAGATAACATTATTTTTGAGACGAATAAAAGAAAACGACGATACATGAAACGGAGGGAATATTTAGTTCTATTTTTATCTAATATGAAGAATCTATGATTTTTAAATTCTGAATATGTTATTAATAATGTATTTTAAAAATTTAAATTTAATTACTATTATTTAATATTAAGGATAGTATGAGAAATTTTATTTTCTTAAGTTGTTTAAATAAATAAGAAAAATAAAAATATAGGTTTTTAATATAAGAGTGGAATAAAAGTGAAAGAGTGGGGTTAGTACGGACTCCCGAGTCTTTAAAATCTTATTTCTACTATTATTCTTCCCTTTCTGTTTTAGTCCTCCGCTGACTTTCTCACCCTCATTTGTTTTCAAGCTGATAATAGCTTATTCTTTTTCTTTTTTCCTCACATTTTCCAATAAGAAAAATACAACAAACAGTATATTATACACTATTTTACTCTTGTTACAATAAAAAATAAGGAAAATACAAGCTTGTTCATTTGAAGATGAATGCAAGAGTGATTCACTTGTTTAATTTTTCAAATGAATTTGATATTTGTACATGTACTTCAAAGTACTCTATCGAGCAATTATTTAAATACTTCGTATCTAATGGTGGAGGGATAATTCTTATATTAAGGTGATTTAACATATTAAAAAAAGTATCTACACAAAGAACTTGACTTTTTTTGTAGCTGTGTGTCTTTAATTGGAACACGTAGCTTGCTTTATATTTTAATTTAATAATTCTTTTTAGGATGATTTATTAAAATTTATCATTTTAGACGATTTGATAGTGTGAAAAGTCTTTTTCAAACTGTTAGTAACGTACAGAAGTTAAACTCTTTTCAAATGTATACAGACTCGAAGTCTCGGAATTGTTATTTTTTGATGTGTTTGTAAAACTAATTTTTTGCGAACGTGTATTGAATGTTGAGACATGAGAAATGGTGTTGATCCAGTCAGATTCCTATTATTTAACAATATATATCTTGAACTTATTAATATATCGTTATAGTTTCTATTTATTTATTTATTTATTTATTTATTTATTTATTTATGTGGCTCTCTAGATGTTTACATCAAAATATTAATGGAAAACCTCTTCTTTATCTTGCGTAATAGTCAATGAGCAGAATGTTGTTGAAATTGTCAGAATGAGAGTGTTTTTATTTTAATTTCTTAAGACATGCATCTAGATTCTAATTAATATCTTTATTTTTTTTATTTTAATTTATAGCTCATTGCCTTCTATTTTTATTTAATTAATGATTATCTATCTATCTACCTAGCTTCCATTTTAACTAAACCACTATATATTCTGTTGAATCAAAATTCGAATAAAAGAATAAAATGTTCCAATTTGCTTTCCATAAAGTACGTATTGTTTGTTCACCAAAAAGAGACAAGATACTTAGTTTGTAACGGTGACAAATTTGACTATACATTTGATTTGAAGTGTGAAAGAGTACTAGATATATTACCAAAACTTAATCATCACCACATTTAAAATATTTTATTTTCTCTATTAAATAGCTATAATCATTTTCCTATTATTTATATGATCCCCGTTTGTTTCAAATGCTTAAATCCTTAACACGAAAAATGTGGTAAAATAAAATAGATAATTTACCTTGACAATATATATTTCAAGAAATAACTTTTTTTTTTTCCTTCCAAAACTAGGAATAAAGAGGAAAAATGGTTTTGATAGCTAGATGTATACTCATAGTGACAAAGGACTATGGACTTAAAACTTTGTCAAACCTTCTTTACAAAAGTGGGGTCTACATTCTTTTTTACAAAACTTATACTAGTAATAATATACATATAATATCTCATTCTGCCATTAAAAAATTATTAATAAAATACAATAAAAATAGACCTTAGCTAGCTAGCTCAAAGCCCTCAAACCGAAAAACCTTTTGTCAAAGTTTAAATACAGACACATTATCAACCTCTTGTCAAACCCCATCCTCCACCCCCCACCCCCGAAAGAAACAAAACCCCTTTTTCTTCTACTTCTTAGTTTGTTCTTCAATGGGTGATGAACTAAGAGATTTGTACTATCACCAGCCATTTCAAGAAGATTCTTCATCATCAGTTGTTCAAAATATACATATGCTTGATCCATCTTTTATGAGCTATACTAATGAGTATTTATATGGATCAAGTAGTGATTATGTTAACAACAATTCACTTGGGAAACCCTTTGGATTTTCATCATCATCTCCATCACCATTTTCTTCAAGTAAAGATGATATGATAAAACAAGATCTTCATCATGTGGATGCTAATATTAATATTAATAATATTAGTGAAACCCCAGTTACACCAAACACTTCAGTCTCAAATTCTTCTTCTAATGAAGCTGCTGGTGATCATGACGATTCTAACAAGAAAGATAAGCAAGTCAAGGATGAATCCTTAGAAGATGGTGAAGATGCTTCTAAAAAAGAGTAAGTTATACTTCAAGATCCTGCCTTACCTTTTTTGCTTATTTTCATTCTTAATTTTGATGGATTAATTCATGGAAATGATGATTCTATGTATAGGAATAAAGGAAAAAAGAAGGGAGAGAAGAAGCAAAGGCCACCAAAATTTGCATTCATGACAAAGAGTGAGGTTGATCATCTTGAAGATGGATATAGATGGAGGAAATATGGACAGAAGGCTGTTAAGAATAGCCCTTATCCAAGGTGATTTTTTTTTTTTTTTGGGGGGGGGGGGGGGGGGGCTCATTTCTTTAAAAAAATCCTTCAAAACCCTAAAAGAATACACTTCTCTTCCATCAAGAATCCCTATTAGGTAGCTAGCTAGTCAAATCTATAGTTTTTAACTAGTAAAATTGACAACATCTTCTTCTTCTTTTTCTTAGTCCACATTGTTACCTACTAGTATATAAATTAAAGATTGTGTTCCCACTTCCCTAAGTTGTGTTCCCATTTCTTGTTCAAGACATTAAGCTCAGATTCGTATAAAGGTGTTATAAACTGGTCAAATCTTATCTCTGAGCAATCGAAATTCATAGTGATATATCTTGTGTATACATATATATGTTGTTTGGTAGGATATAATCTTTCAATCTCTTTCACCAATGTCATGATGTTCTTCTTTTAAGACAAAAACATTACCTTCTTATAAACCATATATATATAGATCACATAATAGTTGAACTATAGATGATAACACTCTTGTTGTTTTTGTAATTCTACAGGAGCTATTACAGGTGCACAAGTCAAAAATGCCAAGTGAAGAAGCGTGTGGAGAGATCATATCAAGATCCCTCTGTTGTTATCACAACATATGAAGGTCAACACAACCATCATTTGCCAGCTACACTCCGTGGGAGCGTTGCAAGAATGTTGAATCCTTCCATGTTAGCACAACCATCACCATTAATGGCACCACAAGCTGCAGCTTTTCATCAAGAACTCATCATGGCTCAAATGCCTCAACTTTTTGGCCATGGCAATGCTTTTGGAAGCCCCCCTATGTATCACCAAAATCTAACTCATCCACTTCAGAATCATCAACAGATGCAGCTTCCTCCTCATCATGACTATGGACTTCTCCAAGACATGGTTCCTTCTATGTTTAATCTTAAACAAGAACCATGAGGTTCTTGAGTCTTTCACCTCTAATTAACCCTACTTGAACTTATTTATTTATAGCTATTTCTCTTCTCTTTTCTTTATCTAGTAATAATTTAGAGATATAGATGGACTCTTCTTTAATTATCTCATGTATTATATATTTAGTACTTCACCATCATATATACTATCTAATTTTCTCTTCTTTGAGCTTATTTAGATGCATGCCCGCCCTTTTGATTAATGCTTTTATACCTGAGGTGTTCTTTCGTATGAGAGGAAGCAATGATTCTTTTTTCATCTTAAGGTGGATTTCATCAACATATGAGGTAATTAAGTCATGTATTCCTTTTGATCATCTTGGATTTGTTTAATCATCTTATGTTGCCCTATATGGGTATATGTTCATATACACATGTGCAGAGATGGAAAAAAAAGTTAGATTGGTTTGTATTATACAGATCATTGTTGGAACTGCACGGATTTTTTTTGGACACCTCCCAAGAGACCTTATACTAGTTGAGTTGGGTGAGAGACTTAAATATTAGACATGTATCCTCTATTTCTCCGATGTGGAATTGATTTGCTTTCCAACAATCATTGCATAGCATGCATGACCGAATGTGAATTTAAAATTTTGATTTAATGAGTTATGGGTTTTCTAAAATATAGTTTATTGAGTTTTGAATAAATTATTTATACATTTTAAGTGGAGTTCGATCTAACACAAATACAATATTTGATTTGACAAACCTAGTAGGTTCTGTCGAACCAAGATAACTAGAACTCTAGCTTAGACTTAGAGTGCACGCATCAAGGGATGTTATGGTTCTTACATTTCTTCCTTGCATTTTGGCCCTATATATATATGACATAATTTATTTATTTATTTATCCAAAGGTGTTTATTAATCATATTTATCCGATAATCAACTGATTATAGACTAATAATAATTGATTTACTTTGTAATGGAAATTAATAGAACAAGTAATCATCCCCATAAGTTTTTGTAATTAAGAAAATTCTATGCATATATAAAACAACCCTAGTTAAACAGAGGTAGAGGTGGATAAGATTCATGTTTTAAAGTTGATGAATTGCTACAAATAATTTGAAATTAACATAACATAATATTTTGATTCACAATGGACCATTTCTAACAAAATGCATGATGGAAACAAAAGTCATTGAATTCCCGTCAAACACACCTTAAGGGAAATTTCTACAACATTGCAAAGACTATATACATATATACACATTCATTTAAACTTCCTTTATGGAAAGGTAATATTTGTTGAATTAGCCAAAGCACGTGGTGTGACCGCAGTATTTTTAGATAGCAAAAGGACTTTTTATAATTGATGTGAATGAGGAATTAAGGGGTTATAAACTTTAGTGATAAATTGTCATTTCCATTGAGATAATGACACATTATTTTGTAATGCACTAGAGTTGGGATTTCAAAAGATTTTTGGACAATCACATCATGTGAAAAACACTATGGTACATATGTAGTTTGCCTTTCAATCTTCACATTATTATTCTCTGATCATGACTAAACGTAATTAGTATATTCCTAATTAATCTACTTTTAATTCGTGGTGCAATGGATAAATATGAAGGTTTCATTCAAACAACACTCAAATGTGACTTAGAAATAAGAAAATGACGTTCATATACATATAGGATTTTGGATTTTCATAAATCTATTCATGTCCATATTGAATCATAAGAAATAAAGTATGCTAATGATACTTGGTGGAGGATTAAACTAGTACATTTATGAAGAGGAAAAAAAAATTATTTTAGTTTAGAATACATTGAAGTTCAAAGTTCAAACTAATTAATGGCCTTGAAGGTTAGTTATTTAACAGCCCCACGGAATCAAACAATAGTTCCTGGAAGATGTGATTTTGTGTATCAAAACCTTTATTTAATTTCTGATATATAGTAGAATAATTAATCTAAATTGTCGTCCACTCATGAATTCTATTAAAAATTGATTGTGGGTGTATAATATATAATTTTTATATACAGAATAGAAAAAGTAAACAATAAATTTTATTTCGACTAATTGCATAAAGATACTAAGTATAGTGTGAAGAAAATCAAAAGTCAAACCAAAAAAAAACAAAAACAAAAGGATCTAAAAAATCGGCTGCCTTTGATGAGAAAGGCTCAACGGTCAACCAATAGCTATTTGACTTTGACTCTATTAATGACAAAAGCTATACAAATGGGACACACACATATATATATATATAAATTTTTTTTTTTTATTCTCGAAACTAAAGTTGGTTCACAAAATTACAAGTTGCAGCAGAATTTAAGCACAATTTTTTGTTAGTTTTTCTGAGAATGTTTCTGTAAAAATATTGGAAAATTTCTTGTTTGTCTTTAGCTTTAAGATAGAGCCATTCAATATAAATATATATAAACTGTTTGGTGGGAAAGCAGTGAAGCTTCCTGAAAAAAAACACTAATGGTCATATATCTTGCTAGCTGAGTACACATCTCTTCATATTGACACTTTTGGTTTACAAAATGCATGCAGTACGTTTTAATTACATCTTTCTTGAAAGAATAATTTGTATGCGCGCAGGTTCAAGTTCTGAAAATGAAGTCGTCTATAATGAAAAAAGATTTCATTTTTTTAGTGCGGAAGTTCAAAATGAATACAAAATATCGAGTGAGAAAATCAAATAATAAAAAGGATACGGAGTTTTTCGCAGTTGAATGTAAACCAAAAGACAATAGGTGGAGTTGTACATGATACTATAAATCCCAAACATTTGGACTTTGGTCATATATGTGTATAAACATTTGGATAGAAAATAACTCAAGTCAGGCAAAAATGACTCGAACTTCATGAAACTTCAGTCAAGACTTAACTAGGATATCATATATCTAAAGTTATCCAAAGTAGTGCACGTGAAAAAAATGTAATTAAAAATGGACCTAAGTTTAATGTCGGTATTGTAATAGAATATTCGAACACTTTACCCTTTTTAGTAAGATGATAAAGTTAGTCCATGGAAATACATGATCTGTCCGATCCATCTAAATGTTATAGTAAAGTCATAATAAAGAAAGAAAAGAATTATTTAGGTAATTGGATAATTACAAGAAATTAAAACTTAATAAGAGTTGAGTGAATTAGATTATAATCCATTGTTTAGAACATCTAACCAACTCATTTTAGCTCAAACAACCTTTGTGTTAAGAGCAGTTAGAACTAGTGCTGACTAGATGACAGTTGTACAACAAGTGATGTAAAATATAGCTAGCAATTAGTTAGAGTTAATTAGGATATTAAATAGTATTAGGATATTAAATAGTAGAGCTTGGATCAATTGTAGCCAATGAGATAAATCATTTTCTGAATGAGAAGTTATTTTTCTCTGTTCTAATTCTTTCCAACCAACTCTCCCCTTCTTCCTCTCTGAGTCCATAGTAAATATCATTAATGGTGATATCTGAGAAAATCAAGTAATTCATCATGGTATCAAAGCCAGGTTCGCTGGTCTCTTTGATCCGCCAATAGATCGATCTGATAATTAATTTCCTGTTGAACTCATCCTGTGCAAGTTTGAGTGGTTTGTATTTTCAAGGTTACAGCTGCAATGGCGGTCAACAATGGTGGAAATCCTAGTACTACTGCAGATCCAGTTAATGGTAACATTACCCAGCATACAGTCATTAATCAACATCATCCTTTATTCCTTCATCCATCGGACACACCAGGTAGCTCATTAATCTAGGTCACACTTACTGGTCCGGAAAACTACTCACTATGGAGTAGTACTATGCGTATTAGTTTATTGGGGAAAAGTAAATTAGGGTTTGTTGATGGGAAATACCCTAAGAATTTTGATACTTCTCTCCATGACCTTTGGGAGAAATGTAATGCCATTGTGCTCTTGTGGATCATGAATTCCGTTAGCACTAAGCCTCTAAGTGGTATGGTTTACGCGTCGAGTGCATATGCTGTGTGGATGGACTTGAAAGAGAGGTTTGATAAAGTGAACGGTTTGCGAGTTCTGTTTTTGCACAAGCAAATTGCTACACTTACACAAGGAATTTCATCTATTTCTAGTTATTTTTCTAGACTCAAAGAATTATGGGCTGAATTTGATGTACTCATGCCTTGCCCTGGTTGTGGCTGTGAGGAATCTAAAAGATATGTTGAACACTTTGAATATCAACGGTTATTGCAGTTTTTAATGGGACTAAACGAGTCTTACTCTCAATCCAGTAATCAGATTCTCAACATGTCACCAACAATTACCATTAATAAAACCTATGCAATGATTATCTTAGAAGAGAGCAGGAGAACTATGTCTCATCAATCTCACATTCCTGAAATCAGGGGAGGTACAACCCTATTAAGTGGAAAAGGTACAGTACATGGTGGTGGTAGTTCAGCTGGTTCCAATCCTCGATCAGGTGAAGGCTATTCAGGAGACAATAACTCTTCAGGGTTCAACTCTGGGGGAAATTCCTATAAAAGAGAAATCAATTCTTCTGATGCTATGGGTGAAAGAAATTCTGGTCCTAGCTCTAACTTTGGGAATGCTCCTAGAGGAAACAGATATCCTAGCTCAAACAACACTTATAGAATGAAGAAAGGACCAGTGTATTGTGACTACTGTCATTTTAAAGGACATACAAAGAAAATGTGCTACAAGCTTCATGGCTATCCACCTAATTCATCACCTAAAAAGAGGTTTGGCTCTGGATATACTTCTGGGCATCCAATAGCTAACTGTTCTCAGGATGTCTCTAGTGATGCAGGTGCTAGGCAATCCGCTTCTATAGCTAACTATGCAGGAGGATCAAGTGCATCTGCAAGTGTTGATAACATCAATTGGATGCCGCATTAATCACTAAGGAGCAATACACACAGATCTTACAAATGCTGGATAAAAGATCTGACTCATCTGACTGTGCCATATCTGTAATGTCTGCAGGTATAAGTTCTGACACTGTAACTCATGATATTATGAGTCAATGGATAGTAGAATTAGGAGCCTCAAGCCATATGGTTGGTTGTCTTAAGTTGCTAGACGAGTTTAAAACATTTCCACAAGATCAAAGGGGCAGAGTGTAATTGCCTAATGGTGATATAGCAAGTGTTACTCACTTAGGCTCTTCTCATCTATTCCAAGGACATAAGATCTCAAATGTGATGCACATTCCAGCTTTCAGATATAATCTCTTATCTGTGTCTAAACTAACTAAGAAAATGAACTGGGTTATTCTCTTCTATCCTGATTTCTGTATATTTCAGGACATCTTAAGTGGACAGGTGAAGGGGATTGGTAGGAATGAAGATAGTCTATATGTATTCAACTCAGATAATTCAAAAATCACCCATGCTTCAGCAAATAACTCAATTTCTACTTCTAGACCAGTGTCAGTCTGCACTGTTCAGAATACATCAACACTTGATGTGCTTCTCTGGCATAAGAGGTTAGGTCATGCTCCTGTGAGCTCTCTGAAGATTATACCTGGTGTACCTAATGTACTAAATGATACTGCTGTCAAAGATTGTTCTATTTGCCCCCTAGCTAAGCAGACTAGGCTTCCTTTTCCTGTGAGTACATCTGTTACTAAGTCTTGTTTTCAGCTTCTACATACAGATGTGTGGGGACCTTACAGGGTTTCACTCATGATGGAAAAAAGTATTTCTTGACTCTTGTAGATGATCACTCTAGATATACTTGGATATTCTTGCTACCATCTAAATGTGAAGTAATTGTTGTTCTTAGATCATTCCTTACTATGATAAAAAATATTTACTCTTCTACAGTGAAAGTTCTTAGAACAGATAATGGTAGTGAATTTTTTAACTCTCACATGACTGAGTTACTGCAAATATTTGGAGTTGAACATCGGAGTTCCTGTATGTATACTCCTCAGCAAAATAGAATTGCTAAAAGGAGACACAGATACATTCTTGAAGTTGCTCGATCCTTGAGGTTTCAAGCTAATGTACCACTCAAATTCTGGGGTGAATGTGTATCTGCAGCTGTATACATCATCAATAGGACACCCCCCTCAGTCCTTCATGACAAAGCTCCTATTACTATTATTAAGGGTGTTGCTCCCTCTCTTACTCATATGAGAGTATTTGGTTGCTTAGGATATGTTACTGATGTAAAAAAGCATGACAAATTTGCTCCAAGGGCAGTTCCAACTGTTTGCCTTGGTTACTCAGCAACTCAGAAGGGTTACAAGAAGTACACTCTTCACTCCAAGGAGTTTATCATCAGCATGGATGTGGTGTTTAAGGAATCAGTCTTTCCTTTTATATTCCCCGCTACAGGATCTTCTTTGTTTTCTATTGTTGATCTTCCCTCTTACCTGTACACTGATTGTCCCTCAATTTCTATACCTTCTTCCACTTCAAGTCATGCTCATGCACTTACTACTTTATCTGAACCACCTTTTATACCTCATGTTTCATCTACTGAGATTCCTACCTTTTCATCTAAACATGAACCACCTATCTCTACTACCTCTTCTTCTTTCATTTCAATCAGAAAATCAGCTACGCTAGTCAAACCTACCCTGTGGATGCAAGACTATATCACCAAAAATAAAGGCAAGGCTAGTTGCTGCTACCCATTATCTGACTGTCTGAGTTATGCTCATCTCTCTCTATCTTATAGTCTTGCTCTTGCTGCCTATTCTAATACTATAGAACCCTAATCATTTGAAGAAGCTGTCTAGGATCCTAAGTGGGTTGCTGCCATGAAAGCTGAGATCTCTGCTCTTGAATGGAGTGTAGTGGATTTACCCCCTTCTAAATATCCCATTGGGTGTAAGTGGGTCTTCAAGATCAAATATACTTCTTCAGGTGCCATTGAAAGATATAAGGCTCGACTAGTAGCCAAAGGGTACAACTAGCAGGAGGGGCTGGATTATACTGAGACATTCTCACCAGTGGCAAAGATGGTCACAGTGAGCTCTGTTCTAGCTATTGCAGCTGCTAGAGGGTGGTCTATATTTTAGATGGATGTGCATAATGCCTTCCTTCAAGGTGATTTACTTGAGAAAGTATTCATGACTTTGCCAAAGGGATTTGCAAGCCAGGTAGGGACTAAAGTGTGCAGGCTTCATAAATCCCTCTATGGGCTAAAACAGGCCCCTAGGCAATGGAACAAAAAACTCACTGATGCTCTTGTGCAACTTGGGTTTACTCAGAGTCACTTTGACTACTCTCTATTCACTAAGAAGGTGAAATCTGAACTGATAGTAGTTCTTATGTATGTGGATGATTTGTTGGTCACAGGAAGTAGTGCTGAGTTAATACTGAAGACAAGACATGGCCTACAACTTAAGTTTAAGATGAAAGACTTGGGTGAGCTTAAATTTTTCCTGGGAATTGAGTTTGTAAGGTCATCAAAAGGTATTGTGATGAGCCAGAGAAAGTATGCTCTTGAGCTAATAGCTGAGATAGGACTTAGGGGAGCTAAACCAGCTGCAACTCCACTGGAGACTAATCTGAAACTCACATCTGTTGAATTTGATAAACTTACTAATCAAAATTCAGGTGATGGTGATCCCATACTAGCAGATATTGGACAGTATCAGAGACATTGGTAGACTTTTGTATCTCACTATGACTAGAGTTGATATATCTTATGCAGTACAAATGCTCAGGCAATTCATGCATTAACCCAAGCAATCTCATCTTGATGCTGCCATGAGAGTTGTAAGATATATTAAAGGTGCTCCAAGCCTTGGACTTCTCATGCCATATGTAAGTTCTGAAAAAATGGGAGTATTTTGTGACTCTGACTGGGGAGGATGCCTTCAAACCAGAAGATCTGTGACTGGGTACTTAGTCACCTTTGGTGGAGCTGTGGTCTCTTGGAAATCTAAGAAACAGGTTACAGTAGCAAGAAGTTCTGCAGAAGCAGAATTCAGGAGTTTAGCCTTAGCAGTTGCTGAAGCAACATGGCTGGTAAATGTGTTCAAGGAGCTAGGGATCAATATAAATGTTCCCATTCAGATGTTCTATGACAACAAAGCTGCTATTCAGATTGCAGCAAACCCAATATTTCATGAAAGAACAAAACATATTGACATCGATTGTCATTTTGTTAGGGAGAAACTATTACAAGGAATGATCAAGACTTTTCATGTATCTACCAAGGAGCAAGTAGCTGACTTACTCACCAAGAGCCTCGGGAAACATCCACATGATTATTTAATGTCCAAACTGATGTTAAAAGATCTCTTTCAACCATCAGTCTGAGGGAGGGTGTTAAGAGCAGTTAGAACTAGTGCTGACTAGATGACAGTTGTACAATAAGTGATGTAAAATATAGCTAGCAATTAGTTAGAGTTAATTAGGATATTAAATAGTAGAGCTTGGATCAATTGTAGCCAATGAGATAAATCATTTTCTGAATGAGAAGTTATTTTTCTCTGTTCTAATTCTCTCCAACCAACTCTCCTCTTCCTCCTCTTTGAGTCCATAGTAACACCATTAATGGTGATATCTGAGAAAATCAAGTAATTCATCACTTTGACGACGACAACAATAAGAACAATATATTTAGTATATTTCTACCAAGTGGGGTTGAGGAGGATAAGTGTATGCAGTCCATACCACTACCTCAGATGTGAGATAAATATGTTTTTGATAAACTTTCGGCTCAAAATAAAACAATCTAGACAAAAAATAGTAAAAGGACAAGATACAATAGAAATCAATACATCCAATATATAATACCATATACAAGATACACCAAGTAATACAACATCCTAAACTAATACTTTCTACCTTAATCCGCCTCATCCACAACTTTCTATCGAGGGTCATGTCATCGGTAAGCTGGTGTTGCTCCATATCATGTCTAATCACCTCCCTCTAATATTTTCTTTGGTCTACCTCTACCTCGCTTAAAACCATCCCTAGTCAACCTCTCATCACACCTCTGCACTGGGCCATCCATTCCCCTCCTCATCATATGATCAAACCATCTCAACCTCGCTTCCCTCATTTGACTTCCACCGAAGTCACCCCACCTTATCTCAAATAACTTCATTTCTAATCCTATCTTTCCTAGTATACCCATACATCCACCGAAACATTCTCATCTCTACCCCCCCCCCCCCCCCTCCCTCTCTCTCTATATATAAAATCCTCTCATTGGTTAACTTAATTAGCTCTCCCCTTCATGTAAAATGTTTATATATAGTTGTTCCACAACATGTAAACCCAAGTTGACCTAATATTCCTCACATGGTAAACTATCATTTTGTGTACGCAAGATTGATATTTGAATTCAAATTAAAGTTATGATTAAATATGAGGTATAGACTAAAGATTTGGGAGAATCAAATTTAAAATATTTTCCCGACATATTGAAGATGTCAAAATTCAAATAGTATTAAATTAGGTGAAGCACATGGTGGAAGAGATGGAGTTACTCTAAAAAGTCAAAATTCAAATAGCCCTTCCCGCCAGATCAGGCTAAATTGGAACTATGTACGTACTCTACTCTATATGAAAGAAGATCCAAACACAACAGTGGTCAATTTTGTTATTATTATGATTAGTAATAATATTTATCACAAGGAAGAATAATTGACCATAGATTTGGCATGGCATTATATTATATGCATTAAAGAATTACATGTTGTAGGAAATACTGCATTTTTTTTCTCGTTTGCCCTCATCCTCCCATAAAATTCTCATAACTATACAATTTTTTTGGAAACATCAAATAGTAATTAAACCTGTTTTGTTTGTATTTTCTGAAATATTGTGTCTGTTTTTGAAGATCCATAAAAAAAAAAAAAAATCCCATTTCCTGGATCTATGTTTAGAAGAAGAAAAATTGAAAATGATAATAAAAATACTTTTTCCTATGAAAATTATATACTAGATGTGTAACGTAATTAGATGAAGGAATAAATATTAGTCTTTTGCGATTCTTATTACTTATTGCTATTCTAAAAATGCAATAATTCTAACATGGCATACAGAGTTGGGAGTTTATGTTGGGGATGACTATCGATAATTCTAATATGGCATAGGGAGTTTATGTGAATTAAAAAGTCATCTCAAAGTATATAACGTCAGATTTAATTTATAAAATAAACTTTCATCTTTATTTGTTTGTTTTCTGATATACGGAGATCGACTAGCTTTGTGAAAAATAATTAATTTCATATTTTGGTAAATAACCGAGGCCATGAAAACGCTAAAGGGATACAACACTAACTACATATACATAAAAAAAAATAAAAATAAAAATAAAATAAAAAATTAACCTTATATATTGTAATTTTTTGTTGAATGAACCCTCTTTTAACCGCAAGGGTTGGTGTGGTGGTTCAGCACCTCCACCCCTTAAGCAAGAGGTTGGGGGTTCGATCCCCACCTCTGGTGAATGGAGAAAACGTTGTGTCCAGTTTCCTACCGCTTAGTGCGCTGACAGTGGAACGAAGAATTAGTCTCACGACTTCCAATTGTGGAGATACCTTAGAAAACCAAAAAAGAAAAATAACCCTCTTTTAAATTGTCATCAGTTGTCAAATATAGTACTAATCTAGAAGTAGTACAAATAGTGAATGGTTGGAGTTAGCAGTGGGCTTTATATAACATAACTTTTCAATCTAGAGTTGCTAGTGCAGCCTTGCAGGCTGTAGTGGTGTGAAAAATCGAATTGATTAATAAATTGAATCAATAAAGATGTTCATGGTTTATTATTATTAGGTTAATGCGATTATTATTAGGTTATTGTATTAATGGTTTTTTAATGGTTTATAAATTTCTTTATTGAGTTATTGATTCGGTTTCGATTTTTCCTCATCGGGTTATTGGATAAACCGATAACCCAATAAGAATATTACTTATTAGGTATAACTTAATTTTTCTTTAATTTCTACAAATCTATTTAATTTTCTAAAAAGTGAAAAAAATATACTGAGCGCAAAGCATGAGTACTGGAAAGCTTTATGCATTCAGTAGCTTTCAGCGACTAGGGTTCAATTCTTTTTGGAACTAACATTAAGTTCAAACTTGAAGATTTATATAAAAAATATATCATGTAGGATTTTGAGTACAACTAAGATTCAATTTCTTTTCATATTAATTGCTATTATTTTCATGTCACACTATATTGCCTGAGAACAAGAATACGAGAAGTCATATTTGTTTCATGAGCATTTTGTTATGGGCTTAACGTAATTAAAAATCAAAATTGATAAACTAATTCAATAATAAATAAAACCGCACGACAGCCTAACAGCCTAATTAGTGAAATTTGAAGATTTGGTTTTGTAGTTCGACACAAATAGTATTTGTCTAATCCTCTTTTCGCAGGAAACCCGGAAGATCCATAAATAAAAGACGTTATCTTTGTCAAATCATCTTCTTCCATTACAAATTGTAAGTGGGCACTAGGCACAAGAGATCATTTCCTCTAGGTGCGAATTTCAGCCCTATGGAAATGCAATTTGAGAACTTACAAATGTTTCATCCAAAAATTCACAAACAATAAAAAGAAGATAAAAACAATTGCATTGGCCAAGAACATTTCAAGTCCGCTAAGTAGAGAACACAAGTACACTTATATTGCCTATTATTTCTCTCTTATCACTGGGTAACGAGGAACATATACGACTATGAAAGACGACAGGTACACAGAACCAAAGAATTGAATACGTGTGGTAATTGATATCATACAAATGATTGTCCCTCGAAGACACAGGAATTTTGAGGCAGAATCTGAAAATAATTCCTTGTGTGCTCGGATTTAGCAACTGCAAGTGATACTCCACAAAACTGTTGATGATAACATTGCTTAATGCTTTGCAAGCTGGCTTTGAATATCAACATCTCTATCCCCATTCAAGAATACAATACGATTGATCTCTCATTTCCATGTCTAGTTTAGATCTTCTCTAGAGTTCTATGCGATAGTGTCATTGGATCCGTCGCAATACAACCTGCCTTGGAGTGAAGTACTTCAGACAAGCAGTTCTACCAAATAATCCCAAGCAGGAAAATGCACACTAGGATGATGATTCATGAAAGGGGATGAAGTGACGGAGCAGATGGCATCAACTATGTATTGGAATTTAATAAATAGAAAGAACTTTCATGAAGGAAAATATTTTCCTCAAGATTTATATGCGGAAATTATTTTACCTTGAGAATTTATCTTCTTGATCATGTTTCCATGTTTGATCAAGTAGAAGAGTCGGTAAAACAAGATAACTGTATATGATAATAGAGGATAAGGTACAGATAGTGTTTTAGGAGTAATATATTTGAGTACTGTGTGTTGGTTGGAATCATTTTCTCCCTTTAGAATAAAGTAGCCCTTTGAGAAAAGAACACTTTCAACAACATGACAACCGAACATTTAAAACTAAGTTGGAGTTTGGCCATGAAAATTAAAATTTTATGGAATAAGAGTTGGAGTAAACATTTTCGGTCATTCAAACCAGACAGCACTTTTTTTTTGTTTTTTGTTTTTTGGGCAAGTAGGATAAGAACTTACAGATCAATGAGGAATCTGAAGAAGCATAAAGGAAAGGCAATATATGGACACAGAAATCAGGATCCCAGCAATGAAGTTGTGAAGTAGCTTCTGATTGTCTCTTGTAGGTATGAAAACCATCTTGAGTGTGTTCGTTAGTTCAAAAAGCCTATATGATATCTGCAGAAAGAAAGTGGAATGCCCGATTGAGAAAACAGATGAGAGCAAATGGACCAGATAAGATCACAGCTAAAAAGATTCAGGAAAATGAAAGTGAGAGCAAATGTTACCAAAACATAAGCTTACCAAAACATAAATGGCAGTGACGAGCATAAAATTAAGCAAAGGATAATCTGGGATAAAGGACAGGAGCCACTTAGGCTGTCCATTCGGCATATTTGATCTGCACATGAAGTCAGGAAGCAATAAGAACTCAAAAGCATGCTGGGCTTATCAAATCAATCAACATATAACTAAACATTCTCTGACAAGATACAGGCATTGGACAAATAGCTCTGGCATTACAAGGAAACCACGTAAGAGTGCTGGGAAACTTTAGAGACAGGCTGGGAATAAAGTATATTACGTAAGAACAAGGATGTCAAGAATTCACAGATAAGGAATTGGTGCATACAGTAATACCTGCGAGAAAGTTAACCACGCAGAAAATCTTAAGTTTAGCAAATTACTTGAAAAATGTCGCAGGTGATGGAATGTTTTGTCATGATTAATTAAATAGAGGGCAACTATTTTGCTCAAACTGTTTTGATGGTTCATGATTGATTCAATAGAGGTTTGATGGTTCATGATTAATTAAATAGAGGGCAACTATTGAATTGCTCAAACTGTTTTGATGGTTCATGATTAATTAAATAGAGGGCAACTATTGCATTGCTCAAACCACCACCATTCAGAAGTTCAAATGGTTACCGAGGAGAACTTTTATTTTAATATTTTAGGTTTGCAACATACCCCCTTATGCGCAAGCTGATTCTGTTTTCTTAGGTTAAGCACGTGGAAAGTGTCATGGATGACAGTGAAACTCAATGCAGAATGTCAGAATACCACATTAAATTGTGTGAATTGTCTCATCTAAAAGTTCAAAAATTAAATGACGAACAGTTTTATTTATTTATTTCAGGTTTGAAACAACAACGATTATATATTTAGAAGAAAGCAGAAATCTACACACCTCAGCCAGATGTGGAATTGCGAGATATAGGTTTCCAAGGTGATTTTTCCCAGCCATCTAGAAAAGTAGAGCACTTAACAGTTAAAGAAGCGAACGAAATACAGCTCCAACTATGTCTAAGGATTAGATGAAAATAGTGATCTGCTGAACAGGAAAAGGAAGGTATAAGGTCAGTTATTGAGCATCAGCACCAAATGGGTCAATAGAATCTTACGCAAAGAGAGTCAAAGAGAAATTCCGTAGCTCCTGAGTAAAATTCCGCAAGCAGATGTAAACACTGAAAAAAGGAAAATAAAATGAGAAAGTAGCACAAGACATCAGGAGAGAAATCAACAATATACTTTCTTTATTTTTGGCACATCATAAGCAAGCAATGATTGATGCTGTATACAAAGTTCACGTTTGGAAATGAAGGGCTAAATAGAATTTAAAGAAAGTTTAATACACACGTTATGGGAATCCACGACGTGTAGGGGTGAAGCTTGTTGTATGAGGTCTTGTCCAGCTTGTATATGTATTCATACCACAAGTACCCAACCTGAGGAAGACCGATGAAAAAACTTCACAAGCACAAATTGGAGGAAGAAAGAAATAGAAAAAAAGAAAGAGATGTGCCGCAGCAGCAAATACAATTGGTGTTGTGTTAGTGAACACAATAAATCCTACTCACAGCGACAGCAACAGCAACAATTGATGTCTTAATTGTTCGTCTCCGCTTTGGTTCAGACTCCTCTAGTTTCTCCATCCACTTTTCGACCTGAAAAGATTAAGATACACAAAATATAAGTCCTATACAACAAGTGAAAGACACAAGAATAAAGAATTAGAGTTCTATTGATATTACATTAGGGTGGAAGTAGGCATATATCATGCCAACAATCCATATATAACGGTCCAGCCCAGATCTGAAGTGCCATTCATGCAACCGAGGGAGATCTGGCTTGGCTGGATCAGTGTACCCTACAGT
Source organism: Capsicum baccatum var. pendulum (assembly GCA_030864225.1). Classification (NCBI taxonomy): domain Eukaryota; kingdom Viridiplantae; phylum Streptophyta; class Magnoliopsida; order Solanales; family Solanaceae; genus Capsicum; species Capsicum baccatum. The sequence goes on along the minus strand of CM061551.1, from coordinate 138,449,862 downwards.
TTGTCAAAGTAGAAAACTATCATCAGGTGACAAGGGCTTAAGCTAGAATCTATAGAATGATTAGAAAAAAAAGGAGGACAAGAAAAAGGGGGGATTCTTTAGTGCTACTTCTTGAAATACAAAAATAACACTTGAAACAGTTTTGTAGCATTCACACTATAATTATATATGTGATTTCTCTCGCATATGATGAATGCAATTACAGAAAAGCATCTCTTAGCATGAATATTAGTCTATCAGTACATTTTTGCTCCAGATAGGTGATTTTCATGAAGACGTCAAAACAAATTTTACAACTATTTCTGAACCATGTCACTTTTTCTTTTTTGGATAATCGTGGCGTCCGGGCCATCTTGCACGCACCTGGACCGACAATATGTACCAGGTAACTCTGTCCACCAAGGCTAGGACCGATGGGAAGATATCACCTAGTATTTTTGTCTCTACTGGACTTGAACCTAAGACCTCATGGTTCTCAACCCATGAACGGTGTCACTTATGGTGATATTAGTTGTGAGAACTTAACCAAATTTATAACGATGACGTTTGCCATTACTTATAGCCATATGTATTCATCTTAAGCATAATATTGCATGAACGAGCAGGTAGCATTTTCCACAGTTCGAAGTGACTTCCAAAACAAAGTTCTCCTTGTCCAAGCCAACAAAATAGTAAGTATTTAAAAGTGATCATGGAGAAAGAAAAAGAGCACGTGCAACATAACCAACCTAACATATATGTCAAAGGACCCCAAAGAAATTCAAAAACTCCAGGAATCTCCCAAACCAGGATAACCACAACAAAGCACATAACAAGCTTCAGAGCCATCACTGATCTTTTCTCGTTGTAGTTGTAGCCAATGCCAAGAGCTCCATATACCATGAGAGTAAAAAGTGTGTGCATTGGACAGATGTAATACAGCATGTAGTCATTGTTAAGAACGATACAACAAAATATAACAAAGAAATTCAGCCTCCACATCATCTGCACACAGGACAAAGTTTACAATATTAACAACATTGAACCTAAGAAATGTAGGATGAAACCACCAAGAGTCTTCTAACTTAAGGTATAAAGTGTAACAAATAATGATACCTGAGCAAACCGAGCAAGACTAAAATCTTTTCTGATATAATAATAAGAGAAGTTCCCAAAACCAGTCATCCATACATATGCAGCAATGAAAACACGAATGGCATTGTATATCTCCGTCGCAGCAAAATAATGATACATCAAAAAGAGGACCTGTTGCACACAGAAGGATAAATTATTTAGACACTGCAAATATCATAGACGATCGGAGTATATACAAAGAACCAGGCCAAATCCAGAGGAAATACGTATAAACACACATTCAACAGAGACTCTGCATAATTGCTTCTTAATATTAACAAATTGAATAAAGAAGTTGTGCAAGAATCATGTTGCCACTTTGTAACAAACTGACTGGAGAGACAGAGAAACAAAAAGCAAATGGAAATTATCGCTCCAAAGAATTGCTTACCAGATTTACTTCTTACTAAACGGAAGGATAAGTAGATCAAGAAAAATCATATAGAAAACACTTGCCTGCATCCATCCTTTCCACTCCTCTGTCTGATGACGGTTAAGATAAAGCAAGGATTTTCCAGAAAATGCTGATTTGTCATTGTGTTTCTTGAAAGAAGTCATTGCTGAAACTATGATAAGGAGACAATATAGAAAGAGGAAGAGATCCCGATTGTAGCTCTGTTCACGGAAAACAATATAAACAGAACCTTGTTATTTTGAGCTACACTTGCATTGCAAATATACATCTTACAACTCCACAATGGAGTTGGCACACTTAAAAGTACAATACCAGAAACGATGCAGAAATAGCACACATCAAAGAAGAGAGTGCCCCTTTTACTATAAGACAGCCCCAACCCCCACGCAACCCCACACGTCCTTTCTTAAGAGATGGAGCAATAGTCAGCTCAAAGCTCAAAGCTGACCATCAAATAAAAACAAAGCGAATGGGCACAAGAAAGAAAAGAAGATAACAATTTTATCTAGAATCAATCCGATGCTGGTGGTAAGAAATTTAAAATTCCAAATGCACCAAATAAAGTAAAGACGATCCAAAAATTTCTAGAGAGTAGGAATGAGTTAACACATTAGCATGCATATCATATATATGCGCTACTAAACCTTCTTTGAAAAAACACTAAAATTAGTTCCATTGAAGAAAAGTATGCTAAAGTTTTGATAAAATACTTTCAAACAACATTAAGACAAAAGTTACAAGCACAATTCCACATCCAACAGTTTAATCTGGATATTACCTTCAGGGAAGGATAATGAACAAGAAGATTCCAGAGTAACAAAACATTTAGGCTGCACTGGCTGTGTATATTTAACACAGCATGCAGACAACAAGTTACTCTGGATGCACCACAAAATGCTCAAACACATCCATGAGGTTAGTCAAAAGCATGATCTAGAAAGTCATATCGTGAAGCATTATTGAAAAAATTTAAAGACTATGAACCTTGGTAGAATCTGCGAAAACGTTTGTTCGGTCACAGATATAGAAATAAAATAGAATTCCCCCAAATTCGGACCTGTGATTGAAAGACAGACAGGTTAGTATAATGACAAAAATGCATCCAGCATAATAAAAACAACCAAGAGACTCACATTGCCCTTAAAGTTGCTCGATTTTCAAGCAAAAAGGAGTCCTCCATTGTTAGAAACCTATAAAATAATTAAAAAATGTTTCATGAAGAATAAATTAAGATGGGTCAAGGAAAATCCACTAATCGGCACAGTGCACTGACCTTACTATATTTGTTTTTATTGATGAACTGGACGACTTCATAGATGCAGATTTTGATAGACCTCCTTCCAGCAAGACAGCTCGATCTTCTTCCTTGATTGTTGCATTTTCCAATTCAACTAGATTATTATCTGAATGACTGCTGTCACAGAGAAGCCAATAATATTAGAAAAAAGAAAAGGATAGTGCAATTGTTTGTATTTCTTTTGTGTAGATAAAACATCACAGTTGCTTTCAGAAATCAGGTTCCCTAAATATTAACAAATAGCAGCCATGTCTACAAGCTCCATGATGAAGGGGTTATATAAGTTTTCATATTTTTTCCTTTTCCTTATCGGATGGAGAAATTTGAGCTGGGCCCACTTGGGTTTTATATATATATATATATGGAGTGTGTGTGTGTGTTGGGGGTTACGTCATGGTAAGGAGCTGTTTAACTTACACTTTGGACGGGAACAACCACTTCTTGTACTCCAACCACTCAGAGTATAACCATGCAACAAGTACAGGGATAAATCCAAGCAAAAATGACACCTGTAACATGAAAAGGGAAATGCTTCAGTAGATTCTAGATATAATCGCCTTGACGAAATAAAGACAAAACAATCGAACCAAAGAAAATGATGAATAAAGTTCCACGTTGCAGCAGCACAAGTGCAATGCACCTTACTCCTAAAAACTAACACGCAAAGATAATTCCACAACAACCCGATTCTACAAGTTTTTTTAATAATATCTTCCATCCTCCAGGAATGGCATCCCCCACTTCCCCTCTTCCCCTCTCTCTCTCTCCTCCCCTACCCGAGCAAACGATCAAAAATAGTAGAGGAAAAACAGGTGTGTCAGAAATCTGAAGCAACCGTGATCACTAAGCAAGAATTTTTTTGTCCAAATACAAATGTTCCGACAAATGAGATTAAGCTTTAGTCGAGTTTCATCAATCGAGTGAGCCGACTGAGATTTGTTCAATTGTTGAATTATTGTTGTTTTTTTATACTGATAAGTAAGAGTTAAGTTTATGTAAGAATATGAACACACTAAGACAGTGGGCCAAAATTTACAGATTGTATAAATTTCTATCACGGAATCTACATCATTTACGGTGACCAGGTCATCCCAGCTGTCAAAAAAATACATGTGTGCTCAAGCTTATGTAAATTTCTCCGTTTTCCTTTAAAAACACTATTGTTTCTTTCTGTTTAGATGGTCCACCAAATGACCAAAGGTATAGTGTTCCAAAGCTTGTGTGCTTATTAAACAATTGTTGTTGTTGAGCATCAACAACAACAACATACCCAATGTATTCCCACATTGTTGTTGAGCATCGAAGCAATAAAATTGAACATTCTCTTATCATAGATCAGACTTCCAGTACCTAATTGTTTCTCACATATGATGCCATATTTAGTGGTGAGGACATGTTTAACAGCAGCAGTAAATTGTTAAAACGGCCTAGAACGCTACCAATCAATTGTACTATAATTAGTTCTTCAACATACCGATAACTATCTGTTCACTAGAAAGCAGGTCTGTATGAGCAACTCACCAAAAAATTCTCTTTAAATCAAACAAAACAAAAGGTAACCCTGTCTTCAGATGCCAAAGGAAACAAAACTACCTTCATAATGAACACAAAAGTTGCAAATGGTGTCAAATGCTGAAATCCAAGTTGCTTATACTATGAGAGGCAATTTCTAAAGTTTTGGATCTAGCAAGATAAGCCAATTCCTAAAATGCGAAAATCCACCACTAATTTATCTAATTTCAAATATTTAGTTTCGCTTTAGAGATTTAAAGACAAACAGCATCGCTGGAATCCAAAGTGTAATTACTGGAATGACCATCATCTGTTTTGGATTTCTTGGTCACAATCAACTTACTTATTTTTTTCCCAGGGCCTTCCCCACCAACAATAGCAGGGGGAATTCAGTGTTACTAAGAGCCATCCCTTTGTTTCTTAAAGTGATGAAGCGACGAGAACCTAGCGGTTATCACTTCATGGGTGAAGCCACGTGCTCAAACAATGACGTGCAAAGTGATCAAAAGAAGGATACAGTTCTTTGAACCACAACTTTGAGAAGTTGGATTAACATCGGCATTATTACATACCAAATGTTAAAATTAATTATTTTAATCGCAATTTGAGTATTCTAGTACTACATCCATATATGTTTGGTACTTCTTAATTTTCATAAACTTCACTTCTTTCGCTTCAAGCCTGATAAACCTTGTCGCTTTCGAGCACTTTTCACTTACATAAACACAGCGCATATCAAATCTTTAAAACTATTAAGTATATAGCAGTTGATAGATGGCACTTTAGAGAAACGTTTTAAATTCAGATTTACATCTTTCTGATGACGCACTCAAAATCAAATCTCTAACAATCTCATACGATACTAACTTCCCTACTGTTTCATCAACAGTAATAACGACAGAATTACGTAAATAATAACAACAAATCAGCATGATCTTCCAAATTATTGCTTCTACTCCACGAAACAACAACAACAACAACATGCTGCACCCTCACTGTATTAACATAAGTACGTGAATCTTAACACAATTTCTTCGCTTATTCCTCTAGCATATATGAAAACATACTTACTATTACACAAGCAGGAAAAAATAAATTGGAAGAACAAATTCTCTCGCTAGCAAAAAAGCTGGCTAATGTAATCAAGAACAGTCAAATTCGACCTTCAGATTCCATCCTTTGTTAACAAAACACGAATAATTCCTTTACTGTCAGTTAGAAAACTTCAACAGTCTTTACTAGAGAATAAAAATACAAACTCAGTATTTCCATAGATCGCCTTATCTCAATGCTCTTAGATCAAAATTCAGCAACCTTATCAGCATTTTAACTAAGTTGTATACACTCTCCAAACGGATCCGACTCAACAGAAGTCACAATTAACACTACAATTCCACATTTCCACAATTACTAAGTTAAAAAATATATATATAATCACTCATCACTATAAAACAAAAAAAGGATCAACAAAAAGCATTATACTACCTGTCCAGGCGTGAGAGAACCTGAAACTGCCGCCATTTCCCCCCCCCCCCCCCCCCACCAAAAAAAAAAACTAATACAAAGTTCACCGACAAGTGAAATGCTCTGAAATAGTATGAAACAAATCGAAAATCATAGAAAACCTCAACAATGAAATTGTGTATTCACATACATTATATGTACGTGTGTGTGGAATATATATATATATATATATATATGTTTGAAATCTCTTTCCCTATATGGAGAGATCTGAAGCAATGAAGAAGGAAACTCCCCGGGTAGGGGGTTGTCGGTGGGGGTGGGATGAAACGGCGTCGTTAGATATGAATTAGTGAATGAATTTTGGGTTATTATACAGAAGAAATGTCTTTTTCCCTTTTCTTTTCACACCAACCGTTGATTGTAGCGGTTGTGGATCTAGGTGCTTGTATTAATGCTATTATTTATTTTTATTTTTCCTTTTTAGTCTAGTTGCTAGTACATTGTTTTCCTACGCGTTATAGAAAAAGGTGGCAGTGCTTTCAAGTTTTCTCCCTGGGGTTGAACCTTAACCTCTGGTTAAAGGTGAAGCAGCTTCATTCACTGCATTACAACTCATATTGATTTAGATTCTGTGTACTTTCACCATCAAAATAGTCTTTAAAAATTAAGTAAATTGTTAGTATTTATTAAATAGTTAAACATAAAATAAATTAAAAAACTAAAAATTATTTTTATCTGTTCAAACAGAGTTATTGTGTTGGTGAGAGTAAGAGATGAGAGATAGGATATTCTGAAATCAGTTAAGATATGCATAAGGTGGCGGCAACAAAATTATTAAAAACATTATATATATGGAAAAAGCTCCTCCGAGAGGAAATAGTTTTGAATATGTAAGGTATGATTAATGTGGAACTCATTTGAATATATTATACATTGAACAATCGCTAACAAACTAGTATAGTACAATACTAGAGAACGGATTAGCTGATTGAGTTCTATTACATGGATAATTAATTATTGATATATCATTTGTAGGATTAATTATTAAGTACTATACTTTTGTTTTAAGAAGTTTAGTCATGATGATTGCATTGATAAACAAGACAATTAAGCCTTCGTCCCACCTAATAATGTATAAAAGAATAATTCTACCGTTAATAAATTCTTGGTAGAATTGGACTTGGGACTAGTTGCAGCCCCTTTATTGTTCTAACTTCAAAGATTGAAATTTAAGATAACAAGGCTCATGACTTATTAATTATAATAATAATTAGCTTAATGTAATGCATATAATTAAGGTCATTAATCAAATTAATTACAATGATTTATCTATACTTAATATACTCTATGGACTAATGAGTGCAATTAAAGCAACAAACTTTGTTAGGTGGCTTAAAAGAAACTGAAAGAGATTTAGAGGTCGTTCATAAAATTCAACAACTAAACATTGACTAAAATAGTGAGATCATCAATCAATATATATATATATATAAAAGAGAATGAAGACCATGTTGATGCGACATATCTAAGAATTAAGATGTCAGCATTTGCATTTATCATTTTTCTTATTTTTTTGAAATTTTTTTCTCATTCTTTTGGTGAAAAAATTAAGATAATATACACGTTTATTAGAGAAACAGTCCCAATAAGGGCTGACTGTTACACATATTCACATTCCATATTAATTAAAACGTTACAATCTTCTTGGAGATTTTACCGCTTCTCTTTCGTAAATGAATCAGTCCGAGGCAAACAAACAAGGCAGTATGCATCCCAAACCAGTTTTTTTCGTTAGTTTCTCATGGATCTTTAGGCATTGGTCACATGTTGGGCCATCTCCAGTAGAAAACCTCTGTACAAGTACCTGCACACCAGACCAGATCTTCAATAGCACACCAGGTAATTTTTTAATGATATTGCTAACACACAGAAGGTCTCCGATTCGAGTTCGATGATGCCATTCTCTATTTTTTTTTGTTTTGAACTTCCACAGTGTTCAACTTAGTGATTATTGCTTTGACTTTTTTCCTAGAAGGATGATATTGTTATTGTTGTAGCAACAACTTATGTCTCTCTCGTGTTTAGGCAACATATATCTGATAAAGACATGACTAGTGGTGTGTTATTTGATATGCTAATTCAGAGCATGAAGTTGAATAAGCCAGAGGTTACAAAGACCTACATTTATCTGTTGTTATCTAATAATGCATGAATTTATTGGTTCGTTTGTTGATTTTCTCCTTCAAGATTTCAATGAGATACTTGAATCTCCAGCTAAAAAATTTGTGGTTCGTGTGAAGGATCACTCTGAAACACTTCACAAAGAGCTTCGATTCGTCCGGACTTTCCTCATTTCTCCACCAGAGCAGCCAACAAAAATAGAAAAATTAGATGACATGTCAGCAGTATTGAAGCTACAGCAATGGAGGCAGGGTCTATCATTCGTCATTGTCATGAAAGAGAAATGAATGAAATCTCTGCCAAAGAACTGAAACTTGAAGTTATTGGTTTGTTACATTAGGTTGAAACGATAAAGCCAAAGTCTCCAAAGATTTATCTAAACATTCAAAAGCTGCCAATAGAATTAATCTTCCCACAGATTAACGTGTTGGGGTTTATAAATTCTCTGTTTGAGAAGGTGCAACCCGTATCGGATTCTCCAAAGATACACCGACACACACCCACTGACATTTTTGAAGGGTCCGAGCAACATAGCGTGCAACAATTTTTATGTACTCCAAAATTGATTCAATTGTTCTTGTAAAACTCCAATTGTAGGCTGGATTGTAGGAGCTTGAGCTTTTCAAATCATTTCTCAAGGATGTTGCAGCTTATGACTATCTAGATGAGAATGCTGAGGAATATCCTTTGCACACATATTATACATTTGGCATACAGGATCGAGTACAACACTAATTCTCTTCTTGTAAAGCCTTCCTCTTTATGGCATTGTCTGTTAGACGATGTGATACTGGAGACTGTTTTTGTTAAAGACACAAATCTAGGAGAAACCATAGTTGCAAAGCTAATTATCGGACCAACAGAGCTCGACATTATTTCCATTGTTGGTATGCCTGGTCTTGGAAAGACAACACTTACCAAGATAGTGTTTAGTGATAAAGTATTTCTCAACGCGTCCAGGTACGAGCTTGGTGCTGTGTATCTCAGTTATATAAAAAAAAAAGAGTTTCTACTAGAAATCTTACAAGATCAGCAAAATGGATGATTCAAAATGAAGCTATTTTGTATTTCCCTAGCTAGCTCTTCTCTGTCAGTATGTGAACTGCTTTTTGTCGATCTACCATTTTTGACATTAGTTGTAGCCTTTTTATCAAGCTTCTCCTCTGCTAAAACTATTGCGACAGAGTTATCCATCCCTGTGGAAGAATCAACATCAATAGACACTTTTGAATCTTCACTTGTAGCAGTCGTTGGCTGTGTTTCTTGTAGCATGTGTTTTTCTCCTTCTCTTAAGCTTTTTGTTTACATTATGACTAATTTGCTCAATTTAAATGATCTCTGAACATTAGCAAAGCCGCTTTTACCACTTGAGACAACTACACCTGACAAGTGATCCTTCATTTTGGCCGTGATCTTTGATATAAATCATATTAATTTGGATACAATTTGCATAAAGTTATGTCATCCATATTTTTATTCAAGTCTAGAATTATGAGTTAATTAAAAACTTTTTACACTTTTCATAATTTATGTTTTACAAATTTTAAAACCTCATATGAATCAACATAACAATTAACCTTATTCTTCAAAATGAAATAAGAATACAATAAAAGAAAAATAACAAAGAAAAGGAAACAAGAAAAAATTATGTAAATATTTATTCTTTTTATGTAATTATTTAATTTATTCTTAATTTTTCTTTTTTCACGTTGTTCATATATACGAAATCAAGTTAACTTTTTCATATTTAATCTAAAATGTTCTTTCATGACAGTAATTCTCATAGAATTTTAGTATCGTGAGAAGCACGGTCAAGTACACTAATTAGTGATAATAAGATACAAGTTTTATTCAATTACCTTCAATTAAGCAATAAAAAAATAGTTGCTTTCTCCATATATTCGACGCGCAGGTGGGTTGTTCTTTGAAGAAATTAATAAAAATGCCGTCTATCAAAATATTAGCAGTATATTTTATATATATTACTAATATACATAATATGCATAAATTTTATGTTCTTTATATATCGTTAGAGCTTTCTAGTAAGGTCTCTCGTTATAACAATATTTTACGATAGCGGCTTGATTTTCTTTAAAATCGATATTCATTTTATATTTTACTTCTCCATAATGACATTATACTTAAAATATAAATGACGTTAATTGTAATGGTATAACTTTTATAAAATTACCCCTCTGTAACAACAAATTCAATATTATGTATTATTAATATTTTATAAAAAATATACTTTATACAATATAAAATGAATACGCTCTTCATCAGATATAAAACTAAGCAAATTATAAATTTTTTAGAAAAGTATTTTATCATTGTACTTTAGGCCAACATAATTTTAACACCTAACGTTTTTTAAAACTCATGAGAAATCACATGGATTGGAGATTTGTACAATCACAGGGTAAAAAGAGGAAAACAAACTTTAGAAAAATCTTCTCACTATTATTTTGGTTAACTAGTTTAGTTTATGTGTACGCGACTCGCGTGTGTATCTTATTTTATTGAGTTTAAACATTACACTAAATAAGATTTTTATTTAAATAATAAAGATAAATACAATAATTAAATTCAACATCTTTTGAAGAATTTATTTAATTAAACCTAATCTTTACCAAAGAAATTTCTCAAAGTCGATCGATATTCATCTATCACCTGTAAACTGCAACAAAACAATACGATGATAGAGACATCAAAACAATATAACTAAATCTAACCTTTTACACAAAAATTTCCTCAAAGTCGTCCGATACTCATATACCACGTGTGAGCTCTAACAAAATAATGCGACAATAGAGATATTTAAATAATACAAGTAAACTTTACCTTTACACACAAAAAAAATCTCAAAACAAAGATATAAAAATAATACAATTAAACCTAACCTTTACCTAAAAAAATTTCTCAAAACCGACCGACATTCATCTACCACCTGTAAATTCATCTACGACCTATAAACTACAACAAAATAATATAATAGTGATCACAAAACTTCAGTTTTGATGAAAATAATTCTTGTCTGAGCGGAAATTTTGATACTAAAGAATGACTTGAATGAAAATAAAGAAGGTATATATACATACATATATATATATATATATATATATATATATATATATATATATACACACACACACATGTTGAATTCTATTATATTGACAAAAATAGTGAAGAAATTGAGGGTTAGAAAATTAAGCATCCACCAATCTAGACATGCAATCGAATCAAGTTAGATGTGTATCAATCATATTTTTCCAATAAATAAATCAGTTTCTTCTCTAGTTTAACATGCATCTCAATATTTATAGAAGTATTTCATTAATAGAGTCCTATTTTTGGAGTATTTTTTTATTCTATTTTAGGAGTATTTTTCTAATTGATCCGTACAAGGAAAGATAATAATTGATTCTCTTTTCATATATTTTAGGAGCCTAGTTAATATAATAACAATAATTAAATAATAAATTAAAGAAAATAGTGAAAAGACAGTTTTGTTTAAATGAGAGTCTTTTAGTAAAGGACAAAGAGTTCAAAATCACTTTTCTAAGAGTTTCACACTTTTAATATATTATATATTATAGATTATAGATATAGATTATAGATAATGTAAAATAAAATTTTGAATGAAACTATTTTAGAAATCCTAAATAATCAACATTAGTATCTCGTATTAAGGAAATATTACGAAAAATTTATACGACAGTGAAGAAAACATGTCAATTAGACATCAAAAGCAAAAAATAAAAACATGTGTGAGCCTAAAACTACTACCGACACAATTCTCCCTGACTCCTGCCAAATGAGAAGCAAGTCAAAACATAACTACATACTAACCTTCTACCCTAATTTGTTACATTCATACCATCCTATCTTATGCACAAACAAATATACCACATGCATGGAACAATATTAGAACTAAATTGCATATAAAAGCTACCACCATTATAAAAAATATTATTCATAAATCAAAATGAATTTAACCTTCTGCGCTAATTCATTACCTCCTTACCATCCAATCTAATGCACCTGTATAAAGAATTACAAATTTCTTAAAAATAAATATACTACGGCATGCAACAATATTAGAAGTTGCACATAAAATCTAGGATATTACAAAAAATATGATTCATAAATAAAATAAAAAAAACCTTCTGTCAATATATAGTCTCTATACCCTCTTATCTAATGCACTTGCATAAGAAAAATCACAAATTTCTGAAAACAAATATATTGCAAGCAAGCAACAATATTAGAATAAAACTGCCCATAAAAACTACAACAATACAAAAAACACGATTCACGTGTACACAAAAAGAATTTAACCTTTCACCTAATTTTGCAATTTCAATATTCTTGTATCTAATGCACTTGTATAAAAAAGAACCACAAAATTCTTAAAACAAATAGGCTATGGACATGTAACGATGTATGTTTCTATAAAATTTAATCAAATTATTAGTTTAAATAGAATCATAAATTTTTATATATATAAAGTAAATTTCTATGATTTATAAGTGTTAAATGTTAATATTTAACACAAAAAGGGACTCATAAATCCAAAAGATAGGAGTTTTATTTGTAACTTAACCCCCCCTTTTTTTTTATACTAAATTAATAATAAAACAAAAATATTGATTTGTTTTCTAAATACATTAATAAAACAAATTAGTTGATTATAAACGTGCACTTCTTTTTTGGCTGAGAAAAATTGTGTGTTTATTTTCCAATTTTCCTCCTCTTTTTATCATATAAAATTATTTTTGATTACTTTTTGTCAGAGAAGTAAAAGTGAAAAAGTGAAACACTTTTCAAAATACAATCTGAAATTGTATTTGAAATTTATGGCCGACACTACATCTTTTACTAAAGTGAAATACTTTTTCAAAAAAAGTAAAAAATTCTCATGACCAAACAACACAAAAATAAGAAGGAAACTCTCATCCAAAAATCGTGAAGACGTCTCAATCACATGTTGTACATGAATTTTTACTCACCTACACATCATGCGAAATGCAACAATAAATAAAACTATATTAAAGAAACATAATATTTTAAAAAATTAAAACTAAAAACACAAAATCTTTCTATTTAAAGAATAATTTTCCGTTTAAATGTCATTTGGGACAAAAGAATGCCCAATATATAGAAATCCGAAAAAAAATTACCATGAAAGAATTGGTCAAACATGAAAAAAATCTTTTCTAATATGGAAAGGACTCTTAATTTAAAATTCATATTTATTTTTTCAATTTGGAGGTGTACAACTACATCTTATTTTCCCTTTTTTCTTCGTATACTACTAGCCTCCGTTACACTATAGTTATAGGGTTTTTTAAGACTCATTATTTATTACCATACTTACACAAGGAAAGAAAACCTATCAAAATTAATTAGCTATATATTTGCCTCTTACCGTATAGTTTGAGACTCTTTAATCTTTTAATATTATAATTAATATTATAAAGTTAATTAAATAAAATTAGAGAAAAAGGGTGAAAAGACAATTTTGTCTATTGCGAAGTCTTTTAATGAAGGACAAAAAATTCAAATAACTTTCTAAGGGGCTTCATACTTTTAATATATCATAGATATAGATATAGATTATAGATATAGATATAGATATAAATATAAATATAGATATAGATTATAGATTATAGATAAATACCTTCCTTTTATGGTAAATTAGTAAAGATGGCATTAAATTGCTTATAAAATTATTAAATTTCTTTTTTGCTATTGGTTATTCAATTCTTATACCACAATTAATAAGAATTAAGTTTATTGCATATTTTTTATTCATGTCATATGTCTAAAAGCCAAGCTATTTTTTCAGAAACATAAATATCATTGTGTCAATACTAAGAGGACAATCTACACACATATAAACAAGTGAAGAAGAAACATTGAAACATAAAAATATAAAGAAATACTTTTTTAAATATTGAGTTTTGATCGTATTTAATTGGCGAATGTATTTATTTATCAATTGGAGAAGTGTGTAACTTGTCTTCTTTTTCTTCCGGTCACTTGACAGGTGGGATTTTGATTTTATACATGTTCTAACTTTAAACCATCAAGTCATTATTGAAAATAAGTAAACTATATATATTAATACTTTTTATGGAACGAATATATAAGTTAAAATGACACCTACTTAATTAAAGGTTTCACTTGGTGCGTTGGTCCAAAGCTCAAAACCTATGCTTTTTTGTTGTAAATATTGAAAAAAAATAAAATTAGATTGTGGTTAAATAGCGTTGAACCCAAGACCTCTATTACCCTTGTGGTGTGGCTCACTGATCGGGGGTTGAAAACCCATCACAGCTATCTGGGATCGATTTTCAGGTAGGGCCATTGAGTCGAGCCTGTCGCACCAGGCTTGCCTAGTGCGGTTAAAACCCCCTGATATTACTTGCAGGCTGTGTACTGAGGGGTTTAACCAGTGCGCACATCCGAAGGGTGTAGCGACTGCGGATTTTCTTGAAATTTTTTAAAAAAAAGAACTTAAAATAAATTACACCATTGCGCCAAGGATATATTCTACTATATAATAAAAGGCTATAAGCACGAACCTCTTCAACATGTGTGCGTAAAGTAACAACTTTATTGATGAGGGCTTTTTGATCATTTTAGTTATAGTTTTATGCTTTGGCTTCAATGTTTGATGGAGAATTTCAAATGACCAAACTATTCATTAACTTTTTCTTATTATCAAAATTGTCCTACCTTTTTACAGCATGGCCCAATAAGGATATCTTTGTAAATATGACAATAACAACACAATATTATTGGCCATAAAAGAACTTTACTGTAGCTTCCATGTTAACTTTTGCATGTTTGGACCATTTTACCCTCTTGCTTATATCATCAATCATCATCATTCATCCTCTTTCACACCATCCCATTATTCATTTACTATTTGCTCCGTAATTTTACTATATCATTTCTAATTAATTATTATAAATTATTTATGTGTGCTTAAAGTAATAGCTTTATTGCTGAGGGCTTTTTGATCATTTTAGTTAAAGTTTTATGCAATATCTTGTTTGACCGTTTGACTTCAATGTTAGATGGAGAACTTCAAATGACCAAACTATTCATTAACTTTTTCTTATTGTCAAAATTGTCCTACCTTTTTACAGCATGACCTAGTAAAGATATCTTTGTAAATATGACAATAACAACACAATGTTATTGACCATAAAAGAACTTTACTGTAGCTTCCATGTTAACTTTTGCATGTTTGGACCATTTTACCCTCTTGCTAAATTCAAAGTCATCTTCTCAGCAAACTGTATGCCTGAGGACCAGGGGAATCTCTCCTCTATTCTAGGCATCCATCCCTCAACTCACTTTGAAAACTCGGAACCAAAATAAGTCACAAAATAAAAAAAAGTGATCAAAATAGATCACCTATTTAATGAGTTACCAAAATAGGCTAAACGTAATAAAGTATTACATTTTTCACTTTTTTCTTAACGATCAACTGACGAAAATGAATAGTAAACACGATTTGTAAAACGTAATAAATTATTACGTTTTACAAAAAACATAATAATTTATTACGTTTTCCACAAAAATAAAAAATAAAAAAACAGTGTGCTATCACATCAATTTTTATGTCAAATCATGTAGTTTGTAATGATTTATTACATTTTACAAACACTGTTTGTAAAACGTAATAATTTATTACAAACTACATACAGTATTTGTAAGTTGTAATAAATTATTACAACTTACACCTACCCCTATCACATCACCTTTGATTTCCTCACTTTTTAAATGTAACCCCATCCCACCCACGTAGAACCCTCCCACCCAACCCTACAAACACAAAAAAAATTATGTTAAACAAAACATTATATTTGATATAATTTGATCTGCTTACAAACATATTGCCAAACTAAGTTAAAAATATAAAAGTTAATTGAAAGAATAATCTCCCACAAATAAAACTATTCAGTGACTAAATTATGATATTTATTACTATGTAATTGATGGAAGAAGGTCTTTAATTTGTAGATATCAAAAAAACTTATTTAAGAAACGAAATAGTCAATTAAAAAATGAAACAATATAAATACAATCTCAAACTTTGTATTACCTTAATAAGTTTGAAATTATTTTATTTTTGAATTTAAATAATCACTCTGCCGTTTAATATTTAATAATAATGAGTAGAAAAATTGGTTTTGTAAGAGTACTAGGTAGAAGTGTATAATAATTTTACTAGAAAATTAAAGGGGGGTATACGTGGGGTGGGAGGGTTCTACATGGGGTGGGGTGGGGTTACATTTAAAAAGTGGGAAAAGAAAAGGTGATGTGATAGGGGTAGGTGTAAGTTGTAATAATTTATTACAACTTACAAACTGTTTGTAAAACGTAATAAATTATTACAAACTACATGATTTGACATAAAATTTAATGTGACAGCACACTGTTTTTTTTATTTTTTGTGAAAAACGTAATAGTTAATAAATTATTACATTTTACAAACACTGTTTCTAGAGATTAAAGCTTTTAGTTTGCTACTCCGTTTGAACTTAACTAGTGATTTGAAGACATAAAATCTTCATCACAAGTTAAAGGTCATTCGGTTGACGATTGGAAGTCATAAAAACTTCATCATTAAATTAGAAATAAGAGGTATTTAAAGTTGTTGCAACTTTATTAGTAGTATTTTGACATACTAAAAGGTTCCGTCTTATTGTGACAGGAAAATGACTAACTATAGTCAAGTGCATGATGCTTGAACGACTATGGCGGCAATTAGTATTGCCACGATGAGTCGTACTAATGCTCCGCAAGCTATGGCAACAATAGAGAAATCCAAAAAATTTGCGGGTATTGACTTCAAGAGGTGGCAGCAGAAAATGTTTTTCTACCTTACAAATCTTTATCTTCAACGGTTTACATTTGAGGAAGCTCTGGAGGTACCTGAGGGAACCTCTAAACAAGAGCGATTTGTGATTGTGGAGGCTTGGAAACGCTCTGATTTCGTTTGTAGGAACTACATTTTGAGTGGTCTTCAAGATGACCTTTACAATGTGTATAGTGAAACAAAAACAACAAAAGAGTTATGGGGAACGCTAGAACGAAAGTACAATACAGAGAATGCAAGAACTAAAAAGTTCTTCGTTGCAAAATTTCTGAAATATAAAATGATAGATAGCAAATCGGTTGTCTCCCAAGTGCAGGAACTGCAAGTGATCATCCATGATCTCCTAGCGGAAGGTATGATTTTGACAAATACCTTTGCTGAGCAATTTGAAAGTGTTCTTAATATTCACATAACCTTCATTGTAGGTTTGATCGTGAATGAAGCGTTTCAAGTAGTACCAATAATAGAGAAGCTACCACCTATGTGGAAAAACTTCAAGAACTATTTGAAACACAAATGTAAGGAGATGTCTGTTGTAGATCTAATCGTAAGATTGTGCATTGAAGAAGACAATAAGGCTGCGGAAAAAAGGTCAAGAGGAAATTCTACAATGAATGGATTAAATATTGTAGAAGATGACTTTAACTCCAAAAAGTGAAAGAAAGTTGGAAATGAAAGCTATCAACCCGAGAAGAAATTCAAGGGAACGTGCTGCAACTGTGGCAAGATTGACCACAAATCAATAGATTGTCAGGCCCCTAAGAAAGGCAAGAAAAAAGACCAAGCAAATATGGTTGATTCCAAGAAAGAAATGGATGATCTGTGCTAATAAGGAGTTGTTTTCAACATTTGCTCCGGCTCAAGGAGAAGAAAAGATCTTCATGGCTAACTCCGCTACTGCAAAAGTAGACGGAACATGAAAAGTATGCTTGAAAATGACTTCAGGCAAAGTGTTGACACATAACAGTGTCCTGTACGTACCGGAGTTAAGAAAAAACTTGATTTCTATGTCACTTCTAGATAAAACCGGATTCATATGTGTAACTGTTTCGGAAAAAGTTATAATTAGCAAAGGAGAAGTGTATGTAGGAAAATGCTATCTCACTGAGGGCCAATATAAGATGAATGTAATGACTATTGAAATCAATAAAAGTTCTGCTTCTTCTTACTTGCTTGAGTCTTTTGATTTGTGGCATGAACGATTAGACCATGTTAATTACAAAACATTGAGAAAAATGATTAACTTAGAAGTTTTGCCAAACTTTCAGTACAATAAATCAAAATGTCAAACGTGTGTGGAATCAAAGTATGCAAAGCATCCTTATAAGTCTGTTGAAAGGAATTACAATCCCTTAGACTTATTACACAGACATTTGTGATATGAAGTCAACACCATCACGTGGTGGGAAAAAGCATTTCATAATTTTTATTGACGATTGCACTAGATATTGTTATGTTTACTTGCTAAATAGTAAGGATGAAGCAATAGATGTATTTATCAATACAAAACTGAAGTTGAAAATCAGTTAGAGAGAAAAATAAAAAATATAAGAAGTGATAGGGGCGGAGAATATGAATCTTCCTTCACCGAAATATGTGTAAAAAATAAAATTTTCCATCAAACTACGACCCCGTATTCACCTGAATCTAATAAAATTGCGGAAAGAAAAAAACAAACTTTGAAGGAAATGATGAATGCTTTACTTATAAGTTCAGGTTTACCGCAAAGCTTGTGGGGGGAGGCTATCCTTACAGCCAACCGAATACTCAATAGAGTTTCCCATAGTATGACACAATCAATTCCATATGAAAAATGAAAAGGAAGAAAATCCAAATTAAAATACTTCAAAGTGTGGGGTCTCAAGCGAAGGTCCAAGTTCATATACCAAAAACGGTTAAGATATGACCTAAGATGGTGGACTGCGTGTTCATAGGATATGCCAAAAGTAGTAAAGTATGTCGGTTTTTGGTTCATAAATTCGAACATCTGGATATTAATAAAAATATGGTAAATAAATCAGATAACGTTGAATTCTTTGACAACATTTATACATATCAAACTAGACATGAACAGTCTAGTGGGGGGTCTAAACGACCTCGAGATGAACCAAGTGAGAATGCATATAATGATGAGAATCCAAGACATAGTACACGTAAAAGAACGTCAACTTCGTTTAGATTGAATTTTGTAATATTTCTCTTAGAAAATAAGCCTCAAACACTTAAGGAAGCGATGGCGTCTTCAAACTCATCCTTTTGGAAAGAGGCAGTCAATAGTGAGATTGATATAATCTTAAGCAACCATACGTGGGAGTTGGTTGATCTTCCTCCAGGAAACAAACCTTTAGGTTCTAAATGAAACTTTAAAAGAAAAATGAAAGCGGATGGTACTATCGGCAAATACAAGTGTCACACCCCTTTTTTAACTCCCAAAAGATATAATTTTAAGTTTCAAAAGAGTTTTATTATCAAAGTGACAAAAAGAAAATTTGTTTTGAAAAAAGATTATTTATATTTTTTATTCAGAGTCGCCACTTGACATAAATCGGGTGTGCCAAGTCACCCGTGGATATCCTTTTTCAAAAATGGTTTTGACTCTGTAACACTGATCTGCGAACAGAGATTCCAGCTAAGGAATTCTGTTGACCGAAGGAAAGGTGTTAGGCACCCCTCGATCCTGTGGTTCGACCACGGTCACTTGGTGGAGCGTATCGATTAATTTTGACATTATGAATATATAAACCACACAAAAACACACAAACCAATCAATTAAACAAACAAAAAAAATCCAAAATTATAGTGTCTAGTCCAATTATTACAACCTGAAATTTAAAAAAGGACTAAAAAGTAAATCTACACTAATCCTAAACTACGCTCCAAGGCTTTACCCGATGCCTCAGACCTTCATCACGAACATCCTCCAAGTACAAGATACTTCAGGGCATTCCCCGGATAAATTAAGACAAATTCCTCGAGGCATTCCCAGGCCAAATGAATACATTTTTTTAGTGTGGGAAAATCAAACTAATTCAATAAAATTTTAAATATTCCACGGAATTTCCAAAATTTGACCAAACAAACCTTAATCCTAAATCTGCCTACCCGATTCGGCCTAAAAAATGGTACTATCATATTTGAGAGAATTAATAAATATTTTTAATCAATTCAACCAACCAACCGAAATTAATCCGATTCCACTTTATCAAGACCAATCCCCCCCCCCCCCCCAAATTATTATTTATTAAGCAATCACTCAATTCTCCATCAAACAAATGTTCAACTCAAATAATCAATCAACATCAACAAACACGTACGATGATTCAAACATATCGAAGCCAAACTAGAACAAGGCTCGTGCATATCATTAATTCAACACATAAAGCATCTATTGATAAAGATTAATCAAGAAATAGGATAATAAATGGACCTTTCGAGAATGACTTTTTGTGATAATATGAGTAAAAGAAACCCAGAAGCCCCAACCAGAAACCTCAACGACGAACCAAAATCCAACTCGGTGCCCACAGTCGAAGCCAGAAACTGATTATAATGAAACAAATGAGATGCAACAAACCTAAAACCCCAAAACCAAAATGAACCAACAATGCCCTACAGTAAAAAACACGACGAACCCCCAAACCCGTAAGGAAATACACAAAATCGAGTTGAATCAAGTAAATCCAATGAGTTTTTGGGGGATCAGTCGAACGATGAACCCAAAAGCCTATTCTGGCGAAGAGCTAGCCAGAAAGACCCAGCTCTAATTGAAAAGTCATCGGGATAGTTTTCCGAACGCAGAAATCAGGTCTAAGGTGAGACGCCGTTCATGTCGCTACCTTGCCTATTCTTTCTCTTCCCTCTATCTACTTTCCCCGTTCTCTATTCTCTCTTGACTTTTATCGCTATCTCCCTCTATGTGCATGTCGATTGTGAAGAAGACCAGTGTGCGTGCGTATAGGAAGATGGAGAAGAAGGAGAACCAAGAAAAGGCCCTTTTCTGTCTTCTTTTTCTATTTTTCAGAAGTCAGAGATGGCCAAAATGGTGTATATCTCTGAATCTCTTGTGATATCCATGTATATGAATATATGGAGAGTGCTTCAGGTGTTGTTGTGATGATGAGCCTAAAAAACCGTCCCCCCCTCTGTAAGGTATATCTATTGTTATCTATAGTTATAGTGTAGATATAGTCTATGGAGTTTCCTGGAAAGTTCCTATCTTTTTTAGCAAGAAATGTGAGAGGTAGGCTAGGTGGGATGGTTATGTGAGGAGTGAGGTGTTGTTTTTTAATTGAGTGAGTAGTTGGAATCTTTAAAATAAGACAAAATTAGTTAGGGTTTTTTATTTGGATAAAATCAAAACAAAATAAATAAATAAACAAGTAAAAGATGAGGTGGTTATTCATTTGTTATTCTTGAAGAAAATTATAAGATAGAGTCAAAGTGCGTGATAACAAAGTAAGAATTATTTTCGATGGGATAAAATTACGTGTCTATATCATGCCCCCTTTGAATGCAAACACTAAGTGTTTTCATACAAAGAAGTAGACAACGAGACAGATTTTTGTCTCGATCATTATTCAAAGAAAGAAGGGCAATCGAGTCTTGACGGACATCCTACCTACCCAAGTTATAAGGGAATGAAGTGACAGGTATCTTTCAAGATCGGAAGGAGGAGGACTATATCGAGTTGGAAAGTCGAGTGAGGTTCCATTGGGGTTCTGGTCCGCGGCTTTGTCATTATATCAAAAATAAAAATTACAATTTAAACATAAATGGAATTACAAAATCCTATCTATGCAGCTTTCCTTGACTCTTGACTTGAGTTTTATCACCTTATTCTTCAGGCGGGCTCCTGACTTCGTTATTTGACTTTCATTTATTTACCTTGCTCTTCAGGCGGGCTTCTGACTTGCCATTTTTGCCTTTCAAATTCATCACCCTGTTCTTCAGGCGGGTTCCTGACTTGCAATTTCTTCAATTTCCCATTTCATTACCCTATTCTTCAGGCAGGCTCTTGAAACCAGAATCAAAATTGGAACGAAAATTATCCGAAACAAAGATTAAAATATAGAAGGGTTTCATCATTTTTGAAAGTAATGTCCCATTTTTCAGGAGGGTCCTGAACATAAAGTAAAGTCCCAGTTTTCAGGAGGGTCCTGAACAGAAGGTAAAATCCCATTTTTCAGGAGGGTCCTGAACAAAAAGTAAAGTCCCATTTTTCAGGAGGGTCCTGAACAGAAAGTAAAATCCCATTTTCCAGGAGGGTCCTGAACAGAAAGTAAAATTCCATTTTTCAGGAAGGTCCTGAACATAAAGTAAATTCCCATTCTCCAGGAGGGTCCTGAACATAAAGTAAATTATCATTTTTCAGGAGGGTCCTGAACATAAAGTAAATTTCCATTCTCCAGGATGGTCCTGAACATGAAGTAAATTTCCATTTTTAGGAGGGTCTTGAACACAAAGTAAATTTCCATTTTTTAGGAGGGTCCTGAACATAAAGTAAATTTCCATTTTTCAGGAGGGTTCTGAACAAAAAGTAAAGTCCCATTTTTCAGGAGGGTACTGAACATAAAGTAAAGTCCCATTTTTCAGGAGGGTGCTGAACAGAAAGTAAAGTACCATTTTTCAGGAGGGTCCTGAACAGAAAGTAAAATTCTATTTTTCAGGAGGGTCCTGAACAGAAAGTAAAATCCTATTTTTCAAGAGGGTCCTGAATAGAAAGTAAAATCCCCAAATATGCTTTCCCCAATGTAGCTGAACTTATTGAACAAAACTTTGCCCCTATTTCATCAAATAAAATTTGTCAGTTAAAACATAGTGGTAGCTTGCATCACTTGGCTTCTCTGTATCTGCTCCAACACTCGTTCCTTTCATCATTGTTCCAAATCGCTGACACTTGCCCTGTCTTTTCGCATCATTGACCAAACCAGCTCGGGGAAATGATTTTGACTCAAACACTGGGTTTCTATTTTACTCTGCCTCCGAGATGCGCCCTTTGACAGCTGATACTCCCATGAATCCCGCAACCTGTCGGTTGATAGACTACCCTTGCCTTGCTTTGAATTATGGTCATGTTTCTCTCATGTGTTGGCCTTGACTTTTCCTCATACAATTAGGAAGATTGGTAGCAAGTTTTGAACTCTTTTCTCGCTTGTTTTGACACAAAATAGACTCATAAAATGTAAAGAAACGATGGTGACTTTGTTTTGATAAAAGACATAAAAGGACAAACATATGAATGTATAAATGAAAGAAAAGGGCAATGTCCCCCTTTTTAACAAATAAGATAACTTATCTGAAGATGGCAACCAACTCCAATGACTGTGACATGCATTTTGGATTAAGCTGCCTGATCTTCCTATCCATACTTCCCATTTGTTGTTGAGTTCGTGCCTTTACCGCTGCCGCTTCTTCAGACCAATTAGACTTATATATCTCATTCAATAGACAACATCTTGAAAGATTTTTGCCGTAAACCTCTTTTCTTTTTACTTCCTCTCGAACTCGCCATCACCTTACGGTGCTCGTGAGGGTTTTCACCACTAAGACTCTCTTATTTTTATTTCTCTCAACTCTCCATCGCCTTATGGTGCCCGTAAGGGTTTTCACCAGTAAGACTCTCTCACTTTTTATTTTCTCAACTCACCATCGCCTTATGGTGCCCACGAGAGTTTTCACCTATAAGACTCTCTCATTTTATTTCTCTCAACTCGCCATCGTCTTATGGTGCCCGCAAAGTTTTCCACCAATAAGACTCTCTCATTTTTATTTCTTTGCTGATTTCTTATGCTGAGGAAGACAAGTGATACCCCAAAATGCATCATCATATCCAATGCATGCTTAGCCTTAACATTATCGAAGATTGATCTGAAGGTCTTTGTTTGGTTGTAACTTGGATTTTGGATAAGGTTAAAAGAAAAGGATAGCAAGATGCTCAAATTACACTTGAAACGGGGTGGGACTTACAACTTTTGGAATCGACTCAAACAACACATTAACTCATGCCCCAGTTTTGTTGACTGGGTGACTCTAAAAATTTTATTTGGTTGGACTGAGCTTGAAATAGGGCAACCTACGTATCTCACTCCCGAGAGAGGAGAATTAGGTCGCACATAGTTCCATCAGCTTATTCTTTGTTTTGATTTGATTTGTTCTTCTTCTCTTTTTTTCTTCTATTTTTGAGCTCTTTCTTTATTCTTATTTTCCTGACATTTATCTTTAACTCTATTCTGATTCCAAAAGAGGGATATGAAAGAAAAATAAAACTAAGCTCAAACGGGGTAAGCAAAGGATGACACAATGTTTGGATAGTAGAATAAAATGCCTTCATCATATCAATCTTCAAAAATGCAAGTACTAAATATGCCATAGGACTAACAAAGGATAAAATATCATACATAATATCTTTTGACTGCATCAACATTGATAGCCATCTCTGCCATTTTGCCTTCAATATCTGTCAAATATAAGGCTCCATTGGGCAATACTTTCTTCACAATAATGGGACCTTGCCAATTTGAGGAGAACTAGCCTTTTGCTTCAACCTGATGAGGAAGGATACGCTTCAACACCAACTGACCAACTTCAAAATTTCTGGGTCGTACTTTTTTGTTATACGCTCGATCCATTCTCTTCTGATATAATTGGCCATGACATACCGATGTTAGTCTTTTTTCATCAATCAAGCTCAACTGTTACAATCAAGTTTCGACCCACTCATCTTTATCAATCTCTATTTCCAGAATGACTCGAAGAGAGGGAATTTCAACTTCTGTGGGACTGACTACTTTTGTCCCATACACCAGTAAATATGGAGTTTCCCCTATTGAAGTACGAATGGTAGTGCGATAACCTAGCAGTGTAAATGACAACTTCTCATGCCATTGTCTAAACCTTTGTATCATTTTCCGCAGTATCTTCTTGATATTCTTATTGGCGGCTTCCACTGCACTATTGGCCTTTGAACGATATGGAGTGGAATTTCGATGTGTGATCTTAAACTGTTGGCATACTTCTTGCATCAAATGACTATTGAGATTGGCAGCATTGTCCGTAATATCATGCTTAATATTCCAAATCTACCAATGATGTTGGTATGAACGAAATCTACCACGACCTTCTTTGTTACTGACTTGAAAGTTACTGCTTCTACCCACTTTGTGAAGTAATCTATGGCCACCAAAATGAATCTATGCCTATTTGATGCTTTTGGCTCAATCAGTCCAATCACGTCCATCCCCCAAGCTACAAAAGGCCATGGAGTAGACATCACGTGTAACTCAGCAAGAGGAGAATGTATCAGATCACTGTGTACCTGACATTGATGGCATTTTCAAACAAATCGAATAGAATCTCTCTCTATAGTAAGCCAATAATAACCTGCTCAAAGAATCTTCTTTCACAAGACATAACCATTCATAAGAGGCCCGCATACTCCAGCGTGTATTTCAACCATGACTGTCGAGGCTTTTTTTGCATCTACACACCTCAAAAGTCCCTGATTTGAGGTTCTCTTATATAAGAAAAATCCGCTAGCCAAACGCCTAATAGTCCTCTTTTGATCGCTGATGGCATGTGTTGGGTATTCTCCTGACTGAAAGTATCGTTTGATATCAAAGAACCAAGGTTTGCCATCGAGCTCCTCTTCGACTGCATTACAGTAAGCATGTTAATCACGACTCTGTATATGTCCTAGATCGATATAAGATTTATCAGGATATTGAAGCATTGAAGACAGAGTGGCTAAAGCATCAGTAATCTCATTGTGAATTCTTGGAATATGCCTAAATTTTACTGACACAAATCGTTGACATAGCTCTTGCAAGCATTGTCGATATGGTAGGAGCTTCAAGTCTCGTGTCTCCCAATCACCTTGAATCTGATGGACGAGCAAATCTGAATCCGCCAACAATAATAGCTCCTGGACTCCCATATCAATAGCTAACCTTAAACCAAGAATGCACGCTTCATATGCCACCATGTTATTGGTACAATAAAATAAAAGTTGTGCTGTTATCGGGAAATATTTTCCCAATTCAAAGATAATAACTACACCTATTTTGACTCCTTTCATATTAACAGCTCCATCAAAGAACAACTTCCAACTTGGATCAGCCTCTAGAATGACTTCCTCGACACAAAATACCCCTTCATCAGGAAAATATGTCTTTAGCGGCTCATACTCTTCATCAATGGTATTCTCAGCATGATAATCTGCCAAGGCTTGGGCTTTCACGATTGTTTGAGTCACATATACAATGTCGAACTTGGTAAGCAATATTTGCCACTTTGCCAATTGACCTGTCGTCATAGGCTTTTAAAGATAAAATTCAAAGGATCCATGCGAGAGATGAGATAAGTAGTGTAGGACGAAAGATAATACTTCAACTTCTGTGCTACCCAAGTTAGGGCGCAACACGTCCTTTCAAGAAGAGTGTACCTGGCCTCATATGCAGTGAACTTTTTGCTAAGATAATAAATAGCCTGCTCCTTTTTGCTTGTTACATTATGTTTTCCCAATACACAACCGAATAAATTATCCGTAACCGAGAAGTACAAAATCAAAGGCCTACCAGGCTTGGGTGGCCCCAACACCGGTGGATTTGAAAGATATCTTTTGATTTTATCAAACGCTTCCTGGCATTCTTCAATCCACTTAATCGTAACACTTTTTTTCAGCAACTTGAATATGGGCTCACACGTGGTTGTGAGTTGAGCAATAATGTAGTTCATTCTACCCAGCAAACTCATCACCTCCGTCCTATTCTTGGGGGGGGGGGAATCCTAAATGGCTTTGATTTTTGAGGGATCCAATTCAATTCCCCGACGGTTGACTACAAACCCCAATAGCTTTCCAGAAGGAACTCCAAATATATATTTTGCCGGGTTGAGATTGAGATTATACCTGTGAAGCCTTTCAAAGAACTTTCTTAAATATTTAATGTGGTCAGCCTGACTCTTTGACTTAATAATCACATCATCTACATAGACTTCAATCTCCTTATGCATCAAATCATGAAACATAGAGGTCATCACTCTCATGTATGTTGCCCCAGCATTCTTCAAACCAAACGACATCATTCGATAGCAATAAGTCCCCCATGGTGTGATAAAAGACGTTTTTTCCGCATCTTCATCATCCATAATGATCTGGTTGTATCCGGCATAGCAATCCACAAAAGAGGCAACCTTGTGTTTAGCACAATTGTCCAACAAAATAGGGATGTTGGGATAGGAACAACATTGGATAACCACGTAGGATAACGAGCCACTCGAATGACTTTGGCTTCAAGTTATTTCATGATTTCCTCTTTGATTTTGATGCTTACACCAGTTTTAAACTTTCTCAACTTCTGTTTCACAGGGTGGAAGGCAGGATCAGTTGGCAATTTATGAGCCACTAATTCAGTGCTTAAACCAGGCATATCATTATAAGACCATGCAAAAATGTCCTTATAATCAATTAATGCTTGAATCATTCCATCTTTTAGTTGTGGCAAAGCATGTACAATAATTTTAGTTTCCCTAATATTTTTTTGATTCCCTAGATTAATTGGCTCAGTTTCATTCAAATTAGGATTCGGTTTATCTTCAAACTGTTCCAACTCTTTGCTTATTTCTTCTAGTGCCTCTTCTTCATCATATTCCCCCTCTTGCTTCTTTATATCTTGATTAGTTTTGATTTTAAGATCATACTAAAAATTCCGCATGCATGTCATGTCATTAGAATCAACATAAAGAGAACTATATAAAGAAAAAGACAAAAATAAAATATATTAGACGCAAAAGAAATGGGGACATTGCATTTCATTAAAAGGGAAAGACAGGAGGGTTTAAACACAAACAACAATGGAATATAAACAAGCTAAATTTCGAGTTACAGCCCTGAAATAACTCAAAAAATGGAAAGGAAAACCAAACGAACTACCAAAAACTCCTTCTTGACAGGGAAAGAAGTGACTTTCCAATTATTGAGAAGGACAGCTGGGCCTATAAACTGCACACCTGGCTTATTGGTACCTTCTCCTTCTTCAACCATGTCAACTTTAATCAACAGGTTCTGGAAGTCATCAACCAATTCAGCTTCAAACCTTACAGACTTTGTGACACCGCTCTTGACAAATGATTCACTGAGTAGTAGCATTGTGCAAGGGAATGACCATGTTTCCTTTTTCCTTCCCTTGGCTTTCTTCAGATCTTCAGTCGTAGGTTCTAATCCCAGACCAAAAGTGCCCATGTTTTCATTCGGACATATGGGACAAACCATACCGTGTAGAGACACTCTCAAACCCCTTCCTGGCTCGAATCTATATTTTAACATTTCATTTATCATCATGACAGAAGTGGTAGATAATTATGGCCCTGGAATAACCTGCCCTTCAAAGATACGATGCACCGACACTGTATCAAAAGTCTGATAGACAAATGTCTTCTCTACACTATTTACTTCAACGAGAGACAAAGAAGAATCTTTATAGGCGGACAAATCCCCTTCACCATGAATAACTACTTCTTTCCTGTCATGCTCCAACTTAATCATCTGGTGCAGTGTAGATGCAACCGCCTTGGCCTTGTGAATCTATGGTCTTCCCAACAACAGATTGTAAGAGGAGTCGATATTCAGCACTTGAAACTCTATGGTGAATTCAACCGGTCCTATGATCAACATTAGTTCGATTTTGCCAATGGAGTTGGATTTTGCTCCATTAAAAACCCTGACACATACATTGTTGGGCCTGATCCTCTCAACACCGATATTCAACTTTTGCAAAGTGGAAATAGGAAAAATATTTACACATGAACCTCTGTCAATCATGACATGAGTGATGTAAAAATCTTCGCACTTCACTGTAATATAAAGCCTCCGGTTATGCCCTGTACCTTCAACAGACAATTCATCATCTGAGAAGCTGATCCAATTGACCTCAAAGATTTTTCCAACCATTTTCTCAAGCTGATTTACTGTAATCTCCCTAGGAACATATGCTTTATTTAATACCTTCAATATAATATCATGATGTTCCTTGGAATGCAGCAACAAAGATAAGAGGGAAATTTGAGCAGGTGTTTTCTTCAACTGATCTATTATTGAATACTCTGGCAACTTCATCTTTTTCAAAAATTCTTTGGCTTCTTCTTCGGTGACAAAATTTTTGATAGATAAAGGCCCACTCACAATTCGCTTGGGCTTCCTTAAACCTTTCGGCACAAAGTATCTTCCTGACCAATTCAAACCCCTACCTCATCTACATCTTCCACTACTTTCTTCCCCTGATAAGTCATCACAGTCCGCTTATAGTTCTAGGGAACCTTTTTTATATTACTATTGGAGATTGGATCACTGGTTTGATAATAATAGGCACTGCAAATGCCCCTTTCTCCGTCAAGATAGGCTTACCCAGAGCTCCTACCACCATCAACTTAGGCTTGTCCTGACTTAAACCAACATGTTTTCTGGCGCCTTGTACTGTGATCACGGGTTTCTTTTCTTTCTCTTGAACTTTATCTTCTCTCATTTCTTTCTGGCTCAATGATATTGCTTTCAATTAGTCCACCACATTTACTGATTTATCCTCATTGGTCTGTATTCAGACAATAGGGTTATAACATCTTGACGACTTTTTCCCATCATATATCAATTCTAACATATTAGTTTCAGCATGGGTTGGCAACAGATTTTGGTTAATGTTTGGAACCTCTGGAACATGGACCAAAATCTGATTTGCATTGATTAAATCTTGGATGGCTCTCTTTAAATACCAGCATTTCTCGATATCATGGCCTGGCATGTCAGAACAATATGCATACCTTAAAGAATAATTGAGATTCCTGGGAGGTGGATTTGAAAGCCTTTCTTGAATCGGGCTTAAGACCTTCATCTTTCTCAACCTATCAAACAAGCTAGCATATGTCTCCCTGAGAGGCGTGAACTAATATTTGACCGCTTTCTCTTTATTGTACTCGGTCCTGGGTTAAAAATCAGGTCTGGAGGGGTTTTGGTAATTTGGTAGAGCTTATGAACGATTTTGTGGAGCTTGCATATGCCCTTGTGGGTAAGAAGGGGTTTGGGTATATGGTTGTGCACTATATACTGGGTAAGGAGGGGGTGAAATGGCATATGGTGGGTTTTGCAGAGGGTAGTAATGATGGGGAGGAATATATGGAGCTTGGACATAGGCTTGGGCTTGGGATTGAGGATAGGGGTGAGGCGGTCTTTTAGGATAGGAATGGGGTCCAGCAACAATGGTCGCCACATCCTCTTTCTTTTTTTTACCTCCAAACGCGTCAGATCAACCTTGAATTGCTTGTGTGATGGCTTTCAACGTGGAAAAACTCACTATTCAGCAGTCTTGATTCCGTTCTCTATCATCTCTCCCATTTTGAGGACTTCAATAAAAGACTTTCCCATTGTCAGAAGTAAATGTTAAAAATAGGTCTCATCATGTGCCTGAATGAAGACCTCTACCAGCTTACTCTTCTTCATTGGAGGCTTTACCCTGGTGGCCTGTTCACGCCGCCTTATCGCGTATTCCCTAAAGCCTTCAGTGCTTTTCTTCTTCATGTTGACCAAGGAATTTTCATCAAGAATCAAGTCGATGTTGTACTGAAAATGTTGCACAAACTCAGAAGCTAAGTCATCCCAGCTGTTCCACTTGTCGATATCTTGATCAACAAACTATTTTGAAGCCAGATCGGAAAGACTCTCGCCAAAGAAAGCTATAAACAACTCTTCCCTTACCCTTGCAGCCCTCAACTAGTTGCAATAATGTCTTAAGTATGCCACGGGATCACCGTGCTTAGCATACTTCTCAAATTTGGGCATTTTAAAACCGAGGGGAGGGTTAACGTCTGGGAACATGCAAGGATCTTTATAGTAAACACTCTTATAACCTCCGATTCCTTGCAACTTTCTCATGGCCTGTTCTAAACTTTTTAATTTCCATGCTATGACTTCTTGTTCTTCTGTTGTGATAGGCTTCTCCGTATCAAATGAAAATATAGGTGGATAAGTGTACCCATACGGTTCATTAATCCTCAAAGTAGGCTCCGTGGCATAATACTGATTATCTGAAACCTTCAATACTGGCTCACTAGCAGATCGAGGAAGCACTATTGTCAGACGTAGAACATAGTAGGGAGCTTTAGGTGGTGCCGGAGCCATAAAAACAGGCGCTTCAGGTGGCGCCGGCTGAGCAGCGGGCCTTAGTTGGGGAGCTGCCAAGGGCACACTAGAAGTTCCAGGATAATATTGTTGTGGAGTGAATCCTGGTGCGTGTTTTGGTGACTCCATGGAAGCAGAGAATTGATCCTGAAAAAATGATGGGTAGTTAGAGATATTCCCAAGATCTTCAGGGAGCGGAGAAGGAGGCATGCCACTAGCCCATGCTCGATGCAGATCTATTTATTGTTGCCTGAGTCTTAGAACCTCATCATTGCGTTCTGAACTTTCCTCCCAAGGATCCTGATCTGGTTCTATGAGCGAATTTTCAATCTCCCTACTAGCCATGGCGAGCTTTGCTTTTGATCTAGTGAAGTACGGGTGACTAGACAGAGTGTTGTAAACCAACCACTGTTATCTGAAAGATGATGCTCATCAAAGACAACACCCGTTAGGATTAGGTCACGCAACAAACATGGGAATCACATTGGTAAAATTGTCCTAGATTCATGTTCATTTCTACCAGCCTTTGAGGGTAGCGAGGTCATTTTAACATCATCCCAATTTTCATCTACACTCATTCGCTTCTTTCCTCCAACCACACCTCTTTTCTTTCACCCTCATTTCTCTCTTTTTTGTATCAGTTCTTTCCTTTTCTTGTCTCATCACCCTTTCTTTCTTTTCTTCTCTTGCTATCTACCTTCGTTTTATCATTCTTTATGGACTTTTCTTTTCTTTAAAAGAGGAAAAATAATGAAAAACAACGAATCAAAATTATTAGATCGAACCCATAAGTAGGTTGCCTACGTATCATGTTTTACATGAATCAGACCTTGCATAGTTCGAGAGGCATGTGCATAAAATCACAAGGTAGAAGATTTTATGATTTTTTTCGATGAAAAATAAATAAAAGAAAGAACAACGCTGGTTACTACATTTCATAAAAAGACAACTAAAATCGACTTCGAATTTAACACAACCTTAAAACTAATCAACCAAGACTAAACAACACTCTGGACCCACAGGACGACATGCGTGACATTCCTAATGAAGACCCTAGAGTTTAAAACAAACTTTACATGAACTTTAACAAAGACATAATAATACAATGATAGAAAAATAAAGGACTCAAAATAAAGAATAAGAAATGCCGTTTCAGACAGGTACTCTATTTGATGACCCTGGCTGAGATGAACCTGTTTGTGAAGTTCTCTTTCTCCCATTCAAACTTTATAGCATATCTTGAAAGGACATTGTGGTATTAGGAAAGAAGCTTCTAGCACGTAATCCTGCCTCTTGGGGAGTATACCTGAAAAGATTTTTCTCAAACCTATGTATATTCATGAGCAGGCCTGATAATTGAACTCTCAATAACTCTATTTTTCCCCCAAGTTTGCATTTCCTCTATCATTACCTATGCCCGCTTCTTGTATCCGCCCTCTAAGTTGTACTGGTAATGGCCAACTTACACCTTGAGGTATGGTTTGTAGCTAGATATCATATCTCGGAGTATACCTCAGATTATCTAAACCTTCTTTGAAAGTGTCCACACCCTTCTCTATCGCGTGATTCTAGAATTGCTCGTATTTGCTCTCACCTAAGGCTTGGTTCTTAAAGTACTCGACATATTTTAGAAGATCCACCACTGGTGGATCGCCTTGCAATCTACCCAATTGGCGCATTACCCTAGCAGAAGTGTATGGTCGAGTGCAATTAAGTCCTATCATAACCAAAAAGAGTTGAATCTGACACCCAAATAAGATTGTTTTTGGAAGAAACCATAGACATCTCCATAGAATGTCATCCTCAGTTCTTGACTTAAGAAATTCAATCCAAGCCTCGATTCCCACGGGTAGCGAGAATTTGGCAACGCGCATTCTTTGTCCCATGGCTTTCACTCGATTGGGCATACAACGGTCAATCACATCCGGTCTAATTAAAGAAGGTGAATGCAAATCCTCCATCAACCATAGTTGCAACATCAGATTACTTCCCTAAAAAAATCTCATCCCTCCCTTCACTTCGGTTAAAGCCTTGTATATTTCTGTTAAGATCATAGGTATGATAATAACCTTGTCCCCTTGTTCCTCATGAAATAAGGCCATCACTACAGATTGCAAACATGTATTGATGCGTCTTTTTTCTTGTGGAAATACTAAAGTACCTAACAAAGCAAGGGTGAATACTTCAAGACGCTTTCTCTTCCACTTCTCCTTAGTCATATGAAATTTATCCCAAAAGTAATCAAAACCTTCCAAGGGCCCGAATCTAGCGAACAAAAAATCTAAGGAAACCCAAGAATCATTCAAACAACCCAAATACGTATCTTTACTTTTTAACCCACAACATTGCAAAAACCTTGTGCCAGTATGATTTCGAGCTCGAATCATACCTTTATCAATATAGGGAAAATCCAACAAACCAGATATTTCTGCCAAAGTAGGAATCATTTCAGACTTTCCAAACCTGAACACGAAACTACTCGGATCCCAAAAGGTCAACACAGCCTCTATTAGATCTGGACGAGGGGTAATATGTAGAAGTTATGTAAGATCACCTAATATTTTAATCAGTTTCTGCTGGTCAACATAGTTAAACACGCCCAACCACTTGATTAACTTTTTGGACACCTTGACAACCATCAGGACTCTAGACTTGGTGGACAAATTCATCTTGTAATAACACAAAAGACGTTATTTCAAAAATTCCATAGGAGCAAAAGATTCCCAACCCTTGGGACTTTGACGAGGACATGTCGAAGGGACATGCCACTTTATGAATCCAAATTGCCAAACAGTACCACGGAATAAAATCAGCGTACTTGGCTAGGACAAGCTAACGACACTAGATTACGAAGAGCAAAACCTAAGTTAAGACTAAGAGAATGGTCAAAAAATAAAGATTACTGGACCCACCACGGGTTGCCTACGTATCCCAACCAGAGGGAAGGAAATCAGGTATGCGTAGTTCGTCCTAATTGGACAATTAATGATTAACCAACGGATTGACCCTAACTTAAAAGACACAACCAAAGACAAACGAATAAAATCTTTTTTGGGTTTTAATTAGACACTTCAACTAGAACTGACACAAAAAATTATGAAGAAAAAATCTTTTTGGTAATTTCATTACAGGAAATGTACAAATTTCTACCATTTTTTTTGCATTTTCTTTTATAAAAACCTACTACTATATAAAAATCTTTTTGGAGTTTTCGAATTAGGAATGCTTACTAAAAAAACCAAAAGGAAAATCTTTTTAACGTTTTTGATTTTTTTGGGAAATGAGTGCAAAAAGTAAAAAGACATTTTAAAAAAAATTTTGAATTGTGAAAAACAAAAGACATAAAAGACCAAGTAGGCCCCACTATACATTTGCTTCTAACTCATGCTTTTGCCCAAATCAGTCTGTCAAATGACCTCGCTACCCTCAAAATATGCAACATTTAGCACGTAGGGATGCTTTAGAGGTGAGTTTTCTATAAAGGACCAAGTGGGCCCCGCTAGGTCTTTAATATGATGCACATAAGCATGACCTAAAGGCTGACCTACGTTGGGGTTCACTAGCAAGGCTGTTCGGGGGAGCGTATGATCGATAGTGGCTGCTTTTCTTTCCACCTACTCCATAACTCCGACGGCTCCCCCCTAAAATAAGAGTGATTCAGCTAGAGGTTGTGTACAACACATGTACTACGAACTTTTTTACAGAAAGAATGACTCGAATTATGCACATGATGCCAGATATAAAGCGATAACACATAAGATAAAAACTGTAAACAAAGAGCACGTAGGCACTCAACAGTGATAATACAATAACACAAAACAACACAAACAAAATGTCTATACACCTATAGTGCCAAACTAAGCACATACAACTCCAAAATAAGCTCGAATTCTGAAAAGTCCCCAGCAGAGTCGCCAGAGCTGTCATACCCCCTTTTTAACTCCAAAAAGATATAATTTTAAGTTTCGAAAGGGTTTTATTATCAAAGTGACAAAAAGAAAAATTATTTTGAAAAAAGATTATTTACATTTTTTATTCAGAGTCTCCACTTGACATAAATTGGGTGTGCCAAGTCACCTGTGGATATCCTTTTTCAAAAACAATTTTTACTCTGTAACACTAATCTGCAAACAGAGATTCCAGCAAAGGAATTCTGTTGACCAAGGGGAAGGTGTTAGGCACCCCTCGATCCTGTGGTTCGATCACGGTCGCTTGGTGCAGCGTTTTGACTAATTTTGACATTATGAATTTATAAACCACACAAAAACACACAAATCAATCAATTAAACAAACAAAACAAATCCAAAATTATAGTGTCCAGTCCAATTATTACAACCTAAAATTAAAAAAAGGACTAAGAAGTAAATCTACACTAATCCTAAACTACGCTCCAAGGCTTTACCCGATGCCTCAGGCCTTCATCACGAACATCCTCCAAGTACAAGATACTTTGGGGCATTTCCCGGATAAATTAATACAAATTCCTCGAGGCATTTCCCGGCCAAATGAATACATTTTTTTCGTGTGAGAAAATCAAACTAATTTAACAAAATTTTAAATATTCCACGGAATTTCCAACATTCGACCAAACAAACCTTAATCCTAAATTTGCCTACCCGATCCGGCCTAAAACATGGTACTATCATATTCGAGAGAATTAATAAATATTTCTAATCATTTTAACCAACCAACCAAAATTAATTCGATTCTACTTTATAAAGACCAATCCCCCCCACCCCCAAATTATTATTTATTAAATAATCACTAAATTCTCTATCAAACAAAAGTTCAACTCAAATAATAAATCAACATCAACAAACACTTACGATGATTCAAACATATCGAAACCAAACTAGAACAAGCTCATGCATATCATTAATTCAACACATAAAGCATCTATTGATAAAGATTAATCAAGAAATAGGATAAGAAATGGACCTTTTGAGAATGACTTTTGATGATAATATGTGTTAAAGAAACCCGGAAGCCCCAACCAAAAAACCTCAACGACGAACCAAAATCCAACTCGGTGCCCACAGTCGAAGCCAAAAATTGATTACGGTGAAACAAATGAGACGCACCAAACCTAAAACCCCAAAACCAAGACGAACCAGCAGCGTCCTACAATAGAAAGCACGACGAACCCCCAAATTCATAAGGAAATACATGAAATCGAGTTTAATCAAGTAAATCCAACGAGTTTTTGGTGGGATCAGTCGAACGGCAAACCCAAAAGCCTATTCTGGTGAAGAGCTAGCTAGAAAGACCCAACTCCAATTGAAAACTCGCTGGGATATTTTTCTGAACGTAGAAATCAGGTCTGAGGTGAGACGTCGTTCATGTCGCGACCTTGCCTATTCTTTCTCTTCCCTCGATCTACTCCCTCCTTTCTCTATTCTCTCTAGACTCTTCTCGCCATCTCCCTCTATATGCATATCGATCGTGAAGAAGACCACTGTGTATGCGTGTAGGAAGATGGAGAAGAAGGAGAAACAAGAAAAGGCCCTTTTCTGTTTTTTTTTTCTATTTTTCAGAAGTCAAAGATGCCAAAAATAGTGTATATCTCTGAATCTCTTGTGATATCCGTGTATATGAATATATGGAGAGTGCTTCAGGTGTTGTTGTGATGATGAGCCTAAAAAAATGCCCCCCTCCTCTGTAAGGTGTATTTATTGTTATCTATAGTTAAAGTGTATATATAGTCTATGGAGTTTCCTGGAAAGTTCCTATCTTTTTTAACAAGAAACGTGATGGGTAGGCTAGGTGGGATGGTTATCTGAGGGGTGAGGTGTTGTTTTTTAATTGAGTAAGTAGTTGGAATCTTTAAAATAAGACAAAATTAGTTAGGGTTTGTTATTTGGATAAAAACAAAACAAAAAGAAATAAATAAATAAGTAAAAGATGAGGTGGTTATTCATTTGTTCTTCTTGAAGAAAATTATAAGATGGGGTCAAAGTGCGTGATAACAGAGTAAGAATTATTTTCGACAGGACAAAATTACGTGTCTACAACAAGGCAAGACTTGTAGTAAAAGGCTTCAAACAGAAAGAAAGCCTTGATTACTTTGATACATACTCGCCAATAACAAGGATAACATCGATTCGAATGTTAATTGCCTTGGCGGAGGTATAAGATCTTGAAATCCATTAAATGGATGTGAAAATTATGTTCCTAAATGGAGAATTGGAGGAAGAAATTTACATGGAATAGCCTGAGGGTTTTGTAGTTCTAGGAAAAGAAAATAAGGTTTGTAAACTTAGTAAGTCACTTTATGGACTAAAACAAGCACCTAAACAATGGCATGCAAAGTTTGACCAAAGAATAAAGGTGTGATAAATGGTATTGCTGAGACTCCATTGGACGTGAGCTTTGCACTTTGAAAGAATAAAGGTGAAAGTGACTCACAATTGGAGTACGCAAGAGTATTAGGATGTTTAATGTATATAATGAACTGTACACGATAAGACATAACATGCGCTATAAGTAAGTTGAGTCAGTATACGAGTAATCCTAATAAAACGCATTGGATGGAAATGAAAAGATTTTTGGAGTATTTTAAATACACTCAAGACTATGCTTTGCATTATAATAAATATCCTACAGAACTTGAAGGATATAGTGATGCAAATTGGATCACCGGATCGAACGAAGTAAAATCCACGAGTGGATATGTATTTACTATCGGTGGAGGAGCAGTCTCTTGAAAATCATCCAAATAGACTTGTATTGCTCACTCTACAATGAAATCTAAATTTATCGCATTAGATAAAGCCGCTGAAGAATCAGAATGGCTCTGAAATTTCATGGAAGATATTTCTTATTGGCCCAAACCTGTGGCACCAGTATGTATACACTGTGATAGCCAAATGGAAATAGGTAGGGCAGAGAGCATGATGTACAATGGTAAATTTTGTCACATAAGACGAAGACATAATACCGTTAGAGAACTTCTCTCTTGTGGGGTTATCACTGTTGACTAGGTAAAGTCAAAGGATAATGTGTCGGATCCACTTACAAAAGGACTATCTAGAGAAGGAGTTGAGAGGACATACAAGGGAATGGGTTTACGGCCCAGGACAAGTCAGCATGGCGGTAAATCTACCTAGAAGACTGGAGATCCCAAGAGCTAGGTTCAAGGAGATAAAACAAAGTTTTGTCTGACAGGTTCAACATTGTCAAATACCCAACTCATTCTCATGATGTAAACAATGTTTAGTAAACGAGGATAAGACTTATGGTGTGAAATCTTTTACTGATTATCAAAATTTGGCAGATTTGATCAAATAGTTTAATCTATAGGATTGAACTTTTAGAAATCACCTATGTGAGGGCGAAGTCGAAGCCTCTTTAAGGAGAATATTTGTAAAGGCCTATTCTATAAGCTCTCATGAGATCGGAATGTGTTCATGGATGAAACAAACCAAACCGTGAGAACCATAAATGGTAAAAGGCTGGTTGTATGACATGTGTTGGCAAGGTATACATTAAAGCTCGACGGTTCAAAGATATCAAATCTATCGATTGACTGAGTGCATCCGATATATGTTCACTACGAAAAGTTCAAAGGAAAACCCACTTATCCAGATGCAATCAGTCTTTGCTTGATGATCACATATTTGTCCGTAAAGTTTTACAAAGAATATCCATTCCCCATTCATGTGGGGATTATTGGGTTCAATTGGTGTGAATAGAAAATGTAGGGACACAACCTTTGAGGAAAAGACATATTATTTTGGAAAAGGAGTGACTGTTTAGATAGTTGTGTCTGTTCAGAAAAAAGATACAATGTTTCAAATGAATAAACCTGACTCTTCCAAAGGATACACCTTTTCGAATAAACCATTGCTACCTTTCGAAAGGGACACTTGATGGCTATATAAACCTGCATTTATCCACAGGTTTAGTAATAAAAAAATTTCTGCAATAAAACTCTTCTTTTTTTGAAAATATACTCCGTGTGATCATC
Source organism: Capsicum baccatum var. pendulum (assembly GCA_030864225.1). NCBI lineage: Eukaryota > Viridiplantae > Streptophyta > Magnoliopsida > Solanales > Solanaceae > Capsicum > Capsicum baccatum. The sequence continues at coordinate 138,410,857 of CM061551.1, read as the reverse complement.
TAATCGTTGAGTGAGTTCGAAGAGAATCCGATCCTTTGAGGTACCACTACAGTCGGATTGTTAGACCATTTTATCCTAGAAGGAAAATTCCACAACCTCGGATACTTGAGGGGAATTATTTCCTTAAGGACATTTCGTGAAGTCGAAGGACTTGACCTTTTCTGTTTCATCTAAATTTCTGGAAAAAAAATACACACTTCTTTGAAAGGTCTTTTTGATCTTGTGTTGAGGGTGTTATATAACTTTATATGTGTTCTTGTTTTTAGACTTGAACTTGTGTTGAAGTTGTTGTGCCTAAATACAAATTCTTGTACCCCAAAACATTGATAAACAATAGAGATGACATAATCAACGTGAAGTGTCATTTGTAAAACTTGTTTTTCCTACCTTTACTAGGAAATAAAGTATGGTTTTTCCCCCTATTTTCAAAGAGCTAATTTTCAAAAGAAAATATTTTTAAAATATTTTGATCAACCGAAGATGAGGTATTTTTATTTCAATCAAAATCTTCCCTCGCATGGATTATATATCATCAATGGAGACAACCGGTACAAAGAGTGGGATTGAATCTTAATCTCTTGAATACAAAACTATTATTTTGCTTAATTATACAAATTTGGCAAAGCATAACTCCCAACTAAATAATCAAAAGAGTAATATTTGGGTCTACCAAGTGCTTCACTCTTCAAAATGCTATAATTTGATAACGTAAGAGTTAAAAACTCCTCAAGAAAAGAGTTCAAGAAAGTTGGGGCTTTGGGCTCTAGGTGACAAAAGAGTTTTAAAATGAGGTGTGAGTGATACAAGTCTTAATAATTGAGTGGATGCGGCAATTACTTTATTAAGGATTAAGAAAGTAATAAAAGTTTGAAAATAACTCACAAGTTTTTTAATTTACACTTTGATCCAATGTAAAACCTAATATAACTAGAAATGAAGGAAAAAAAACACATTTCTCTCTCTTCTCATTTATTGGAGTTTTCTCTCTCTCCGTGATTTTTGTTGTTCATTGTTGTTATTGTTTTATCCATCATCTTATTCTTGATTATCATCATATTGTTCTTCATTATCATCTCTTCTTGTTCATCATCATCATCTTCTTGTTGTTGAACATTTTTGTTACCGCTACTATTGCTACTTGATCAAATTTTTTAGGTCAAATTTTATTCGTATATCACTTGGAAATTACTTATAGGTGATTTTAGTAAGTAAAATTATAATTTTTAGTTTTATTTCTCATCTGGGTGTATCTGCTACTGCTGTTTTTTCAAAAATAGATAAAACCTGTAACGTGAATCCAACAGATGAGTAATCTGTTGCAACATATATGACTAATCTGTTGCAACATATATGACTAATCTGTTGCAATTGATTACTCATCTGTTGGATTCGTATTATAGTGTTGTAACATAAATCCAACATATGGGTCATCTGTTGCAACAAATTAGTCATATGTTGCAACAGATTACTCACTTGTTGCAGTAAATGACTCATATGTTGGATTCATGTTGCAGGCTCTATCCATTGTAGCAGTAGCAGATATACCAAATAAGAAATTCAACAAAAATCATAATTATACTTACAAAATCACCTATGAAGTAATGTCCAAGTAATATACGAACAAAATTTGACCTAAAAAAATTGAAAAATTTCAACAAGGGCATAACGAATAAGTGAAACACATGAAAAATTTCATGAAACAGGTAAAGAAGACAAAAATAGTGTATCATACATCAAATGCAAAAGGATCAAGGGGACAAACGTTTGAGTTCTGCTAAAAACATTTAAGTTCCCTAGTATTTTAATTGCTTTTTAATGGATGACCCATCTATTATAATAGATTTTCTATCTGTTTGATAATTTTCAACAGATGAATCATTTGTTGCAACATGTTAGTCATCTGTTGATTCAAAATAAGCAATTATTAGTAATAACTAAATTGATTTAGCTAAAATTAAAGAAAAGTCTTTAAGACAACGGGACAAACATTTGAGTTCTCCTAAAAATATTTGAGTTCCCTAGTATTTTAATTATTTTCCAATAGATCACCTATTTGTTGCAACAAGTTAGTCATCTGTTGCAATAAATATTTATAACAGGCTAGTCATTTGTTGATTCAAATTAAGCAATTATTAATAATAATTAAATTGGTTTAACTAAAATTGAAGACAAGACCTTAAATAAGGGGGAAAACGTTTGAGTTCTCCTAAAAAACATTTGAGCTTTAGTATTTTAAATTGTTTTTCAACACATATTTTGTCTATTTAGTAATTTCCAGCAAATGAGTCATATGTTGCAACAACTTAGTCATCTGTTGCAACAGATGTCTATATCTGTTTAATAATTCTCAATACATAAATTCAACAGATGACTATATCTGTTTGATAATTTTCAATAGATGAATTAGTTGTTGCAACAAGTGAGTCATTTGATGCAACAAATGTTTTTATTTGTTTGGTCATTTCCAACAGATTACTCATCTGTTGTAACATGTTAGTCATCTGTTGATTCACATTAAGTCATTATTAGTAATAACTAAATTGATTACTAAAATAAAATATGAATTAATAAGTTCAATTACAGTTTTAATTAATCTCATGGTAATTACACGATCAACTAAGTATATTCTTCCTGAGTAGAGTGATCAATTGACCAATTTTATTTGAAATGATTCAAACTAAGTCATCATTAGAAATAACTATATTGATTTAGCTAAAATTAAAAATGAATTAGTAAGATCAATTACAATTTCAATTAATCTCATAGTAATTACATGATCAATTAACTATTTCGTACTGAGTAGAATGATTAATTGATCAATTTTATGTGAAATAATTCAAATTAAACCATTATTAGAAATAACTATATTGATTTAACTAAAATTGAAGATGAATTAGTAAGTTCAATTACGATTTCAATTAATCTCAGTAATTACATGATCAATTAAGTGTTTTATCCTTAGTAGAATAAATAATTGACCAATTTTAGTTTAAATGATTCAAATTAATCCATTATTAGTAATAAATATGTTTATTTAACTAAAATTAAACATGAATTAATGAGTTCACTTACAATTTCAATTAATCTCATCGTAATTACATGATTAACTAAGTGTATTCGTCCCGAGTAGAGTGATCAATCGACCAATTTTACTTGAAATAATTCAAATTAAGTCATTATTAGTAATAACTAAATTGATTTAACTAAAATTAAAGATAAGCTTACAATTTCAATTAATCTCATAGTAATTAAATGATCAACTAAGTGTATTCGTCATGAGTAGAGTGATCAATTGACCAATTTTATTTGAAATGAATCAAATTAAGCCATTATTCATAATAACTAAATTGATATAACTAAAATTAAAAATGAATTGATAATTTCACTTACAATTTCAATTAATATCATAATATTTACATGATCAACTATGCATATTTGTCTTGAGGAGAGTGATCAATCGACCAATTTTATTTGAAATGATTTAAATTAAGTCATTATTAGTAATAACTAAATTGATTTTGACTAAATTAAAGATGAATTGATAAGTCCACTTACAATTTCAATTAATGTATTCATCCTTAATAGAATGATCAATTGATAAATTTTATTTAAAATGATTCAAATTAAGCAATTATTAGTAATAACTAAATTGATTTAAGTAAAATTAAAGACAAGACCTTAGACAAGGGGACAAACATTTGAGTTCTCTTAAAAACATCTGAGCTTTAGTATTTTAAATTATTTTCCAACATATATCCTATATGTTTGATAATTTTCAACAGATGAGTCATTTGTTGCAACAACTTAGTCATCTGTTGCAACAGATATCTATATTTGTTTGATAATTTTCAATAGATGAGTTTTTTATTGCAACAGGTTAGTCATCTGTTGCAACATATGTCTATATTTTTTTGATTATTTCCAACAGATGTCTTTCTCTGTTTAGTCATTTTCAACAGATTACTCATCTTTTGCAACATGTTAGTCATCTATTGATTCATATTAAGCCATTATATTAGTAATAAATAAATTTATTTAACTAGAATTAAACATGAATTAATAAGTTCAATTACAGTTTCAATTAATCTCATGGTAATTACACTATTAACAAAGTGTGTTCGTCCTGAATAGAGTGATCAATTGACCGATTTTATTTGAAATGATTAAAACCTAACCATAATTAGAAATAACTGTACTGATTTAACTAAAATTAAAAATGAATTAGCAAGTTGTCTTACAATTTCAATTAATTTTATAGTAATTACATGATCAACTAAGTGTTTCGTCTTACGTAGAATGATCAATTGACCAATTTTATTTGAAATAATTAAAATCACGCAATTATTAGTGATAATTAAATTACTTTAACTAAAATTAAATATGAATTGATAATTTTAATTACAATTTCAATTAATCTCATAGTAATTACATGATCATCTAAGTATATTCGTCTTGAGTAAAGTGTTAGTTGACCAATTTTATTTGAAATGATTCAAATTAAGATATTGTTAGTAATAAATACATTGATTTAACTAAAATTAAAGATGAATTGATAAGTTCAATTACAATTTCAATTATTCTCATATTAATTACACGATCATCTTAGTGTATTCGTTCTGAGTAGAGTGATCAAATGACTAATTTTATTTGAAATGATTCAAATTAAGCCATTATTAGTAATAGATAAATATATTTAATAATTACAATTTTAATTAATCTTATAGTAATTACATGATCATTTAAGTGTATAACCTATTGCAACAGATTTAATCTGTTGCAACAGATGAGTCATCGGTTGAATATTATCAAATATATATATACACATATGTTGCAATAGATTAGTCATCTATTGTAAAAAATATCTTTATCTATTGGTCATTTCTAATAGATGACCAATCTGTTGCAACATATGATTTTATCTGTTTGTTATTTTCAACAGATTACTAATCTGTTACAATAGATGACTAATCTGTTGCAACAGATGTCTTTATTTGTTTGGTCATTTTCAACATATTACTCATCTTTTGCAACATCTTAGTTATCTATTGATTCATATTAAGCCATTATATTAGTAATAACTAAATTAATTTAACTAGTATTAATACATTCAATTACTGTTTCAATTAATCTCGTGATAATTACACGATCAACTAAGTGTGTTCGTCCTGAGTAGAGTGATCAATTGACCAATTTTATTTGAAATGATTCAAACCAAGACACAATTAAAAATAACTATATTGATTTGACTAAAATTAAAGATGAATTAGTAAGTTCACTTACAATTTCAATTAATTTTATAGTAATTACATGATCAACTAAGTGTTTCGTATTAAGTAAAATGATCAATTGACCAATTTGATTTGAAATAATTAAAATTAAGCAATTATTAGTAATAACTAAATTAATTTAACTAAAATTAAAGTTAATTGATTATTTAATTATGATTTCAATTAATCTCATAGTAATTACATGATCATCTAAGTGTATTCGTCTTGAGTAAAGTGTTAATTGACCAATTTTATTTGAAATGATTCAAATTAAGACATTATTAGTAATAACAACATTGACTTAACTAAAATTAAAGATGAATTGATAAGTTCAATTACGATTTCAATTATTTTCATATTAATTACACGATTATCTTAGTGTGTTCGTTTTGAGTAGAGTGATCAATTGACTAATTTTATTTGAAATGGTTCAAATTATGCCATTATTAGTAATAACTAAATTGATTTAATAATTACAATTTTAATTAATCCCATAGTAATTACATGATCATTTAAGTGTATAACTTATTGCAAAAGATATAACCTGTTGCAAAAGATAAGTCATCTGTTAAAAATTATCAAATAAATATACACATATGATGCAATAGATTGGTCATCTGTTGTAACAAATGTTTTTATCTGTTGGTCATTTCCAACAGATTACTAATTTATTGCAATAGATGACTAATCTGTTGCAACAAATGTCTTTATCTGTTTGGTCATTTTCAACATATTACTAATTTATTGCGACAGATGATCAATCTATTGCAATAGATGTCTTTATCTACTTGGTCATTTCTAATAGATTACCCATCTGTTGCAATAGATGGGCCATCTGTTATCAATCTATCTTTAATTTTGTTGTAATAGTAAATAATCTTGTGTTGTTATTTAATTTTAGTCTATGACCTTGCTCTCAACCAAACACTTTCTTTCTTATAATTGACTCTTTCCACTCTCAAATGATCAAAAACCTACACCTCTCAACATCTTAAAAAAATAGGCAGAATGAAAAAAAATAAAAATAAACTCAGTCTATCAAATAAAGATTTTCTCATTCATTACATAAAAAATATTTATAACATTAGGTAGATCCAATAAAATAAATTACAAATGGTAAAAAAAAAAATATAACCTAATTATTATTATTATTGTCAATCGGAAATCCATTGGGCAGCAAATCCCTCAGACTTTGAATCCCACGAAGCACCCTCGCTGACGTGGCGTCCAACTCTCACTCGAGTTCATGAACCAGCGTTTCAAGTTCCTAGATGGTGTCAAACAGAATAACCATGTACCAAATCAGATCAGTCAGATCTAGAACATGCATGAACAAATAACGTAAAACACTAAACCATATATTGTACCAACTGGTAGTTTAACAAAAAAAATGTGAAACTTAACTAGAAAATAGATGCATGTTAATAATTTTCATATTAGAACAAGAAAATAAAACATACCTCAACGGACAAACAAGAAATTTATTTTTGAAAGAGAAGTGATTGAAGGTATAATGGTGGTTTTATGCAAGACAAGATGCAAGAGATAGAGCTGAGGAAACCTATTTATAAAGGATTGAATGAGTGTGTAGTGCAGTGTATTAGGCAAAAAATCACGACCGTTCCCCTCTTTTGTAATAATTATGTCTCTTAATTAAATCGAACTTGGTGACTTTTTGATTATTTAAATTAAAAAAATAGATTTAAATACATAAAAGGTGAAAAGTCAAAACTTTTCATCCTTTTGGTATTTTAGTTATTTAAAGTAAATAGCTACAAAATTGTTTTTATCATATTTTTTCTTATTATTTATTTACGAATCATTTTTTAAATTAAATGATCGAAAAGTCATGACCCTTGAGTTCTTCTAGCAGATGATCTATTTGTTGCAACATATGGTCCATCTGTTACAACAGATGACTCTTCTGTTGCAACATATGACTCATCTATTGGAGTAATTGATTCAATTTTGCAACATATGGTTCATCTGTTGCAATAGATTATTCATTTCTTGCAACAGATTATTTATTTGTTGCAACAGATTGTTTATTTGTTGAAAACCAAATCAATAGCAAGATTTATTCAATAGAAATAATAACAAATCATCATTTATCAATACACAATTTTTACCACCAGCACCAGCACCAACAAACCCAGTATATTCCCACCTAATGGGGTCTGGGGAGGGTAGAATATACGCAGTCCATATCACTACCTCTAAAGAAGTAGAGAGGCTATTTTCGATAGACCCCCGGCTCAAGACACAAGACAATATACAAAAGTTTTCAAAGTATGAAACATGATAAAACTAACACAGATACAACATCCACAAAAGTAATGTACAATACCAAACAAAAGACACCAAAACCCTCCTAACTACGGACTACGATTCATCCACCCACCTTATCTTTCTATCCTAGTGTTTTTCCTCCAAACCTTCCTATCCAGGGTCATGTCCTCAGTGAGACATAACTTCTCCATGTCACGTTTAATCACTTCTCTCTAGTATTTCTTTGGTCTACCCATATCCCGCTTGAAACCATCTAACACTAATCTCTCACACCTATGAACTGGGGTATCCGTGCCCCTCCTCATCACATGACCAAACCATCTCAACCTCAGTTTTCGTATTTTTTCCTCCACCGATATCACTTCCATCTTCTCCCGAATAATTTCATTCCTAACTCTGTCAGCCCTTGTAAGACCACACATCCAATGCAACATCCTCATTTTCGCCATCTTCAACTTTTGCATATGGGAAGTCTTAACTGGCTAACACTCTGCTCAGTACAACATAGCCGATCGGACTGCAACTCTATAGAATTTGCCTTTAAGCTTGGGAGACACCTTCTTATCGCATAAAATCCCCAAAGCGAGCCTCCATTTCATCTAACCTGCCCCAATACGATGCAAAACATCCTCATCTATCTCTTCATTTTCCTGGATTGTAGACCCAAGATACTGAAAACTATCCCTCTTGCAAACTACCTGAGAGTTCAACTTCACCACCGCCTCCTCCTCTTGCCTCAAGTTACTAAACTTGCACTCCAAATACTCCATCTTAGTCCTACTCAATCTGAAACCATTTTTACCATGAGATTAATTGAAATCGTAATTGAACTTACTAATTCATCTTTAATTTTAGTTAAATCAATATAGTTATTTCTAATGATGGATTAGTTTGAATCATTTCAAATAAAATTGGTCAATTGATCACTCTACTCAGGACGAACATACTTAGCTTATCGTGTAATTGCCATGAGATTAATTGAAACTGTAATTGAACTTATTAATTCATATTTTATTTTAGTTAAATCAATTAGTTATTACTAATAATGGCTTATAGATGAATAACATGTTGCAATAGATGAGTAATCTGTTGAAAAAGACCAAACAGTTAAAGACATTTGTTGAAAATGACAAAATAGATATAGACATCTGTTGCAACATATGACTAACCTATTGCAATAGCTAACTCATCTATTGAAAATTATCAAACAAATATAGACATCTGTTGTAACAAATGACTAAATTATTGCAATATATGACTCATCTATTAAAAATTATTAAATAGACAAGATATATGTTGGAAAACAATTTAAAATACTAAAGCTCAAATGTTTTTAGGAGAACTCAAGCATTTGTCCCCTTGTCTAAGGTCTTGTATTAAAGACTTATCTTCAATTTTAATTAAATTAATTTAGTTATTATTAATAATTGCTTAATTTGAATAAATAAATGACTAACCTGTTATAAACATCTATTGCAATAGATGACTAACTTGTTGCAACAAATAGATAATCTATTGGAAAATAATAAAATACTAGGAAACTCAAATATTTTTAGGAGAACACAAATGTTTGTCCCATTGTCGTAGAGACGTCTTTAATTTTAGCTAAATTAATTTAGTTATTACTAATAATTGCTTAATTTGAATCAACAGATAACTAACATGTTGCATCAGATGATCCATCTGTTGGAAATTATCAAACAGATAGAAAATCTGTTGTAATAGATGGGTCAACTATTAAAAAATAATTAAAATACTAGGGAACTTAAACGTTTTTAGGAGAACTCAAATGTTTGTCCCCTTGATCTTTTTGCATTTGATGTATGGTATATTATTTTTGTCTTTTTTATCTGTTTCATGAAATTTTTCATGTATTTTACTTATTCGTTGTGCCCTTGTTGAAATTTTTGAAATTTTTTTAGGACAAATTTTGTTCGTATATCACTTGGACATTACTTCATAGCTTATTTTGTAAGTAAAATTATGATTTTTTGTTGAATTTCTTATTTGGTGTATCTGCTACTGTTACAATGGATAGAACCTGCAACATGAATCCAACATATGAGTCATCTATTACAACAAGTGAGTAATCTGTTGCAATATATGAATAATCTGTTGCAACAGATGGCCCATATGTTGGATTCATATTACAACACTATAAAACGAATCCAAGAGATGAGTAATCTATTGCAGCAGATTAGTCATATATGTTGCAACAGATTACTCATTTATTGTAACAAATTAGTCATATATGTTGCAACAGATTACTCATCTGTTGCAATAAATTAGTCATATGTGTTGCAACAGATTAGTCATATATGTTGCAACAAATTACTCATTTGTTGCAACAAATTAGTCATATATATTGTAACAGATTAGTCATATATGTTGCAACAGATTACTATTTGTTGGATTCACGTTACGTGTTTTCTCCATTGTTAAAAACAGCAGTAGCAGATACATCCAGATGAGAAATTCAACTAAAAAATACCACACATCAAAAAAATTACAAAAAAAATAACAAACACCAACAAATCAAGTTCCTCGTTTTTGTCATAACTTAAAAGCCCTAATTTTTACTTGTGAAAATCTAAAAGAAACGATGAAGAACTCAAAGTTGTTGTCGTCGAAGAATGTTGTCATGTCCACTGACGGTTGAAAGTCAAAAAGGAACGGACAAGAACTCAAAACTATTTGTTGCCAGAGGTTGAAGTTGCACAAGATTGAAGGGAGAAATTTGGAAAGTTGTTAGTCGGGAGAAGTTAGAGAGAGAAACTATTGAGTGAAAGAGAGAAGAGAAATTGATTTGTAAGAGAGAAGTTTTGTGGGTGTGGGTTAATTTTATATTTTTGAAAAGATTAAAAAATTTGAAAAATATTAATCAAGTCCACAATTAACCTAATCAAGTTTTTTAATTATGTTTGACCCTTTAAGTTGGTCAATGTCACCAATTCTTCATTCAAGACTTAAAAGACACCTTTCCTTCAATTTTCTCAAGAAAGTTGGTTGAATTACTGGCCTCTCTATATTCTGTGATCAAATATTAGACAATTAAATAAAATATATTTCAAGAAATTTAATTTTTTTTAGTCTAAACGCATCTGTTTATCTTAATTTTTGATCTCATGCACACTCTCTTATTTAAGGTCATGGATTCGATAAAGTAAAGTTATGTCAGATAATACATCGAAACACCCTCAAACTTATCGCCAAAACTTACTTTAGATCCTAAATTAATCGGACAATTATTTACCTCCCTTAAGAACTTTCAAAATTATACTACCAGTCTCACAAGAGAGAGTGCTGCTCGCGCCCACATCAGCACTATATCAACGCCATGTCATCGCCACATCATAATTTTAAAAAAAATGTTATTTAATAATTTAGTTAAAAAAAAGGAAAATAACCCCCACCTCATGCCAGTTCACCCTCCCCACCCATAGCCTATCTTCTTCATTTTCTCCGATCACCACTACCATCAACATCGTCGCCGTCGTTGATGCCGCCACTGAAAAGGATGGTCCAATCTCCATTTCACCAAATACTTCAACATCCCTAAATTCTCAAAACATCTCAATTCACAACACTTTCTTCTACCATCACTATTGTCGCCGGAGATAAGGACCACCTTCCATTTCACAAATTACTACACCACCCCCTGCATTTTCACAAATACTATTACATTTCTCTTTAAATTACTCTTCATATACGGAAGAGGCAACGTTTTAGTTCTACATCATCACCAAAAAAATATTTTCCCCAATGACAATCATTATTAAACTCTTCATCACTCTTCTTCTCCTTGCACTTCTCAACAAAGGTACTTTTGGTCCCTAATCCCCCATTAACATAATTATTTCTCCCCTTCCAACCCCACTTATGCCACGAAAATGTCTCCCCCTCCATTTTTTTTCATTTTCTCCGTTAACACCACCAAAGAATTAACAACTATAAAGACATCAATTTAAGATTTTTCCTCCATTAAAATATTATTTCAACCTTCAATTCTAACTCCTTCAGTTAGAAAGTCTCGACCATAACAATGTGTTTGGGGGGGAAGGGGGGGCGATGAAGAAGTGAAGAAGATTAACTCCTTCAGTTAGAAATTCTCGACCATAACAATGTGTTTGGGGGGGGGGGGCGATGAAGAAGCGAAGAAGTGAAGAAGTGATGAAGATGAAGAAGTGATGAAGATGTTTTTTTTTTATATATATATATATATATATAAAGAGAATTTGTAAAATTTAAAAGGTGGATCCCATATTTTTTTCACGTTTTTTAGGTCATTTACTCGCTGTTTTTTTTTTTTAATTTGCCACATCAGCAATTTGGGTGAAAATTAATTCACTTGAAAGTTGTTAAGGGAGTATATAATTGCCCGATTAGTTTAAGGTCTAAAATAAGTTTTGACGATAAGTTTGAGGGGATTTCGATGTATTATCTCGGTCATAATAGCTTCTACCTATACTCATATCCACTATATTTCACACATGCATCCTTATTAGGATATCTGCGCATTTTTTCTTTACGCGTTCACGTCATTTTAACATCACTTCCCTCATCATAATCACCATAATAACTCTCAACTTGTCTCAAATATCTTTATTCTAATGAATCAAGTTGTGTTTACATCACTTTTTCAAATTTTACCAATAAAATTATACTAAATATGTAACTGTTATGATAAAGTAAACAAGTAAGAGTGGACAAAGGAATATTATGAATAGAGAATGACATTGTATATTTATAGCACAATAATATACTTTCTTTGTTTCGTTTTAATTGACTCATTTTTTAGAAGTATTTGTTTCAATTTAATTATCTTTTTAATGAAATCAAGAGGGTTTTATTATATTTTTTCAATATTACTCTTATCATTAAATGAATAAACAAAGTATGTATACTTAAATTTATATTTTTAAAGTACAATTAATAAAATTAATTTGATAAATAACTAAATAAAATGTGTATACACATAATTAATGAATTTATCAAGTTTATAGGAGTCAGTTAATATAAAGCGGAACAAATGAAACTTTGATTTTGATTGATCTTATCCTCAGTTGGATGGACATGGATCGTGAAACGAGGCAATTCACTAATTTGAGAAAGACTTTGATTGATCTGTCATAATTTGGCCAGCCCAAAATAATTACTACTGGTACTAAATGTTCTCTTTCCTATTCATTGCTGTATATATCCTATCAATTAGTGTAGAAAAGTTGCCAATTGCAAATAAAGCCACTGGCTATTTCAATCAAATTAAAGAACCACTTATTTTTGTACCATCTTTTAGCTTCGAAGACAAATTAAATCAACAGGTTTCTTCTAAAATTATTACTAAGAATATTTCCTCTCTTAGCTTATGAGATGGGGGATTCTCCAGCAATAGTGCAATCACAAGGTAAGAGCTTCTTTTCTATTTATCCATTCTCTATGATTGTATTATATGTACATATATATCTAATACTCTCTTTGTTTTGGAATAAGTGAATTATTAGAGTATTTATTGATGTTTTAAAATAAGTAAATTATTAATTTTTTTTTTCAAATTTGTTCTTATGATTTGACAACCAATTAACTTTTAAAAAGGTATTATAAGGTCATTTTTTTTTTTTTTAATAAAAATGGAAAGTTATATTAAATTTATGTTTTTTTCTTAATTTATGTATCAAAATCTAATAATTTATTTATTATGAAACGAAGTAGCTTATAACTTGCTGCGATAGGTTGGGGTAAAAAAGATTTTTCATGGCTGTTCAAAGAGCAAAAGTAGGGACTTACCTAAAAAAAAATAAAGTGCAAAATATAACACGTTTAGCTCATGTTTGTTTATAGTTTACCTTCGTCTGTTCTTATAGTAAAAATGGGTGATAAATGTTCATAAATGTTTCTTGAGAATTACTTCGTCCAATCTAAAATAAATGAATTTTTGAGTTATTTTCAATGCCCAAACTAATTGAATTGTCCATTCTTCAAAAGACATGTTCATTATTTTTTTAAATTTTACTCTTCATTTACACTTTCTAAGTTATTAGTTTCAAGATACTTAATTGACTTTATTTTAAAAGAGTAAAGTAAAATTTATGTCTTAATTTCTTATTCTTAGTATGTGTGTATATATTAAGATAAAAAATTTATTTATTTTGAACTAAAGGAAGTAAATAATTAAGAAAATAGAGTTTAAAGGTACAATTGAAAAAACATATAAATTTTTATCTTGAATACCTAAGATGACACTATTTTGGAACAATTATTTTTGTGTCACTTATTTTCAGGCGAAAGGAGTATAAAGGGTTGGAACAAAAGCTATTGAATTGGCGTGAATCCTGCACACACAATTGATTTATTCTAATGTGATAAATTTTGCAACTTCACTGTTATCAACTTATAAGAGGGTAAAGTTCAATAACTTTGGTGTGGCAAATAAAAAATTTGAAGGTTTACTAGTATTATGATAGACAATGTTTGATAGAGTTACACCATACATTAAAGTAACCACATGCACAAAATACTAAAATTGATAGTAATTTTCTTGGTAATTTATTATTGCAACAGGTGACCAAGCTAAAGGAGAAGAAATCACCTCTGAGAACCTTGGGACTGAATTAAAAGCTCCAACTTTGGTACAATACAAATGGTGGATCCAAATAGTCACTTATTCAATATTTGTTCTATGTAGCCAATCTATAGGTACACTCTTAGGCAGATTATATTTTGAAAAAGGAGGAAATAGCAAATGGTTAGCCACATTAGTACAAACTATAGGCTTCCCAATTCTCATCCCTTTCCTCTTAATCACATCAACAAAAACTAATAATAAAAATACTGAATTTAAAAAACCATCTGTCCTAATTGTTGCTTCACTTTACAGTTTGCTAGGTCTATTCATAGCTGGAGATTGTATGTTATATACAATAGGTCTACAATATCTCCCTGTCACTACTTATTCACTTATTTGTGCTAGTCAATTAGGATTCAATGCCCTTTTTTCTTACTTCCTAAATAAACAAAAATTCACCCCTTACATAGTCAACTCATTAGTAATTCTCACTGTATCCTCTTCTCTCCTCGTCTTCCATAACGATGATTCTGGAGAACATTCAAATAAAACGTCTAGACGAAAATATATATTTGGATTTTTGTCCACCATAGCTGCATCTGCTGGCGGCGCGTTGTTGCTCTGTATTACACAACTCGCGCTTCAGAAAATCTTTAAGAGGGAGGGTTTTCGTTTAATTATAGAAATGTCAGTTTACCAGTCGATAACTGCGACTATGGCAATATTAATAGGGCTTTTCGCTAGCGGAGAGTGGAAAAAATTGGACAAAGAAATGAACGAGTATAAATTAGGGAAAATTTTATATGTTTTAAATTTAATTGGGACAGCTATTTCTTGGCAAGTTTTTACAGTTGGTGCAATAGGTTTAATTTTCAAAGTGTCTTCATTATTTTTAAATGTGATTAGTATTTTAGGTTTGCCTGTGGCTCCTATTTTGGCTGTGATATTTCTTAATGACAAGTTGACTGGTATCAAAGTGATGTCGATGTTATTGGCAATTTGGGGTTTTGTGTCATATATGTATCAGCATTACCTTGATGATTTAAAGGACAAAGCTACAAAAAAGGGTCAATTAGTGGAGCTCTCTGAAGTTGCTCTCATTAAATGAAGGTAAATTTGTAATATTATATATATGTAGTGTGACATAGTTCATGAAGATCATAACTTTTCCACATCCCATGTTGTATATACTATTATGCACTCTTTTTTGGATGAATATGTTTTTTTTCATATGCTTGCAGTCTATCAGTTCAATATATATATAATGTCGTTCTTTTTAATTGATTTTGATTGAGTTTTTGATGTTTTTTTCTATGAACACACTTACTTGTAAGGAATTAACTGGGTGAATTGGCACTGCAATTTGTTTCGAGACATAAGATAATGGCCTTAGACAGTTAGGCTGTTGATATTAGATATGGTGTTAGATTTTTTAAAAAATATCCACGATATTCATTGTGATTTGATATTTAACATAAAAAGGAACATTGATTCATACACACACACACTTAAGTAATACTCTAACTTGTCAATAATTTTCCTTATTGATATTCTTTTTTTAATAATGAGATGTAGTGTTTATAATTTGAGAAAATACATCAAATCCTTCCTCAACTTGTCAGCAAAATTTACTTTAGACCCTAAATTAATCGAGCAATTATATACCTCCTTTAACAACTTTTAAGTGAATTGATTTACTAACTCTTACAGCCGACGTGACAAAAAAAAAAAAGAAAAAACGTATGAGTTTTTTTTTTTTAATAAAAGGATTCACTTTATCCGGTGGGAGAATGATAAGCTCCTTTTATGGTGAGGTACAATCAGTGAACTGTGAACCATATGGTACTCTCTTCTTCAAAATCCCCAATATTCCACCATCCTTATTCTTAACAAACATGTTCCATTTTTGTTCCATTCTAAACAAAGAAGATGATATTTTCAATCCTCTATTTTCTTTCACTTCGAATACCTTAAAAATTCAGAAACCCAAGAAAAATAAGCAAAAAGAAGAAAAACATGTAAATGAAAAAGATCAAGCTCTACTGTTAATTTCGAATTGCCTTTTGATTTTGAGTATCAAAACGTCAATTGAATCGGAGCCTCATCTATTCTCCACCTCTTTGATGAAAATGGTGTAGATGAAAAAAAATGGTGTGTGTGTGATGAAAATGAAATTGATGTAGAAAAAAAATGGAGTGAAATCGAAGTTTTTTTTTTTTTAATTGGGAGTGGATGTGCATTTTTTTTTTTAATTGAGGGTGGGGGTGCGGTTGATGATGAGGGGAAGGGAGTGGGGAGGGGGAAGGTTGAAGAAGAAAACATGTTAGGGGGTGGGTGGGACGGTCGTAGATGAGGGGGGGGCCGGTGGGAGGTTTGAAGAAGAAAACACCTTGGGGTGAGTGGATAGCAGATGAAGGGGGGAGGGGGAGAGGGGGGGGTTGTTTGAAGAATAAAATATTTTTTAAAAACATTTATATATAAATTATATATATGTATATTTATATTAAATTATATATGAAATAATTATTTTTTAAAAACACTTTTCTTATGTGGCGCTGATATGGCGCTGACGTGTGAGCGTGTGTATTGCACTCTCCGTGGTGAGAGTGGTATTGTGTGCTTAGAGTTGAAATTAATTCACTTGAAAATTGTTAAGGGGAATATAATTGCCCAATTTGTTTAGGGTCTAAAGTAAAATTTACTGACAATTGAGGAAGAATTTGATGTATTTTCTCTTATAATTTACATTACTATTCTAGAGGAATTATATTTTTCTTGTATTTACGTTCTTTATTTCAAGGGACTTGAGCTTAGACTTTATAGGTTTGTACAAATTCTTATCCTAGATGAATGTAAAGTTTGAATTACTTAGCCAAATTAGTTTAATTTACTTACCTGATCTGATCCCCGCGATTGCAACAATTCGCCTGCTGGTCAATCACGATTGCGCCAGTAGCTTCGTGATCACAGGTGCACCAGTTGAGTGATGCACCAGCTAGGGACTTGGTGCATTTCAGTCTCCGCAGGTTCCTCGTAATTCATTTGGAATTTCATGAAAGCGAGCAAACTATGCTACCGTATAAAATTCGACACTTTAAACTCAATGGAAATATCATATTTTTGAAAATGTGTCGTTTTCACAAAGTTGAATATTAAAATTTAAAATTACATTTTTCATACCGAGAGTCGAAATGAGATTTAAAGGCCATAAAATCACACCAACTGTGTTACCACCCTAAAATTAATGTTTCGGATCACTGGCGCAATCCGTTCTGTCATCCGTTCCACAGATCAAAAGATATTGACTGAAGTCAACTATAAGACTCTCGAAGCTACCATAATCCACATATAACATAAATAACACCAACATGTATCAGGAACTGTGTTAATCATTCCCACACCCCAAAATATCACAATGCAACTATGGGGTGGGATAAAATAGTCAAATCACTCAAAAACACATATTTCACATATTTCATCAAAAATTCAGGTCATTACATTATAGCCTAATTTTTTTTATGAGGTCGAAAATAAATTTCGAGAAAAGTTAAAGCCTAAACATTGGGGAATTATTTTTTAAAAATTATAAATAGCGACCTCGTGAGGTCTCTTTCTTTTAATCAAAGCAATCAAATAAAATTTCAATAAATTGGATCACTACTATTTTTAAAAATAATATCTACTATTATTACAAATTTATTGTAAATAAGTTATTTTGTGGATGTTCACATACTATACTACACATACTATTGTAGCATGTAAAGAAGTTATTTCTTTTGTGGATATCATTCACATACTACACTTATTACACATACTATTGCCTATAAAAGACATTTCATACTACATTGTAAATATACACCAAAAGAAAAATAAAATCATATTCTCATATCTATACATCTATCTCCTTCCTTTTCATTTTATTTTATTATAGTGTATTTATTCTCAACACGTTATTAGCATGAGATCCCTTATAAGGTATGTATTTATTATGTAATTATTTATTTTCAGATTCTAAACACATAAAATATATATATATATAAACTGCTAAAGGAAACCAACTTTTGATAGTAATTTATTAACAATATATGATTCTATTTAAACTTAATTGAGATGATTATTTTATTTTGAAAATAACATTATATCTAACTTATTAATCCTTTTATGATGGTTTCACTATGTCTAATTTATTGAAATTTGAGTTTGTGGCACTGAATATTATCGAAAAGAATTATTTATCATGGGTCCTTGATGCTGAAATTCACCTTGACGCTAGAAGTCTTGGAGATACTATTAAACAAGAAAATAACGCATCTAGTCAAGATAAGGCAAAAACTATGATTTTTTTCGTCATCACCTCCACGAAGGATTAAAAACTAAATATTTAACTATGAAAGATCCTCTTGAATTATGGAACAACTTGAAGGGCCGATATCACCACCTAAAATTGACGGTATTACCAAAAGCTAAATATGACTGGATACACCTTCAGTTTCAAGATTTTAAAATCGCAGTTGAGTATAATTCTGTTATTCATAAAATAAGTTCAATATTAAGATTACGTGGAGAAACCATCACTGATGAGGACTTATTAGAGCAAAAATTTTCACTTTTTTATGCTTCTAATGCATGACGGTTTTGGTTTTGGGGAGCGGAATAACGGAGGAGCTGCTCTTTTGGATTTTTCTAGGGCTTTTGGGTTGTGGATAGCGAATTCAAGCTTTCCGAAGAAGGAGGAACACCTTATTACGTTTCGTAGTTCAGTTGCTAAGACTCAAATAGACTTTTTGCTTCTTAGGAAAGGGGATAAAGCGCTTTGTAAAGACTGTAAAGTCATACCTAGCGAGAATCTTTTGACTCAGCATAGGTTGTTGGTGAAGGATTTGGTTATCAATAAGGGCAAAAAGAAGACAAGCATGAAGGCTCGGCCCAGGATTAAGTGGGGTAGCTTGACTTTGGCTAGTGTTTTGGAAATAGAGGAGAAGTTGAAGAGTAGGGGGGCTTGGGAGAGTAGAGGAGGTGCGGATAGTATATGGGAGACAACTGCAAGTTATATTAGGGAGACCGCTAGAGAGGCGTTGGGTGTCTCGAGAGGTCAATCTGGCAAACATCGGGGAGACTGGTGGTGGAATGAAGAGGTTAAGCGAAAGGTGGAATATAAGAAGGTGGCTTATGCTAAGTTGGTTGCGATCAAGGATGAGGAGGAAAGATAGAAGAATAAGGAGGAGTATAAAGTAGCTAGGAGAGAGGCTAAGTTAGCGGTTACGGCAGCTAAGACTGCAGCTTTTGAGCGCATGTATGCAGCTTTAGAGAAGAAAGACGGAGATAAGAAGTTGTATAGGCTGGCTAAGGCCAGGGAGCAAAGGGCTCATGTGATACAAGAAAACCAAGGAATACACGGAATTGACTCAAAACAGTCCAAACACACTCCGAAAAAATAGTCCACTAATTCAAAGAATCGAGGACCCTTTTGAAGACCACTCTCAAATTCAAGAATAAAATACAAGAAGGACAATATAACTAGGTATTTGACACCTTTTGAAGCCAAAAACAAACTAAGTTAACAACACAAGATGAAACAACAATGAGAAAAACAACAACAACAACAACAAAAAGGCTTCACAATACAAGATACAAAACGGATACAAGATTACAAAAGAAAAAGGATAGATAGATAGACCACATGAAGGTATAATGTTAAGAACCCAAGAATGGTAACTCTTGGACCCTTAACACTACACACAACAATAAAACTATCTCGTACAAAGACACAAGATTGGAATCCACCTCCCAAGCATCAATGTTTCCAAGCAAATGCAAACACAAGTGATTTTACACTTGTCTAAGCCCTAATTTCGGTTTTGGATGCCTCAAGGAAAGAGGACTTGTGTATCTTTGTCTTGTAATACTTACAACTTCATTCATAAACTAAGTAAATAAAACCCTACATTGTTCTTTATATAGCTATTACAAGATATAAGTTAAAATGACCAAAAGGACCTTCAAAGAGTGGGCTGCCCATCAAGTGTAAGTTATAGGCTGATTTTGGTGTTTTTTGGGCCTCTTCTACATTTAAATTGCACACACCAAGTCTTGGGACCAACGCACACCATATTCGTGATTGTTCTTGTATCATCCTCTCCATCTTGAGAGGAATTTTCCCACAAAGTCACGACTTTATCTCTTTCAATTGGCCACTTCAAAAGAAACCACTCAACAAAATCCGCAAAACATGAAGAGCCCGATAGCTCAATAATAACAAGGGACGTTTCAAAGACGAGCTAAAAACATCCCACAAGAGATGCACAAAAAACAGTCCATAAGCTAGCCAAACCTGAGAGCATAATGACAAAAAGTCTCAAATCCAACATCTTCATTTTGACCCTCGGCTTTCTCTCTCTCTTGAGATTAGCCTTCAATCTCATCCAACTCAAGTCTCCTTCTATCATATAAGCATCGTCATAGACTCCATATCCTTCATGTCTCTCTCTACCATGTTCCTCTTCTTAGATGTGTCAGTTTTGGGAAAGGGAAGTTTCGGTTGAGAGGCTCGATTTAGTAACGTGAATTTTCGATTGTGGAGCTTAGATGGGAGAAAATTGGCTACCAAGTCCCCCTTGTTGGAAGTGATCAACTTGCAGGGGAAGTGGTCTATCTTGTTCTCGATTTTGAGGTTTATTTGGAGCTTGGCTTGTGGCATTATGTTGTGGTCTTGGAGGACTGGTCATTAGAAGTAAAGTTTCGGGAGTAAAAGCACGGGAGTTCCTTCGACTCTCTATTTGATCCAACCTCTCACTCATAGTTACCACATCCGAGTCAATTTTTTCAAGAACCACATTTGCCCTAGCAAGGTCTTGGGACAAAGCATCAAGGAGGGCCAATATGGTTTTCATTATGCCCAAGAAGTTACCTACAAAACAACAAACAAGTTAGATGTACAAGAATGGTCCATTCAAGAGAATTCACTGGAAAAAAAACAATGTACGAACCTTCACACCACACCCATGATATAATCATTTTTTCCATGGAATAAGGGAGAGACATACACACATAGAGATAAGCATGAAAAGATTTTTCTTCTTCTTCCTTTCCTCTAGACAATATGATCACCACTTTTAGTAATAATTTCAAGAAGCTTCAATCAGCACAAACACACAATGATTTTTGGAAGGTCGATATATAGAGGACCGAGATGAATACGCACAGGCATACAAGAGTGTAAAATGAAAAAATGAAGAGATCATCGAGGGAGATCCAGTCAGTTTCTTCGAGATGTTCTGGCGAAATTATGCTGGAATCAGCTTAGGTTCATCGTTTACTCATTCCAATCCCAAAATCTCTCTCTCTTCTCGTCGTTTCCTTTTGATTTCCTGGCAAATCCGGTCGGTAAACAACAAAGGTAGTTGGAATCTATCTCGATTCATTTTCTGTGCCACCTCCTGAGCTTCTTAAAGCTCGGGTTACATTGTTATTTGATTTTGTCGCTTATCGGAGTTCTTGGGTTCGGTTATTTTTGATTTTTTTTTTTCGATACCGGTTTTTTTGAGGTCTGCGTGTTTAAGTTGCATCAGTGTTTGTTGTTCGGGTTTCGTATTGAGAGTTGTCCCACTGGTTTTGAAATAGGCTTTGTTAGCATTACCTTGATACCGAGTTGGATTATGGTGTTGCTGAGGTTTTCTATTGAGGAATCCCAAATCTGGGGCTTCTTTAATATTATTATCAATTATCGAAAGGTCCATTTCTTTAACCCATTCTCTCTTTTATTGTGGGATTCATTGTCGAGGTCGTGTTTTGGGGTTGTGACGTTACCAAGTTGTGTCAAGATTCAGAATTCGATTCTCATATCGAGGTTTACTACTATTTGAAATTTGTCTGGTTGAGAATCCCGGGTTACAGAGAAGGTTGGTCATCGTTGAGGTTCCCGTTCGAGGATTTTGGTCTTTGTATTTCTCTTTATTATTGACAAAGACGTTTTATCAAGGTCTATTCTCTTAACCCGCTCTCTTTTCTTTATCTCGATTTATCAAATTGTCATGATTATGTGTGATGTGATCATGGTTGGTGTATTTTTCCTGATGTTATGATGTCATGATTATGTGCTTCACGATGTGTTTTTGATGATATGTGAAATGAAGAGGAGTAATTGTTGGTGCGATTGATGAAAAATGAAAGCTAACGGGGGGTTAGAATTTAAATTGATAAAAAACAATCATTAATTTATTTTGATTCATTGAATATCGTTGTTGTTAAGTTCGATAGTATCATGTCTTAGGCCGTGAATCGTTAGGCAAACTTAGGGATTGTGAAATTGGTGAAATGTTTAAATGTGCGTGATTGAATGGTTTTTGACTTTATCGCTTTGGGTTACTTGTATCATTTGGTCGGGGAATGTCCCAAAGTACTTGTATTATTTTATCTGGGGAATGCCCCAAAGTACTATGTACTTGGGGGATGTTCGCGATGAAGTCCCGAGGCATCGGGTGAGGCATTGGAGCTTAGTCTAGGATTAGTTTAGTATAGGATTTACATTCTCATATTTTTCCTATTTTTGGAGACTGTATAACTTGGACTGGACACTATTTTGATTCGTTTTGTTTTGTTTGTTGGTTTAATTGTTTTACGTGTTTTGTGTGGTTTGTATATTTGTAGTATCAAATTAGCCAATATGCTCCACCAAGAGACCGTGGTCAAACCACGGGACCACTTCCCCTCGATCAACAAAATTCCTTAGCTGGAATCTCTGTTCGCAAACCAGTCTTAAAGAGTCAAATCATTTTGAAAAGGATTTTTCAAAAGTGACTTGGCACACCAGGTTATTCCAAGTGACGACTCTGAATAAAAAATATAAATAGTCTTTTTTCGAAACAAACCTTCATTTTTATCACTTTAACAATAAAAGCCCTTTCGAACCTTAAAATCTAATTCTTTTCAAAGTGAAAAAGGGGTGTGACAGCTCTGGCGACTCTGCTGGGGACTTTTCAGAATTCGAGCTTATTTTGGAGTTGTATCGGTTTACTTTGGCACTATAGGTGTATATACGTTTTGTTTGTTTTATTTTGTGTTATTGTATTATCACTGTTGAGTGCCTACGTGCTCTTTGTTTACGGTTTTTATCTTATGTGTTACCACTTTATATCTGGAATCATGTGCATAACCCAAGTCATTCTTTCTGCAAAAAGTCCATAGTACACATGTTGTACACGACCTCTAGTTGAGTCACCCTTATTTTAGGGGGGGAGCTGTCGGTGTTATGGAGTAGGTGGAAAGCAAAACAGTCACTATCGACCATACGCTCCCCCGAACAGTCTTGTTAGTGAACCCCAACGTAGGTTATCCTTTAGGTCATGCTTATGTGCATTATATTGAAGACCTAACGGGGCCCACTTGGTCCTTTGTAGGAAACTCACCTCTAATGCATCCCTACGTGTTAAATGTTGCATCTTTAAGGGTAGCGAGATCATTTAACAGACTGATTTGGGCAAAAGCATGAGTTAGAAGCAAAGTGTGTAGGAAGGAAATTGTTGAAAAAAGGAAGATTAAAAGAGTGGAAAAAAAGAGATTTGATAGTTTTTAGGGTTCTTTATGGCTTTTGTTTTTCACAATCAAAAAATTCAATTTTTTTTTTACTTTTTGCACTCATTTCCCCAAAAAATAAAAAACGTTAAAAACATTTTCCTTTTATTTTTTTAGTAAGCATTCATAATTCAAAAACTCCAAAAGGATTTTTATATAGTAGTAGGTTTTTATAAAAGAAAATGCAAAAAAAAGATGGTAGAAATTTGTACATTTCCTGTAATGAAATTACCAAAAAGATTTTTCTTCATAATTCTTGGTGTCAGTTTTAGTTGAAGTGTCTAATCAAAACCGAAAAAAGATTTTATTCGTTTGTTTTTGGTTGTGTCTTTTAAGTTAGGGTCAATCTGTTGGTTAATCATTAATTATCTAACTAGGACGAACTACGCATACCTGATTCCCTTCCCTCGGGTTGGGATACGTAGGCAACCCATGGTGGGGCCGGTAATCTTTATTTTTTGACCTTTGTCTTAGTCTTATCTTAGGTTTTGATATTTGTAATCTAGTGTCGTTAACATGTGCTAGCCAAGTATGCTGATTTTATTCAGTGGTACTGTTCGGCAATTTGGAGTCATAAAGTGGTCTGTCCCTTCGACATGTCCGCGTTAAAGTCCCAAGGATTGGGAATCTTTTGCTTCTATCAAATTTTTGGAAATAACATCTTATGTGTTATTACAGGATGGATTTGTCTGCCAAGTCTAGAGTCCTGATGGTTGTCAAGGTGCCCAAAAAGTTAATCAAGTGGTGGGGTATGTTTAACTATGTTGACCAGCAGAAACTGATTAAAATATTAGGTGATCTTACAGAACTTCTGCATATTACCCCTCATCCAGATCTAATAGAGGCTGTGTTGACCTTTCGGGATCCGAGTAGTTTGGTGTTCAGGTTTGCAAAGTGTGAAATGACTCCTACTTTGGCAGAAATATCTAGTCTGTTGCATTTGTCCTATATCGATAAAAGTATGATTGAAGCTCGAAATCATACTGGCACGAGGTTTTTGCAATGTTGTGGGTTAAAAAGTAAAGATACGTATTTGGGTTGTTTGAATGATTCGTGGGTTTCCTTAGTTTTTTTGTTCGCTAGATTCGGGCCCTTGGAAGGTTTTGATTGCTTTTGGGATGAATTTCATATGACTAAGGAGAAGTGGGAGAGAAAGCGTCTTGAAGTCTTCACCTTTGCTTTGTTAGGTACTTTAGTATTTCCACTAGAAGAAAGACGCAAATAATTTGCAATCTGTAGTGATGGCCTTATTTCATGAGGAACAAGGGGACAAGGTTACTATCATACCTACATGGTTACTATCATACCTATGATCTTAACAGAAATATACAAGGCTTTAACCGAAGTGAAGGGAGGGATGAGATTTTTTGAGGGAAGTAACCTGATGTTGCAACTATAGTTGATGGAGCATTTGCATGCACTTTCTTTAATTAGACCGGATATTATTGACCGTTGTATGACCAATCGAGTGAAAGCCATTGGACAAAGAATGCGTGTTGCCAAATTTTCGCTACCCGTGGGAATTGAGGCTTGGATTGAATTTCTCGAGTCAAGAACCGAGGATAACATTCTATGGAGATGTTTATGGCTTCGTCCAAAAACAATCTTAACTGCGTGTCAGATGCAACTCCTTTTGATTATGATAGGACTTAATTGCACTCGACCATACACTCTTGCTAGGGTAATGCGCCAATTAGGTAGATTGCAAGACGTTCCACCAGTGGTGGATCTTCTAAAAGATGTTGAGTACTTTAATAACCAAGCCTTAGGTGAGAGTAAATACGAGCAATTCTGGAATCACGCGACAGAGATGGGAGTGGACACTTTCAAAGAAGGTTTGGATAATCCGGGGTACACTCCGAGATATGAGATCTGGCTACAAACCATACCTCAAGGTGTAAGTAGGCCGTTATCAGTGCAACTTAGAGGGAGGATACAAGAAGCGGGCATAGGTGATGACAGGGGAAACACGAACTTGGGGGAAAATAGAGTTATTAAGAGTTCAGTTATTAGGTTTGCTCACGAATGTACAAGGGTTTTAGAAAAATCTTTTCAGGTGTACTCTCCAAGAGGTAGGATTACGTGCTAGAAATTTCTTCCCCAATATCACAACGTCCTTGCAAGATATGCTACAAAATTTGAATGGTAGAAAGAGAACTTCACAACAGGTTTATCTCAGCCAGGGTCATCAGATAGAGCACCAATCTGAAGGGGCATTTCTTATCCTTTATTTTGAGTCCTTTATTTTTCTGTCATTGTATTGTTGTGTCTTTGTTAAAGTTCATGTCAAGTTTGTTTTAAACTCTAGGGTCTTCATTAGGAATGTCACGCATGTCTTCCTGTGGGTCTAGAGTGTTGTTTAGTCTTGGTTGATTAGTTTTAAGGTTGTGTTAAATTCGAAGTCTATTTTAGTTGTCTTTTTATGAAATGTAGTAACCTGCATTGTTCTTTCTTTTATTTATTTTTCATAAAAAAAATCAAAAATCATAAAAATCTTCTACCTTGTGATTTTATGCACATACCTCCCAAACTACACAAGATCTGATTCATGAACAACATGATACGTAAGCAACCTACTTTTGGGTTCGATCTTATCATTTTGTTTCTTTGATTTTCCCCAACTCTCCTCTTTTTAAGAAAGTAAAAGCCATAAAAAATGATAAAAAGAAATGAGATAGCGAGAGAAGAAAAGAAAGGAAGCAATAAGAGAAGAAAAATGGAAGAAAAAAAGACTGATGCAGAAGAAAAGAGAAGTGAGGGTGAAAACCAGAAAGAGCGAGGTATGATAATGTAATGAGAAATTAGGATGATGTTAAAATGACCTCATTACCCTCAAAGGCCGGTAGAAATGTGCCAAAACCTAGGATGTATACAATGTAATTTCTATGCTTGTTGCCTGACCTAATCCTAACGGATTTTGTCTTTGATGAGATGTTCTTTCAGATAAATGGTTGGTTTGTAGCACTCTACCTAGTCACCCGTACTTCACTAGATCAAAAGCGAAGCTTGCCATGGCTAGTAGGGAGATTGAAAATTCACTCATTGACCTAGATCAGGATCCTAGGAAAGAAAGTTCAGAACACAATGATGAGGTATTGAGACTTAGACAACAACTGATAGATCTGCACCGAGCATGGGCTAGTGGCATGCCTCCCTCTCCACTCCCTGAAGATCTTGGGAATATCCTAAATTGCCCACCGTTCTCTCAGGCGCAATTTTCTATTCCTATTGAGTCACCGGAGCACGTACCAGGACGCACTCCGCGGCAATATTACCCTGGCACTTCTAGTGTGCCCCTGGCAGTTCCTCAACCAAGGCCCGCGATTCAGCCGGCGCCACCGGCAGTGCCTGTGTTCGTGGCTCCGCCACCACCTGAAGCTCCCACCTATGTTGTGCGTCCGACAACGATGCTTCCTTGGTCTGCTAGTGAGTCAGTATTGAAGGGTTCAGATAATCAGTATTATGCCACGGATCCTACTTTGAGGATTAATAAACTGTATGGGTATACTTAGCTACCTGTATTTCCGTTTGATACTGAGAAACCTATCATAACAGAGGAACAAGAGGTCATAGCGCATAAATTGAAAAGTTTAGAACAAGCCATGAGGAATTTGCAGGGAATCGGAGGTTATAAGAGTGTTTTCTATAAAGATATTTGAATGTTCCCAGACGTCAACTGTCCCCTCGATTTTAAAATGCCAAAGTTCGAGAAGTATGCTGGGCACAGTGATCCCGTGGCACACTTGAGATGTTATTGCAACCAATTGAGGGCTGTAGGGGGAAGAGAAGAGTTTCTCAGGGCTTTCTTTAGCGAGAGTCTTTCTGATCTGGCTTCAGAATGGTTTGTCGATCAAGGTATCGACAAGTGGAATAGCTGGGATGACTTAGCTTCTGAGTTTGTGCAACATTTTCCGTATAACATCGACCTGATTCCTGACAAAAAATCCTTGGTCAACATGAGGAAGAAAAGCACTGAAGGCTTTAGGTAATATGCGATAAGTTTGCGTGAACAGGCCACCAGGGTAAAGCCTCCAATGAAGGAGAGTAAGATGCTAGATGTCTTCATTCAGGCACAGGATGAGACCTATTTTCAAAATTTACTTCCGGTAATGGAAAAGTCTTTTATTGAAGTCCTCAAAATGAGGGAAATGATAGAGGACGTTATCAAGACCGGCTAAATAGTGAGTTTTTCCGCATTGAAAGCCACCACCCAAGCGATTCAAGGTGACTGTGGAGCATTTGGAGGTAAAAAAAAAAAAGGACGTGGTGACCATCATAGCTGGAACCCATTCCTATCCCAAAAGACCGCCTCGCCCCTTACCCTAATCCTAAGTTCAAGCCTACGCCCAAACTCCATATATTCCTCCACACCATTACTACCCTCCTCAAAACCCACTATATTCTATTCCACCACCCCCTTACCCAGTATATAGCGTGCAACCATATGCCCAAACCCCTTATTACCCGCAATGGCGTGCGCAAGCCCCTCAAAATCATCCTTCAACTCCTCCAAATTACCAAAACTGCGCCAGACCCAGTTTCCAACCTAGGACCGAGTATATGAAAGAGAAGGCAATCAAAAATCAGTTCACACCTCTTGGGGAGTCAAATGCTAGCTTGTTTGATAGGTTGAGAAAGATGAAGGTCTTGAGCCCAATTTAAGAAATGCTCTCGAATCCGCCTCCAAGAAATATAAATTAATCCTTAAGGTGTGAGTATTGTTCTGACATGCCAGGCCATGATATTGAGAAATACTGGTATTTGAAGAGAGCAATCCAAGATTTAATTGACACAAATCAGATGCTGGTCCAAGCCCCAGAGGTTCCAAACATTAACCAGAATCCGCCAACCCATGCAGAAACTAATATGTTAGAATTGATATATGAGAGGAAAAAGTCATCAAGATGTTATAAGCCTATTGTCAAAATACAGACCAATGAGGAAAAATCGGTGAATGTGGCAAAGTCGTTGAAAACAATGTCATTAAGCCAGGAAGGAATAGGAGAAGATAAAGCCCAAGAAAGCACAAAGAAACCCGTGATCACGGTGCAAGGTTCCAGAAGATATATTGATTTAAGTCAGGATAAACCTAAGTTGACGTTGGTAGGAGATCTGGGTAAGCATATCTTGACGGTGAAAGGAGCACTGACAGCGCCTATTGTTATCAAATCGGTGACCCAAAATCCGATAGTTGATATGAAAAAGGTCCCCTGTAACTGGACTGTGATGACGTTTCAAGGGAAGGAAGTCGTGAAAGAGGTAGACGAGGTAGGGGGTTTGACTCGGTCAGGAAGATGCTTTGTGCCTGAAGGTTTAAGGAAGCCCAAGACAATCGTGAGTGGGCCTTCATCTATCAAAAAGCCTATCACATAAGAAGAAGCCAAAGAATTTAAAAAAAAGATGAAATTGCCGGATAATTTAATAATAGATTAGTTGAAGAAGACCTTTGCTCAAATTTCCCTCTTATCGTTGTCGTTGTATTCCAAGGAACATCGTGATATTATATTGAAGGTATTAAAGAAGCATATGTTCCTATGGAGATTGCAGTAAATCAGCTTGAGAAAATGGTTGAAAAAATCATTGAGGTCAATCGGATCAGCTTCTCTGATGATGAATTGCTAGTTGAAGGTACGGGGCATAATCGGGGGCTTTATATTACCGTGAAGAATGAAGATTTCTATGTCACTCATGTCATGATTAACGAAGGTTCTGGCTTAAATATTTGCCTTATTTCTACCCTGCAAAAGCTGAATATTGGTGTTGAGAGGATCAGGCCCAACAATATATGTGTCAGAGCTTTCAATGGAGCAAAGTCCAACTCCATTGGTGAAATAGAACTAATGTTGATTATAGGTCCTGTTGAATTTGCCCTAGAGTTACAAGTATTGAATATCGACTCCTCTTACATTCTGTTATTGGGAAGACCATGGATCCACAATGCCAAGGCGGTTGCATCTACACTGCACCAGATGATTAAGTTTGAGCATGACAGACAAGAAGTGGTTATTCATGGTGAAGGGGATTTGTCCGCCTACGAAGATTCTCCCTTGTCTCTTGTTGAAGTAAATAATGTAGAGGAGATATTTGTTTATCAGACTTTTGATACAGTGTCGGTGCATCGTATCTTTGAAGGGTAGGTTATTCCAGGGCCACAATTATCTGCCGCTTCTGTCATGATGATAAATGAAATATTAAAATATTGATTCGAGCCAGGAAGGGTTTGGGAGTGTCTCTGCACGGTATGGTTCATCCCATATGTCCGAATGAGAACATGGGCACTTTTGGTCTAGGATTTGAACCTACGGCTGAAGATCTGAAGAAGGACAAGGGAAGGAAAAAGGAACATGGTCACTCCCTCGCCCAATGCCACTACTCAGTGAATCATTTGTCAATAGCGGTGTCACAAATCCTGTAGGGTTTGAATCTGAATTGGTTGATGACTTCCAGAACCTATTGATTGAAGTTGACATGGTTGAAGCAGGAGAAGGTACCAGTAAGGCAGGTGTACAGTTCACAGGCCCAGCTATCCGTCTCAATAATTGGGAAGTCACTCCTCTCCCCGTTAGGAGGGAGTTTTGGTAGTTTGTTTTGTTTTTCTTTCAGTTTTCGAGTTATTTTAGGGTTGTAACTCGTAATTTAGCTCGTTTATGTTCTGTTATTGTTTGTGTTTAAACCCTCTTATCTTTCCCTTTTAATAAAATACAATGTATCGCTTTCTTTTGTGTCTAATACATTTTGTTTTTGTCCTTTTCTTTATACAGTTCTCTTTATGCTGATTCTAATGGCATGACATGCATGCGGAATTTTCATCCTGATCTTAAAATCCAAACTAATCAAGATATAATGAAGTAAGAGGGGGAATATGATGAAGAAGAGGCACTAGAAGAAATAAGCAAAGAGTTGGAACAGTTTGAAGACAAACCGAATTCTAATTTGAATGAAACAGAGCCAATTCTGCACATCAAAATTCTGCTCCATATCGTCCAAAGGCAAATGACGCTGTGGAAGCCGCCAATAAGAATATCAGGAAGATACTTTGCAAAATGGTACAACGGTCTAGGCAATGGAACGAGAAGTTGGCGTTTGCACTGCTAGGTTATCGCACTAATGTTCACACTTCAACAGGGGCAATTTTGTATTTATTGGTGTATGGGACAGAAGAAGTCATTCCTACAGAAGTTGAAATTCACTCTCTTTGAGTCATTGTGGAAGCAAAGGTTGTCGATGATGAGTGGGTTAAAAACCGATTGGAACAGTTGAGCTTGATTGATGAAAAAAGACTAATGTCGATACGTCATGGTCAATTTTACCAAAAGAGAATGTCTCGAGCGTATAACAAAAAGGTACGACCCAGGAATTTCAAAGTCGGTCCGTTGGTATTGAAGCGTATCCTCCCTCATTAGGTTGAAGATAAAGGCAAGTTCTCCCCAAATTGGCAAGGTCCCTTTATTGTGAAAAAAGTGTTGCCCAATGGGGCCTTATATTTGACAGATATTGAAGGCAAAACGGCATAGATGGCTATCAATGCTGATGCGGTCAAAAGATATTATGTATGATATTTTATCCTTTGTTGGTTCCATTGCATGTTTAGTACTTGCATTCTTGAAGATTGACATGATGAAGGCATTTCATTCTGCTATCCAAACATTGTATCATCCTTTGTTTACCCCGTATGAGCCTAGTTTTATTTTTCTTTCATACCCCTCTTTTGGAATCAAAATAGAGTAAAAAATAAAATGTCAAGTAAAAAATAAAAATAAGTATGAAAATACGAGAAGAAGAAAAAATTTAAACCAAAACAAAGAACAAACTGATGGAACTATGTGCGACCTGATTCTCCTCTCTCGAGTGTGAGATACGTAGGCTACCCTATTCGGGCTTGGTCCAACCAAATAAACTTTTAGAGTCACCCAGTCAACAAAACTGGGGCATGAGCTAATGTATCGTTTGAGTCGATTCCAAAGTTGTAAATCCCACCTCCACTTCAAGTGTCGTTTTAGCCTACTGCCATCCTTTTCTTTCAAACCCTATCCAAAAGCCAAGTTACAACCAAGGAAAGACCTTCAGATCAGTCTTTGATGATGTTAAGGCTAAGCATGCAATGAATACGATGATGCATTTTGGGGCACTACTTGTCTTCCTCAGCATAAGAAATCAAGAAAGAAATAAAAATGAGAGTCTTATTGGTGAAAACCCTTGCGGGCACCATCAGACGATAGTGAGTTGAGAGAAATAAAAAAAAAGAGTCTTATAGGTGAAAACCCTCACGGGCACCGTAAGCCGATGGGGAGTTGAAAAAAAAATAAAAATGAATGAGAGAGTCTTGTGGGTGAAAACCCTCAGGGGTACCGTAAGGTAATAGCAAGTTTGAGAAAATAAAAAAAGAAAGAGGCTTGTTAGCAGAAATCTTTCAAGATGTCGTCAATTGAATGAGATATATGAGTCCAATGAGTTTGAAGAAGCAGCAGTGGCAAAGACACGAACTCAGCAACAAATGGGAAGTTTGGATGGGAAGATCAGGAAGCTTAATCCAAAATGCATGTCATAGTCATTGGAGTTGGTTGCTATCTTCAAATAAGTTTTCTTCTTTGTTAAAAAGGGGGGCATTGCCCTTTTCTTTTATTCACACATTTATATTTCGGCCTTTTATGTCTTTTATCAAAAGAAAAGTCACCATCATTCTTTACAATGTTTGAGTCTTTTCTGTGTCAAAATAAGCGAGAAAGAATTTCAAAACTTGCTACCAGTCTTCCTAATTTCAAAACAATCTGGTCTGGGTCAATGATGCAACTGGACAGAGGCAAGTGTCAGTGATCTGAAACAAAGATGAAAAAAATAATTACTAGAGCAGATGTCTGGGAAGCCAAGTGCTGTAAGTCACCACTAAGTTAACTGAATAATTTTTCTTTCATTGATGAAACAGGGGCAAAGTTTCTGTTCAGTAAATTCAGCTATCATATGGAAAGCAAATCTTGAGATTTTACTTTCTGTTCAGGACCCTCCTGAAAATGGAACTTTACTTTCTGTTTAGGACCCTCCTGGAAAATGGGACTTTACTTTCTGTTCAGTACCCTCCTAAAAAATGAGACTTTACTTTCTGTTCAGGACCTTCCTGAAAAATGGAAATTTACTTTCTGTTCAGGACCCTCCTGAAAAATAGGATTTTACTTTCTGTTCAGGACCCTTCTGAAAAATAGAAATTTACTTTCTGTTCAGGACCCTTCTGAAAAATGGGACTTTACTTTCTGTTCAGGACCCTCCTAAAAAATTGGACTTTAATTTCTGTTCAGGACCCTCCTGAAAAATGAGACTTTAATTTCTGTTCAGGACTCTCTTGAAAAATGAGAATTTACTTTTTGTTCAGGACCCTCTTGAAAAATGGGACTTTACTTTTTGTTCAGTACCCTCTTGAAAAATGGGAGTTTACTTTCTGTTCAGGACCCTCCTGAAAAATGGGATTTTACTTTCTGTTCAGGACCCTCCTAAAAATTGGGAATTTACTTTTTGTTCAGGACCCTCCTGAAAAATGGGACTTTACTTTTTGTTCAGGACCCTCCTAAATATGTGACTTTTCAGGACCCTCCTGAAAAATGGGATTTTACTTTCTGTTTAGGACCCTTCTGAAAAATGAAATTTTACTTTCTGTTCAGGACCCTCCTAAAAAATAAGAATTTATTTGCAGTTCAGGACCCTCCTGAAAAATGGGACTTTACTTTCCATTCAGAACCCTCCTGAAAAATGAGACTTTACTTTCTGTTCAGGACCCTCCAGAAAAATGGGTCTTCACTTTCTGTTCAGGACCTTCCTGAAAAATGAGACTTTATTTTCTATTCAGGACCCTCCTGAAAATGGGATTTGACTTTCTGTTCAGGACCGTCTTAAAAAATAGGATTTTACTTTCTATTCAGGACCCTCCTGAAAAATGAAAATTTACTTTTTGTTCAGGACCCTCCTGAAAAATGAGACTTGACTTTTTTTTCAGGACCCTCCTGAAAAACGGAAATTTACTTTCTGTTCAGGACCCTCCTGAAAAATGGGATTTTGCTTTCTATTCAGGACTCTCCTGAAAATGGGATTTTACTTTCTGTTTTTACTTTTTGTTCAGGACCCTCCTGAAAAATGGGATTTTACTTTCTTTTCAGGACCCTCCTGAAAAATGGGATTTACTTTTTGTTCAGGACCCTTCTGAAAAATGAAACTTTACTTTCTGTCCTGGGCCTTTCTGAAAAATGAAATTTTACTTTCTGTCCAGGAACCTCCTGAAAAATAGGATTTTACTTTCTATTCAAGACCCTCATGAAAAATGGGATTTCGCTTCCTGTTCAGGACTCTCCTGAAGAATGGAAAATTACTTTTAAAATGACATCTTTCTTTATCATAATTTTTGTTCTAGTTTTATTTTGATTTCAGGAACCCGCCTGAAGAATAGGGTGATGAAATGGGAAATTGAAGTAATTGCAAGTCAGGATCCCGTCTGAAGAACAGAGTGATGAAATTGAAAGACAAATATTGCAAGTCAGAAGCCCGCCTGAAGAGCAAGGTAAATAAATGAAAGTCGAGCAACGAAGTGAAGCAATGGAAAACCAATAAACAAGTTGAAAGAAATTGCAAGTCAGGAGCCCACCTGATGAATAGGGTGATAAAACTCGGGTCAAGAGTCAAGGAAAGTTGCATAGATAGAATTTTGTAATTTCGTTTATGTTTTAACTTGTAATTTCCATTTTTGATGTAACACAGAGCCGCGGACCGGAACCTCGATGAAACCTCACTCGACTCTCCAACTCGGTCTAGTCTACCTCCTTCCGATCTTGTAAGATACCGGTCACTTGATTCACTCATAATTTGGGTAGGTAGGTTGTCCGTCAAGATCCGGTTGTCCTTCTTCCTTCTGTTTCTTTCTTCGAATAATGATCGGGACGAAATTCTGCCTCGTCGTCTACTGCTTTGTATGAAAAATACTCGGTGTTTGCATTCAAAGGGGGAATGATGTAGAAACGTAATTTTTTCCCGTCAAAAATATTTCTTGTTCCGATATCACACAATTTAACCCCATTCTTATAATTTTCCCCAAGAAAATAAATAGCCACCCCATCTTTTACTTATTTATTTATTTATTTTTGTTTTTTTTAATCCAAAAATAACAAGTCATAACAAACTTTGTCTCATTCTAACATTCCAACATCCCACCCAATAAAAAATGGACACCTAACCCCTACCCCTCTAATTAAAAAACAACACCTCACCACTCACCAAACCACCTCACCACCACCCCCTCTCATGTGACCCTCATCCTCTCCTTTTCTTGTCCATAAAGCAAAAAAGGGAACAACAATACAAGCTATATATACAATTCACATACGGATACTCCCAATTCCACTCAAGAGAATTCACTGGAAAAGAAAGAATGTACGAACCTTCACACTACACCTATGATATAATCGTTTTTTCCATGGAATAAGGGAGAGACTTACACACATAGAGATAGGCATAAAAGATTTTTCTTCTTCTTCCTTTTCTCTAGAAAATACGATCACCACTCATAGTAACAATTTAAAGAAGCTTCCATCAGCACACACACAAAATGATTTTTGGAAGGTCGATATACAGAGGGCCGAGATGAATACGCACAGGCACGCAAGGGGAGTAAATTGAAAAAATGAAGAGAGCATCGAGGGAGATCCGGTCAGTTTCTTCGAGATGTTCTGGCAAAGTTGCATCAAAATCAGCTTAGGTCCGTTGTGAAATTGCTGAAATGTTTAAATGTGCGTAATCTAATGATTTTTGACTTTATTGCTTTGGATCACTTGTATCATTTAGTCAGGGAATGTCCCAAAGTACTTGTATTATTTTATCTAGGGAATACCCCGAAGTATTATGTACTCGAGGGACGTTCGTGATGAAGGCCCGAGGCATCGGGTGAGGCATTGGAGCTTAGTCTAGGATTAATTTAGAATAGGATTTACATTCTCATATTTTTCCTATTTTTGGGGACTGTATAACTTGGACTGGACACTATTTTGATTCGTTCTATTTTTTTGTTGGTTTGATTGTTTTACGTATTTTGTGTGGTTTGTACATTTGTAGTATCCAATTAGCCGATATGCTCCACCAAGCGACCGTGGTCTAACCACGGGATTGAGGGGAGTCTAACATCTTTCCCTCGGTCAACAGAATTCCTTAGCCAGAATCTCTGTTTGCAAACCAGTCTTAAAGAGTCAAATCGTTTTTAAAAGGACTTTTCAAAGGTGACTTGGCACACCGGATTATGCCAAGTGGCGACTCTAAATAAAAAATATATATAGTCCTTTTTCGAAACAAACCTTCATTTTTGTCACTTTAACAATAAAAGCCCTTTCGAACCTTAAAATCTAATTCTTTTCGAAGTGAAAAAGAGGTGTGACACCAAGTATTGCAATGACTCAAAAGAATAAGATACACAAAGTTGACATCCCCTAGTTGACATCCTTTTCATCTTCATAGGGCGCCATCCCCTAGTTGACATCTTATCTCGTCTTCATAGGGCACCATCCCCTAGTGGACATCCTTTTAGTCTTCATAGGGCGCCATCCCCTTGTTGACATCCTTTTCGTCTTCATAGGGCGCCATCCCCTAGTTGACATCTTATTCGTCTTCATAGGGCACCATCCCCTAGTTGACATCTTTTTCGTCTTCATAGGGCACCATCCCCTAGTTGACATCTTATCTCGTATCCATAGGGCACCAACCCCTAGTTGACATCTTTTTCGTCTTCATAGGGCGCCATCCCCTAGTTGACCTCCTTTTCGTCTTCATAGGGCACCATCCCATAGTTGACATCTTTTTCGTCTTCATAGGGCGTCATCCCCTAGTTGACATCTTATCACGTCTTCATAGGGCACCATCCCCTAGTTGACATCTTTCTCGTCTTCATAGGGCGTCATCCCCTAGTTGACATCCTTTTCGTCTTCATAGGGCGCCATCCCCTAGTTGACATCTTCTCTCGTTTTCATAGGGCACCATCCCCTAGTGGACATCCTTTTAGTCTTCATAGGGCGCCATCCCCTTGTTGACATCCTTTTCGTCTTCATAGGGCGCCATCCCCTAGTTGACATCTTATTCGTCTTCATAGGGCGCCATCCCCTAGTTGACATTTTCTTCATCTTCATAAGGAGCCATCCCCTAATTGGCATTTTAGGAAATAAGTCTTTCTGTCTTCACAGGGCATGACAATCCCGCATCACATTTTTATAAGCAAAAATCCTAATTCTTTCCCATGCATTCATTAGGATAACTTTCTTTGGTTGCATCATTAAGAATAGGGTCCTTATCTTATCGCGCTCCTAGCCTAAATTTCTATCCATTCATTCATTTTTTTTATTTTTAAACTAGATTATAGTTTTTCTAATAACTCACAAAATTTTTCTAGTGTAAACTGGGGCAGAAAATTTTGTTTGTTTTGTTTCGTCTTCTTTGATGGCTTGCAGGTTTTCTGCGAAGCACAGGTTTATCCAAGAATGAAATTTCATCTCCGGTCAGAATATAGAAGAATGATCAGGTTGAAGATAGTTAGAGTCAGCTCTGTATCTGTAGCAGCCCAACATCTCAAAAGATATTTTTTTTAGCTTTTGATAAGGAGAATAAGCATCCAAAGTATTCTATGGACTGTTTTTTTGGCAGAGTGTCAATGACTCAATCCAAGTTGCAGGTTCAAATCTCAAATCCTAACTTCAAGATCAAATCTTGGGATCGAGGTACCCACTAGAAGAAGGTGAGGCGATAACTGAAGATCCAAGAAGAAGATCTGAAGCAAGAGAATCAAGACACTTAGAATAGATAGAATTTTGTATCTTTCATTTTTAGTTTAATTTTTCTTTTTCTGATGTAATAGAAAGAGCCACGAACCGAAAACTCGACGGGACCTCAAATCGACTCTCCAATTTATCCACTCATTCCTACACCTATTTGAACTACACGTGACCTGATTCTCTTATAACCCGAGATATGTAGGATGCCCAAATCCAGGGCTCGGTCATACCTCTTTCCCACTTATTTACGTATTAATATTGAATAAAGGGTTGAGCCAAAAATTAGTCATGTTTACTTCTTTGCTTGAAAATTCTTCATATTTTCAAGCAAAGAGGGGCATTCTGTAAACACCTAATTTTTGACTCAAACCCAATATTTTTATACCATTTTAATGTTCAATTAATTTTTATTTTATTTTATTTTATTTTTATTTTTAGGCATTTTAAATTTATCTTATTTTTGAGGTTCGTTTAATATTTTTTTTTAAAAAAAAAATATACAAAAATAGAATCACATTTTAGATAAGTTTTTATTATTATTTATTTATTTATTTAAAATAAATAAATAAATAAAAACTAATTAAATTATGTTATTTTCCTCTTTTAACTTTTAATAAAGAATCTAGTGATATTAATATTTCTTAATCATATTTCTAAGACTAGCCATTTAGTTTATTTATATTTTTTATTATTTTTATTTTTATATTGAAAAAATATAATAATTAAAAAAAAAAAAAACTAAAACTACCCTACTTCCCATTACCTCCAACATTCTCCTAACCTTCCCATTAAAAATAAAAACTACCCTACTTCCCATTACCTCCAACATTCCCCTAACTTTCCCACTAAAACTAAAAAAAAAACTACCCTACTTCCCATTACCCCCACTTTCCCCATTCTCCCACTAAACCTCCCCATTACCTCCACTACATCTTTCCCCCATTATTCCCTCAACTCCCATTCTCACTCAAGCACACACACTCTCTATATAAACACACACATAAAACACTCAAGAAAAGAAAGACACATATGGACTAATTTGAGAAAAAATCACACACATGCACACATAGAAGAGCACATAGGAAACCAAAAAATCAAAACTTCCTCACATCAAAAGACTTTGAGTTTTGGTCACGGTTTAAGTTCGAGGCTTCTTCTTCTTGTTGTTAGGAATTATTTTCGCAAGAGGTAACCCTCTATCTTTCTTTGAATAATGTAATATCACAATAATGTGAAATTCAATTTCAATATTATGATGTGGAGATGCTCTTATTTTACATTTGTTATTATGATATTAAAGCATTCAACTCTTTGTCATGATTAAATTTGGAGTGAGATTTGATATAAGATATAATCCATGCATGCAAAAAAAAAAAAAATGAAATAAATACATGCACACACATATACCATGCATGCTTTAGGAAAAGAAAGGGAGAATACATACATAAGACTTAAAAAAAAAACCAGTGAAATAGCAAAACAAGAAATTAAAAAAAAAAATCAATTGGTGTTATATATGATATATTATTTATCACATATTTGCAAAGTAACATTTAGTTCATAACTGAAATTTTAGTTTTGGTTATCGGATCTTCATGACTATATAATCGTATTTATATTAATTAATTTTAGTTAATCATATATATTTGAAAAGTTTGAATTTTGTCTAAAGGTGATAAAACCTTTCTTGTTATTTTAATGAAAGTTAAAGAAAATGAGTTCTAAATATTCAGTATCTTTACAATTATTTGTTTAAGCTGTAATAAATTGACTTTCCTATTGGGTGTTTAGGACGTGTTTATTAATAAATAATTTCAAAATAAATTAAAAACGGGATAGAAGTCACTTTTAGGCCAACAAATATTATATATCCAAAAGACTAATTTAAGCCAGACGTAAGTCATTAAAGCGACCGTGCTAGAACCACGGGACTCGAGGGGTGCTTAACACCTTCCCCTCGGTCAACAGAATTCCTTATCCGGATTTCTAGTTCGCAGACCAAAAATAAAAAAAATTAAAGAGTCATTTCCTTTTGAATAGGGATTCAATAAGGTGACTTGGGACACCCAAACTCAATTCCAAGTGGCGACTCTGTAAATAAAATAATCCCTTTTTCAAAACGTCACTTTAATTGGAAAAACTCATTTTTCTCTAAAACCAACTGCCTAGCGGGGGGTCGGATGCGGTGAAAAAAAACCGGGGTGTGACAGATGGCGACTCTGCTGGGGATATAACCAGAATTCGAGCTTTCATATTGACTTCTTTGGCTTTATTTAATTTTGATATTGTATATTGTTGGCCTAAATGTGTTCTTTGCCTACATGTTTATCGCTTTGATATTATTTGAATTGCAATATAAACTGTCTTCTCTCGCGCACCCATCTGAGTCTTCTGAGATACTATATATTCGGAGATGCGGTATACGCTCCCGAGCTTGAGATACCAGAGATGCGGCAACGCTCCTGGGAAGGATTCTGTAGTCACCCATGATTTAGGATGGAAAGGGACCAACAGTGAGGCCGGAAAGCCCTGCTACCGGTAAAGCGGTCCCTTGCCGACTCGAGTTGTCCGCTCGTTTCATTGACAGTCTAGATACCTAACTACACCAGGTTGAACCTAGCATAACCGGAGCTTAGACATGGCTATCCCTAATAAACTGTGTTTTACTTATATCACGTGTATTTTTTGAATTGTGGGGCTCGACCCTGGGGTCGGGTTCGTCTAGGTCAGGTGTCGCCTTTTGAGACCATCATGTGCATTTTATGTGCTACTTGTTGCATTATAGAAAATGTCATATCAAATGTTGACCGGCTTTTAAGTAAATTAATTGATCTAAAAAAAAATGGGTAATGATTGATGGAGGTTCAGAAGTAGATATCTGTCCTCTCTCTACTTTACAAAAGTTGAAAATCAGCCCAGATAGAATTCAGTCCAATAATGTATGTGTTCGGGCTTTTGACGGTGCAAAACGAGACACAATTGGTGAAATAGATCTTGCTTTGTTTATTGGACCAGTTGAGTTTACGATCACCTTTCAAGTAATAGACATGGATACTTCCTGCAACCTACTTTTAGGAAGACCATGGATCCACATGGCCAGAGTCATACCTTCTACTTTGCATCAAGTAGTTAAGTTTGAACATGACAATCAGGAAATCATTGTACATGGAGAGGATGACCTTCCCATACATCGAGATCCTTCTGAACCCTGTATCGAAACAAAAGGGGGTTGTGAATCTCCCATTTATCAAGCCTTTGAAAGCGTGACAGCTAATCAAGTCATGGAAGGTACGCCAATTCTAGGGCCTTATCTCTCTTCTACTTCAATCATGGTGGCTAGTCAAATGCTACAAAATAGTCATGAACCGGGAAAAGGATTAGGGGTTTTGCTGCAAGGAATTATAAACCCTGTAGATCCGTGTGGTAGCCATAACTCCTTTGGCTTAGGCTTTAAGACTACCGCAGTAGATAGAAAATAGGCAAAAGAGCAGAAGAAGAAGGCTTGGAAATTGACAAGTCCAGTTCCACACATTAGCTAATCTTTCACGAAAGCTCAAAAGGAAGAAAATCAATACCCATATGCTAATAACGATGTAGATGAAATATGTCAAGGCCTCAAGGAAACATTTTATGAAGTAAACATGGTTCTGATAGGTGAATGCCCTAGCCATGCGGATGTGCAGTCCGTCGAGCCAAATATCAAGCTCAGTAACTGGGAAACCACCCCTCTCCCCACAAGGAAGGAGTCTTGGTAATTTATTTTGTTGTTTCGTTTTTCTTTCTTTTGTATTTTGGGACTATTCTCAGGGTTGTAGTCCACATAGTTTAGTTGCTCTACTTTCATATTAACCCTCCTATCCTTTCCGATTCAATGAAATTAAATTCACGTTTTTAGTAAATTTATATTTTCTTCCCTCTTTTAATTTTTATTTTTC
Source organism: Capsicum baccatum var. pendulum (assembly GCA_030864225.1). Classification (NCBI taxonomy): domain Eukaryota; kingdom Viridiplantae; phylum Streptophyta; class Magnoliopsida; order Solanales; family Solanaceae; genus Capsicum; species Capsicum baccatum. Next base: position 138,369,450 of record CM061551.1, on the reverse strand, counting down.
TTATTTCGTTATGTTAATACTGGCTCCGATAACATGGCATGCACGTGGATTTCACATTTAGATCCTAAAAAGTTGTCTAATCTCGAATCAGCAAACCAAACGGTAGAGGAATACGATGAAGGTGAGGCTGATAAAGAATTCAAAAAAGGATTGGATCAATTTGAGGATAAGCCCAAACCCAATTTAGATGACACTGACATAATAAATTTGGGAACGGGTGAGGAAGTTAGAGAAATAAAAATAAGTATTCATGCAGATCAGAATATCAGGAATGATATTATTCAGATTTTGATCGAGTATAAGGATGTCTTTGCTTGGTCTTATGATAATATGCCGGGTCTAAGCACGGATTTGGTAGTCCACAAACTACCTACATACCCTGATTTTTCACCGGTCCAGCAAAAGCAAAGAAAGTTTAAAACTGACGTGAGCGATAAAATCAAAGAGGAAATCATGAAGCAATTGAGTGCGAACGTTATCAGGGTTGCTCAGTACACCACATGGTTGGATAATGTGGTGCCCGTACTAAAGAGAGATGGCAAAATCAGAGTCTGTGTTGACTATGGGGATTTAAACAAAGCAAGTCCTAAAGACAACTTTCCGCTACCCAACATTCATATCCTTATTGATAATTATGCTAAACAAGAGATCCAATTTTTCGTGGATTGCTATGCCAGATATCACCAGATCTTGATGGATGAAACAGATGCAGATAAGACTGCTTTCACCACCCCGTGGGTTACTTATTGCTATAGGGTCATGCCGTTTGGTTTAAAGAATGCGGGAGCTACGTACATGAGAGCTATGACTACTATTTTTCATGACATAATGCACAAGGAAGTAGAAGTATATGTTGATGATGTCATTATCAAGTCTAAGACACGAGTCGATCACGTAGATGACTTGAGGAAATTCTTCGAAAGGTTGCGAAAGTATAATCTTAAGCTCAATCCAGCCAAGTGTGCATTTGGAGTTCCATCCGTAAAACTTTGGGGCTTCATAATTAGCCGCAGAGGCATTGAATTGGACCCCGCCAACGTAAAATCAATTCGAGAATTGCCGGCTCCGAAGAATAAAACTGAGGTCATGAGTTTTCTTGGAAGACTGAATTATATAAGCAGAATTCATTGCTCAGCTCAGCACTACAAGCGAACCGATATTTAAGTTGCTAATGCTGCTATCCAATGGACAGACGAATGTCAAGAATCATTTGATGAGATTAAAGAATATTTGGCAAATCCTCCCGTGCTGGTCCCACCGAAACCTGTTTGCTTTGGTCAATTATAATAGCGGAGGATGGCGCGAGCTTACAATAAGAAGGTACGTCCTAGAAAATTCGAGGCCGGCCAACTTGTTTTAAAACACATCCTTCCACACCAAGAAGAGGCTAAAGGAAAGTTTGCTCCAAACTGGCAAGGCCCATACATAGTTAAACAAGTTTATCAAATGGAGCTTTGCAACATGCGAATATGGACGGAAAAATGACAGAAAAAAGCTATCAATGCCGATTCAGTCAAAAAATATTATATTTGACACACTTGTGCTTAACATTCTCAAGTTGAGATGACGAAAGGCCATCATTCTACTTAACTAAATGCCATTAATCCCTTGTCAGCCCTTCGAGCCTTATTTACCTTTCCTTGCTTACCCTCTTTGGAGCCGAAAAGAAAATGCCAAAAAAAAAAGCCAAAAAAAAAAATACCAAAAAAAAAAGATGCCAAAAAAAAAAATTAAAAATAAATAATGCTTTGTCATTGAACTACGTTCGACCTGATTCCTAAATGGATACGTAGGCAGCCCTATCTTGGGGTTCGGTCCGACAAAATAAAAAAAAATCATGGTATTTTTTTTTTTTTTAAAAAAAGACGAGATATATATCCTATTGTCACTTTTACATGGCTCCCAAGTTGTAATTTATCCTAAAAAAGAAAAAAAATCCTCTCCTTTGTCCATTAAAGACCTTCCGATCAATTTTTGAGAATGTCAAGCCTTGTGTGTTCTATATATATATAAAAAAAAATCTTATTGGTGAAAACCCATGGAGGCACCACAAGATATCAAAAAAAAAAAAAAAATCTTATTGGTGAAAACCCTCAGAGGCGCCATAAGACAATGATGAACGAAACAATCCAAATTAGAGGGGTCAATTGAGAAAATCCTAGAAGGAATCACTTTAGTCAAACAAAGTTTTCATGACAGAATAAAGATCAAGAATGATTTGATTTGATTGAAAGGTGCAGCCTAATTCGAGATTAGACGGTTTTGAAGGTCTACTCCAAGTTGCATGGCATGCGTTATTGAAGTCAATATACACCTCCAAATAAGCTTTCCTACTTTACTGGTAGAAATACCTTCTATTCAAACATGTTGCTTTTATTTTTTTATATTTTTTTTTGTTTTCCTTATTTCATTTTTACACGCTCTGTTTTTTTTTATGGGTAAGTCTCACACCAAATGCAAAATAAAGAAAAACGAGCAAAATTGACCATGGCTCCAAGAGAAGTTGAGCAGAGATTGTTGGGCACTCACCACCTTGACAAGGACAGAGAGCCAGTTAAGATAAATGTTAAAAATGAAGCATTTGAAAATGAAGAGCAGACTCGTACTGAAACAAACAGAGATGCAACAAAATTTGAAAGACAAAGAACCAAGCTCACCAACCAATTAGTTGAGTCAACTGTATCAAGTTGGGGCAAGGATAAGGCAAACCTCCAAGGGACTCAAGGCCACAAACCAACTACCAAGTTTAAAACTCACATTTTTTTTTCTCTTTCTTTGCTTAAACAGGGGCAAAGCAATCTTGTGAAGTTTAGTGAAAAAAAAACAAGTATAACAAAGTTAAGTTTTCTTGAATTTTCTTGTTTTTGTTATACTCCTATAATTCTAAATTCGTATCAATATAAATGATAATAATGATAAAACCCCTCATATTCAAGGCTGGGGCATTTTTTTTTTCTCTTTTCTAACAAAGAAAAAAAAATCCTAATCTTATTCGTCTTCATAGGGCGTCATTCCCTAGTTGACATCTTTATCTCGTCTTCATAGGGCACCATCCCTTAGTTGACATCTTATCTCGTCTTCATAGGGCGCCATCCCCTAGTTGACATCTTTATTTAGTCTTCATAGGGCGTCATTCCCTAGTTGACATCTTTATCTCGTCTTCATAGGGCACCATCCCCTAGTTGACATCTTATCTTGTCTTCATAGGGCGCCATCCCCTAGTTGACATCTTATCACGTCTTCATAGGGCACCATCCCCTAGTTGACATCTTTCTCGTCTTCATAGGGCGTCATCCCCTAGTTGACATCTTTCTCGTCTTCATAGGGCGTCATCCCCTAGTTGACATCCTTTTCGTCTTTATAGGGCGTCATCCCCTAGTTGACATCTTATTGTAGACACGTGATTTTTGATCCTCCCTAAATTTTAACTTGTTTATCGATATTAAATATTTATATTTATATTTAATCATATATTATTTTGACTATTATTTTATTTTTAATATAATATAAATAATTAAATGAATTTAATTTTAGAATATTATTTTATTTTATTCCTTTTAAATAATAATAATAATAATAATAATAATAAATAAATAAATAAATAAACTTTTTTTTAAAATAAATAAGTTAGTAGTGTTTGTACTATCTTAATTATATAATTTATTTTTGACTATTTTTAGACTTTTATCATTTTTTTTTTGAAATATAAAAATCAATTAATTATTATTATTACTATTATTATTTATTTTGTTACTATTATCTATCTATTTATTTATTTACTTATCATTTTTCGTTATTTTTTTTTTTTTTAAAAAAAAAAAAAAAAAAAGGAATCTTAGAACTACCCTAACCCCCCCCCCCCCCCCCACATTCCCCATTTCTCTCAAAACCTCCCCACGTCCCCACAACTACTGACCCACATCGGAAACTACACATGCACACACGCACTAATATATAACAACATACACCTGCACAGACGAAAAGGGGGGGGACGGAAACCAAAACCTAAACCAAAGAAGAACAAGAAATAACTAGAAACAAACAATAGAAATTTAGAAAAGAAAGAAAGCAGAAAGTAAAAAAAAGGGGACGATTTGAGTTAAAGTTCGGGTTTCGTTCTGAGTTTTCGGTGACGTCGCTTGTGCTCCTTTTTTAATTAGTTCATCATACAGGTTCTTGTTCGATCTAGCATTATTTATTTTATAATTTTTTATTGTGAGCCAAATTATGAATGAAATTATTCTAATGTCTTGTTATATTATTTAGTGTGTGTAGTTTATTATTTCTATGTAATTTTCTCTATGTCTTCATTTATAACTTGTTTGTCACTTAGAAACGAAGTCCATTAGATTAGAATTTTGAAGTTTGAATGAGATAATTGTTAAAGTTAACATTAAAAGACAATTGTTAAATTTGAGATTCTTCCTCCTTAGCAAGAATTTGACGATGCTCTTAAAGAGCCATGCTTGGAGATATGCTCCAATGCTGTTCGTCGAAAAGAAATGAACCACAGCACGCATGCACACAAATGTCCAAGAGCACCAAATCTGCTCATTTTCTGTTAAGCATCTTAATTGTCCTGTTATTATACTACCTTGAGTACTATCGCTAGGCCTAGTTAATGGGACTACACAATGGTATGCATGCAAACTAAATAAAAGATGGGGCACGATGGAGGAAAAGATAGGCGTACCATCAACTGGTTAGGCATATATTTTAGTCATGCTAGTTGGTCTACTTCAGGTTTTATTTTTTTTTATGAGTTTTTTTTAACCCTGTAAGAGATTTTTATGCCATTAGCAAATATACAAGACTTCTGGTACTATTTATTTTTATTTCTTCTAATGTTGGCCTGACATGAAATCAAATGGTGAGACGTAGTACATGAGATTTTATATTTAAAAAAGAAAAAGTTATAATTAGGATTGGTTTCATTTCTCATGGACTACAAATACTAAGAGTTTGCTCTCGATCAACTCTCTACGGAGCAAAAGGTTAATTGTCGTGACTCAAAGTTAGAGCCGATTTAGAAAATACTTTCGTTGAATAAAAATATATAATACTTAGCATATATTCAGCATATTTTGTGAAAAAAAAAAAAAAAAAAAACACATGCATCATACGTAAATAACCCCCATACTGTCGGCGGAATGGAATACTCTCATAGTCAAGTTTCATGGTGTTTGTTTGAATTTACCACATGACTATTTGTTGGCTTATTTTGTAGTTGAATATATTATAAATTTAAGTACGTGATTTCATCAAACATGGTCATACAGTGCTTTGGGTTCGCATTAGTTAGAGAGAATAGATTTAACGGATCTTAATAATGATTAATATAATATGGTTAGTTTTGTTTTTTTTTAGTTAATATTTATCATTTTATTTTGTTATCATTCATTGTAATTAATAAATTTTAATAATTTTTATTGTTAATTTAATTCATGGCCTTAATTAAATATTTCTTAAAGGTTATTGTTAAAGTTAAATAGCATTTGGATAAGATAAATTTTTTTTTACGAGTTTATAAACGGCCAACCAACGCCTTTAACGTTCGGTAAATTTTTAGGTACGTTTAAAATTTTTTTTTTGTCTCAATTAAGAATGTGGCTTACACATCTCCAGGACACTCTAAAATTCAAGGATGCAGTAATGTACCTTGATAAATATTTTTATAAATTTAATTTTTCACCAATTCAATACAAGAATTTTAAATAGTTTTGGTATGATAAAAATGAGCAAATTTAGGCCTTAACACAATTTATTAAAATAATTTAAGTCAAAATAAGTCAATAAAAGCAACCGTTCTAGAACCATGGGACTCGAGGGGTGCCTCACACCTTCCCTTCGATCAACAGAATTCCTTACCCATTTCCTGTTTTCACAGACCAAATAAGAGTCATTTCCTTTTGATTAGGGATTCAAAAAAGGTGGCTTGGAACACCAAAACTCAATTCCAAGTGGCGACTCTGTAAATAATTTAATCCTTTTTCAATATCGTCACTTAAATTGGAAAAACCCTTCGACTCGATCCATCGGGCGGAAAAAGGGGTGTGACATCTCTGGCGACTCTGCTGGGGATTTACTAGAATTCGAGCTTTAGATATTGACATTTACTTGCTTTAATTATTTTAATATTGTGTTTGTTTGTTGGCCTTATGTGCTACTTGTTGCTCATTTACTGCTTTGATATTATTTGAACTGTATTATATATTGTCTTCTCTCGCGTACCCCCTCTGAGTCTCTGAAATAGGATAGAGGGAATGCAGCATATGCATCCCACCTTCTTTTTGAGATAACCGGAGTGTCAAGGCACCTGGTGAAGGATATAGTCACACATGTTAACCGGGGTTCGGATCGACAACGAAGGCGGTGTTGCCCTGCTACCGACCAAGTTGTCCCTCCCCGGCTCGAGTGTCCGCTCGGGTAAGCCAGTCTAGACACTTGTCCCTATTAGGTTTTAACTTAGAAGAACTGAAAACTCAGAATCTGGTTATCCCTATTAGGTACCGCTTTATTTGCATCATATGCATTTGACTTAGCGGGACTCGACACAGGGGTCGGGTCTGTCTAGGACAGGTGACCTAATTTATAAAGACCAACATGTGCATCCTACGTGCTCTTTGATATTTGTTTGGGAGGTTATTTGTGTGTTGACCGACTTTAGGCAATTTTAAAATACGAGAGATTAATTTATTCTCAAATTTAGTTGATCATTTTTGAAAATAAAATAAAATAAAGAAATTCTTTATATATACGGCAGCATAATTTTTACAATTTTTATGAACTACGAGGGTCTGATTCTCACATCTTTGTGAGATACGTAGGAAGTCCTTCCCAGGATACGACTTTATTTAAAAAAAAAAAAAAAAAAAACGAAAATTATTTTCAAAATATGATTATTTTTGTAATTATTTTTTCTAATTTTCAAGTCCAATTTTATATATATATTTCAACAGCCCGGAATCTTTAGGGATCATGAGGCTAAGTTTTTACAAAAAATATATATCAATTTTTTTTAACAAGTCCTGAACCTTTATGGTCGTGAGACTAAAAATTTTATACAACCTCATACATAAAACTGTCATTCTATTTTTCTTTATTTCTGAGTCCTTTTACTTTATTTTTGTACTTAGGGAATATTGTCTTCAAACACATGGATAAAATTGTCTAAAAGTCTGTTACAGCAAAGTTTTGATAGAGTCAATTTAAAAAAAAAATAATAAATAAATAAAAAAATATATATGTATATATATATATATATATATATATATATTATCAATCTTGTTTTTCTCACTTTAATTTTTGATGAAATTATTCTTTGCAACTAAGTTTAAATAATGGTTGCACTAAGTTTTACAAGTTAAATTATAAATTCTTTTCAAAACTAATAAATTCAGTTTTGTCTAAGTCTAGATATTTATTATTTTATGATCCTTTCAATAGGTATAAAATGTCCCCCCCTGTTCGTGGAGAGCGTACAAAGAGAAAGAGAGATGGGAATATACCGCTTCAGGTTGTGGATTGTACCCCTCTGCAACTTTGGTTATGGTGGAATGCTATGGATACGTTTGATTATGGCGAAATACATAAGTATTTGGGTTTTTTGACCAGTATCATGATGATCAACCCTAATAGGGAGGTGATTGACGCATTACTGAATTTCTGGGACCCAAAGAATAATGTATTCCGCTTTTCAGATTTTGAGTTGACACCTACTTTAGAAGAGATAGCAGGCTATGTTGGATATGGTGATATGCATCGGAAGAAACTTATAGCCCCAAGACCTATTTTGATAAATAAATTTTGCAAGCTCATGAACAGAAGAAACACAAAAGAAGAGTCAATGAAAAAAGGTTGGGTTTCCTTGCAGTTTTTATATGACAGATATGGAAAGCAAGAAGGGTTTCAGAAGTACGGTAAAGAACTTTGTAATAAGGGAAGTTTTGAGACTTGGAAAGTTCATAGACGATTTGCATTCATGGTAGCCTTTTTGGGCACTATGGTCTTCCCAAGAAGAGAAGAAAAAATTAATATTCGTTTAGCGGGAGTGGTACAGATACTGATTAAGAAAGATTACACCATGATACCAATGATCCTAGCTGATATTTACCGTGCTCTGACTGTTTGTCAGAAAGGAAAAAGTTTTTTCGAGGGATGTAATATCTTGTTACAGATGTGGATTGTAGAGCATCTTTATCAACGTCCTACATTGACAAGATTCAATCCCGAGCGATTTAATCGAATCAACGATTACGAGGAAAGGATGGAGAAATATAAGTGTCCAAAAGAAATTGGAGATTAGATTAAACTTTTTCATTCTTTGACAACCGATAAAATCACTTGGAATCTCCATTGGTTCCCTTGGAGGCAAGTCATATTTAGTTCTGTCATTCGTCCGTTCTTGTTACTAATGGGTATTAGAGGTGTTCAACCGTATGTTCCATTGAGAGTTCTACGTCAGCTAGGCAGGCGTCAAATAATTCCCGTAACGGAAGACATGACAAAATTTGTATTTGAGGTCAGACCAGAGATTTCACTTCCAGAAGATTTGGCCCAGCAGATTTAGGAGGGTCGCCGTACTATGGGAGTTGAAACGATGGTCATAGAGCGCGATAAAGGAGAAGTGCACCCAGATTACCAGAAATGGTTTGAAGAACAGTCGAGTCCTCCAGTCAGACCAGAAAAATCGGTCAAGGGACCTATAGATCAGGAAGCTGCAATCAGGATAGGAATTGAAAGAGCCATGCGAGATCACCATGAAGCCAACCAAGCTTTGAGAAAAGAATTAGAGCATGCCAGGGCAAAAATAGACGAACAACAAAGGGAATTTTCTGAAAAGAAAGCTAAGTTGGCATCTATTGAGGTTGCACTTCGGGGACAAATCAAGTTTGCTACCACTAGGGGGTCACACGTTGCAGAGCTTACCGCATCTCGCCGACAACAACTTCAAGAAGTCGAAAAGAATATGCAAGAAGAATTTGATCGAGAGAGATCTCAATGGATTCGTGAAAGAGGAATATTGCGAGAACAGTTAGAGGTTGTTTCTGCTCGTGACCAACGTGCAAGAGAGATGGTTGATTTACGAGATCGACAGGCTCAAGAATGGGATCAGGCTTTCAGTTCTCTTCGAGGGAAGGTCCACCGTGTAGCACAGGATACTGCCAGAATGGGCTTAGATTATCAGCAGTTGGATTGTGGGAATTTTTTGGCACAAGTACCCGCTTTCGCACATCGACTCACTGCTTCATTGGAGGACATATATTTGAGTTTGGGAGGATATATTAAATCAAAATCTCCTTGAAAGGATCGTCGTTTTCTTTGTCATAGTTTTTATTTTTATTTTTCAGTTTTTTTTTTTAAAAAAAAAATAAAAATTGTTTAGATATTATGTCTTTTAGTTTTCAGGTGTAAGTTAGTAGGTTTTATTTTAGGAGTTGGGTCAATTCTTTTATCATAGAATGTAATGAAGTTGACCGTTTATTTTCTATATATATTACATATGTTTTACTTCACTTACTTTATTTATTTTCTTTAATAATAATAATAAAAAAAAAATTGTTAAATTCCACCCGAACTACGCAAGATCTGATTCATGTCTTGACATGATACGTAGGCAACCCTCCAAAGGGTTCAATCATAATTTTTGAAAATATGCCTAGAAAAGCGGGATGAAACACAAAGCTTCCATGATAGGTTGGGAAATGCATATAGAAACATGACATATAACGTGGCATTATAATGTGTTAAATACATAACACTCACCCGTTTGCTACTTGTTCACAGAAAGATAAAATAATTGGTGGTTGGTTTGTGGTTTAAACTGGCATCGCATCCGTATAACACCAGATATAAGGGTAAAAGAAGAATGACTCGCAGAGAAGATATTGGGTCTGATAGTGAAGAAGAGCAGAATCAGTTGATTTCGCAGGAATTAACATCAATGGAAGAAATAAAGTCATTAAAACAACAGATGGCGGAGATGTACAAAGCTTGGTTGAATGGACAAGCTCCTCCTTCTTCAATCCCTGGACTTTCAACTTCGAATGATCCAAATTCTGACCCAGCTCAAACTAGTGATCCATTCTACCCGCCAGGATTTGGCCCATTTGCTAATATGTCCGGAGTTGCTGGTACTTCTACCGTGCGCCCATCAAATCCATCTGTTGCAAATAACCCGCTTTTTACTTCTGTAGCGCCAGCTACTACGGGTATTCAACCGACAATACCAAAGGATATGGGAAAACCAAATCATGATATGTTATATCCTCCTGAAATGACTTTCAAACCACAAAATCCACATTATCATGTTCATCAACGCGATACTCCTATCGTGGTTGAGAAGATTGCTAAGAATGAGGAGCAGGAGGAGATGGCTAGAAAAGTTAGAAGCCTGGAACAAAGTATGAGAAATATGCAAGGAGTAGGTGGACCAAAAAGTGTTTCGTACAAGGATTTATGTATGTTTCCTGATGTCCATTTGCCTATAGGATTTAAAATGCCAAAATTTGACAAATATGAAGGACACGGCGATCCTGTAGCTCATTTGAAAAAGTTTTGCAATCAATTAAGGGGAGCAGGAGGAAAAGAAGAATTATTGATGGCGTATTTTGGAGAAAGCCTTACAGGGATAGCTTCTGAATGGTTCATTGATCAAGACATTTCCCGTTGGCATACGTGGGATGACATGGCTCGAGATTTCGTTCAACAATTTCAGTATAACATTGAGATAGTGCCAGATCGCACTACGCTTGCCAATATGAGAAAAAAGATGACTGAAAGTTTTCGAGAATATGCCGTCAGATGGAGAGAGCAGGCTTCAAGAGTTAGACCATCGATAAAAGAATCTGAAATGATTGATATTTTTCTGCAAGCACAAGAACCTGATTATTTCCATCATTTGCTTTCTACTATCGGAAGCACATTTGCAGAAGTTATCAAAGTTGGAGAGATGGTAGAAAACGGAATCAAATCAGGAAAGATCATCAGCCAGGCCGCTTTGAAAGCAACAACACAGGCAATTCAAAGTGGTACAGGAAGTTTTGGGGGAAAGAAAAGAAAAGAGGATGTAGCAACGGTCATGACAGGTCCACGACAAAATTGGAGAGGTGCGCGTCAACCATATGCACAGAATCCATTATATTTTGTTCCATCTCCCCAATATCCTATTTACAATACACAACCATATGCTCGAGGTCCTTCTTACCCGCAGTGGCGTGCACCAGCAATCCAAAATCGTCCAATGGCCCTGCAAGTTCAAAGAGGCCCTCCGAGGTCTAATTTTCGGCCTAGAGCAGAATTCAAAAGAGATAACATGGTAAAAGATAATTTCACTCCTATTGGAATATCTTACACCAGTTTATTTCATAGGCTGAGAAAAATGAATGTTCTAAACCCAATTGAGAGAAGGATCCCGAATCCTCCCCCAAAGAATTTGGACTATTCTAGAAGATGTGAATACTGTTCTGATGCCCCAGGGCACGACACAGAGAAATGTTGGCATCTGAAAAGAGCCATTCAAGAGTTGATTGATACCCAACAGATCATGATAGAAAGTCCAGGCACTCCAAATGTCAATCAAAATCCGCTGCCAGATCATAATGAAACAAACATGCTCGATGTGATACTCAGTGGTGAAGATGTTACGATTCCCTTTAAGCCGATCATTAAAATTAAAACTGATTTGGAAAAATTGGCAAATGCTGTAGATTTAACGAAAGAAAAGCTTGCAGAAGCAGAGATGGTGATAGCAAAACCCGAATCATCGAATGATATCTTGGCAATGGGGAAAGAGATTTCAGAAAATATTGGGTCAAGTCAAATAAAGCCGAAACTCATTATTCCTGGAAGAGCCAATATGCCTCTTTTAATCATAAAAAGAGCTCCTATAACTCCTATTGTTATCAAACCAGTGTCACAGGTGCCTATGGTCGATACCAAGGCAGTCCCTTGGAATTATGATCGCGTTGTGGTGATGCACAAAGGGAAAGAAGTGACTGAAGAGGTAGATGAAGTAGGGGGATTAACTCGATCTGGAAGATGTTATGCTCCAGTAGAGTTAAGAAAGAATAAACAAGGTGGTGAAGAATGAATGACAGTCAAGAATCCTGTCACTGATGAAGAAGCTGAAGAATTCTTAAAGAAAATGAAATTGCCAGAATATTCTGTTATAGAACAGTTGAAAAAGACACCAACACAGATTTCTTTGTTGTCCTTATTGATACATTCAGAAGAACACCGCAAGGCTGTAATGAAGATTCTTAATGAGGCATGTGTTCCTAGTGAGATTAGAGTAAATCAGCTGGAAAAAGTTGTTGGAAGAATCCTTGAAGCAAATAAAATTACTTTTTCAGATGATGAATTGCCTATAGAAGGTACGGAGCATAACAAAGGTCTGTATATTTCTGTAAAATGCGAACATTCCATCATCACTCGAGTGTTAATTGATGGAGGATCAGGCGCTAACATTTGTCCTATGTCAACTTTACAAAAGTTGAATGTTAATGGGGAAAGAATCCGATCTAACAATGTATGTGTCAAAGGATTTGACGGGTCAAAAACTGATGCCATTGGTGAAATAGAACTCATATTGACAATTGGGCCTGTGGATTTTGCTATGGATTTTCAAGTACTGAACATTGATGCTTCATACAATATGTTATTGGGAAGGCCATGGATTCATAGGGCTAAAGCAGTCGCATCAACGTTGCATCAAATGGTCAAATTAGAATGTGACAGGCAAGAGATAGTGGTTCATGGTGAAGGAGATTTATCAATGTACAAAGACTATTCTGTTTCTTCCATCGAAGCAAATACTGCCAATGTGTTAATTCATCAAGCTTCTGAGGTAGTGTCTGTTGAGCATATCCTCGAGGGGAATCTCATCGCAAGACCACAATTGTCCTCTACATCTGTTATGGTAGTGAATGAAATGTTGAAATATGATTTCGAACCAGGAAAAGGTCTAGGGATGTTTTTGCAAGGCATAGTTCATCCAGTAAAACTTTATGAGAACTTTGGTACTTTTGGTTTGGGATACGAGCCTACTGCTGAAGATATAAAGAAGGCTAAAAAGCGTAAGAAAGAGTCATGGTCACTTACCAAGCCGATACCGCCACTTCATGAGTCTTTTATAAAATTCAGTGATATAGGATCCTCCAAGTTACTTGCTGCAGAATCAATGAATGATGATGGTACAGAGTTGATTGATCTTTTTCAGAATATGTTCATTGAAGCTGATATAGTTGAAATTGGGGAAGGTACCAGTAATGCAGATGTGCAGTTTGTCGGCCCTGATGTCCAGCTTAACAATTGGGAGGCCAATCATCTCCCTATTATAAAAGAGTCTTGGTAGTTTGTTTGTTTTCTTACAGTCTTAGTAGTTTGTTTGTTTTCTTACAGTCTTAGTAGTTTGCTTGTTTTTACTTCTGTAATTTAAATTATCCTAGGATTATAATTCAGAACTTTAGATTTGGTATGTTAGTTTAAAACTCTTTCTATCTATGTTTCTAATTAAGCGCAGTTTCCCTTTGTTTTATTTTAAGTCTAATTTTATTTATTTATTTTCTATAATACAGTTCTTTCTATGCCGATTCTAATGATATGACATGCATGAAGAATTGTTCACCAGATTTAAAAACCCAATCTAATTTTGAAATGATGAATAAGGAGGTTGAATACGATGAAGGAGAAGCATTTGAGCATATAGGCGAAGATTTCAAACAGTTTGAAAATAAGACAAATCCCAATTTGGAAGAAACTGAGGCAATCAATTTAGGAGATTTTGAAAATATTAGGGAGACTAAGATAAGTGTACATGTTCAACCACAACAAAAGAGAGCTATAATTGAAGCTTTGCATGAGTATAAAGATATCTTCGCGTGGTCTTATGATGATATGCCCGGTTTAAGCACTGATTTGGTAGTTCACAAATTGCCAATTGATCCTGTTTTTCCTCCTGTCAAGCAGAAGCTGAGAAAGTTCAAAACTGACATGAGTGTAAAAATTAAAGAGGAAATCACGAAGCAACTTGAGGCTAAAGTCATTCGAGTGGCCCAGTATCCTACTTGGTTGGCAAATATTGTCCCTGTTCCAAAGAAGGACGGTAAAGTTCGGATGTGTGTTGATTATCGCGATTTAAACAAAGCAAGTCCGAAAGATAATTTTTCACTTCCTAATATTCATATTTTATTGGACAATTGTGCCAAACATGATCTTGCTTCTTTTGTGGATTGTTATGCGGGGTATCACCAGATCATTATGGATCCAGAAGATGCGGAAAAGACGTCATTTATTACTCCATGGGGAACATATTGTTATAGAGTTATGCCTTTTGGATTAAAGAATGCTGGGGCAACTTACATGAGGGCGATGACCACAATGTTTCATGACATGATGCACAAAGAAATTGAAGTTTATGTGGATGATGTGATCATTAAATCGAGAGAGCAATCTGATCATATCAAAGATTTGAGAAAATTCTTTGAAAGGCTTCGGAGGTATGATCTCAAACTTAATCCAGCAAAATGTGTATTTGGAGTTCCGTCAGGAAAACTTTTGGGTTTTATAGTCAGTCGACGTGGCATTGAGTTAGATCCTTCAAAAATAAAAGTTATCCAAGATCTACCTCCACCAAAAAATAAAATGGAGGTGATGAGTTTACTTGGAAGGTTGAATTATATCAGTAGATTCATTGCTCAGCTTACGACAACTTGTGAGCCAATATTCAAGTTGTTGAAAAAGAATGTTAAAGTTGAATGGACTGAAGAATGTCAAGAGGCATTTGACAGAATTAAGAGACACTTGTCGAATCCGCCTATTTTGGTTCCTCCAGAGCCAGGACGACCTTTGATATTGTACATGTCTGTTTTAGATAATTCTTTTGGCTGTGTATTGGGTCAACATGATGTCACAGGAAGGAAAGAACAAGCCATCTACTATCTCAGCAAAAAGTTTACCACTTATGAGGCTAATTACACTCTTCTTGAGAAAACGTGCTGCGCCTTAACTTGGGTAGCCCAAAAGTTGAAACATTACTTGTCATCTTATACTACTTACCTCATATCTCGTATGGATCCTTTAAAGTATATCTTTCAGAAGCCTATGCCCACAGGCAGACTCGCGAAATGGCAGATGTTGCTCACAGAGTTTGATATTGTTTATGTGACACGAACTGCAATGAAAGCTCAAGCCTTGGCGGATCATTTGGCTGAAAATCCTATTGATGAGGAGTATGAGCCATTGAAGACTTATTTTCTAGATGAAGAGGTATTGTATGCTGATGAGTTTGTTTCAGAAGTTTGTCATTTAGGCTGGAAGTTGTTCTTTGATGGAGCTGCTAATATAAAAGGAGTGGGGATAGGAGCGGTTCTTATTTCTGAATCAGGACAATATTATCCCATAACAGCCCAACTTCGATTCTACTGTACCAAAAATATGGCAGAATACGAAGCTTGCATTCTGGGATTGAGATTAGCCATTGACATGGGGGTCCAAGAATTGTTGGTATTCGGAGATTCAGATTTATTAGTCCACCAAATCCAAGGAGATTGGGAGACTCGTGATTCGAAACTCCTACCATATAGAAGTTGTCTGCAAGACCTTTGTCAACGATTTGTATTAGTAAAGTTCAAACACATTCCCAGAGCTCATAATGAGATTGCTGATGCTTTGGCGACATTATCTTCGATGCTTCAATATCCCGATAAAACTTATATTGACCCTTTGCATATACAGATTCATGATCAACATGCATATTGTAATGTGGTTGAAGAAGAATTTGATGGGGAGCCTTGGTTCTACGATATCAAAGAATATATTCAGACTGGGAAGTATCCTGTACATGCTGATGGTAATCAAAAGAGAACCATTCGACGTTTGTCTAGTGGATTTTTCTTAAGTGGAGGAATCTTGTATAAGAGGACTCCTGATTTAGGACTTTTGAGGTGTGTAAATGCTAAAGAAGCTTCAAAAATCATGACTGAAGTGCATTCTGGGATTTGTGGACCACACATGAGTGGGTATGTTTTGGTAAAGAAAATACTCCGAGCAGGTTACTATTGGCTCACCATGGAGCGAGATTCCATCAATTTCGTTCGTAAATGTCATGAATGCCAGGTACATGGAGACTTGATACATTCCCCTCCATCCGAGTTGCATACAATGACTGCTCCATGGCCTTTTATGGCTTGGGGAATGGACGTAATTGGACCAATTGAACCAAAAGCCTCGAATGGACATAGGTTCATCTTGGTAGCCATTGATTATTTCACGAAATGGGTAGAAGCAGTGACTTTCAAGTCAGTGACCAAGAAAGTTGTGGTTGATTTTATTCACTCCAACATCATTTGTCGTTTCGGCATTCCAAAGATAATTGTCACGGATAATGCCGCGAATCTTAATAGTCATCTGATGCAAGAAGTGTGCCAGCAATTTAAGATTATGCATCGAAATTCAACTCTTTATCGTCCAAAGGCGAATGGAGCTGTAGAAGCTGCCAACAAAAACTTAAAGAAAATACTCCGTAAGATGGTGCAGGGTTCCTGACAATGGCATGAAAAGTTACCTTTTGCTTTGTTGGGTTATCGTACTACAGTTCGGACTTCAATTGGGGCAACTCCTTACTTGTTAGTGTATGGAACTGAAGCAGTTATACCTGCAGAGATTGATATTCCATCTCTTCGAGTAGTTGTGGAAGCTGAAATTGATGAAGGCCAATGGGTCAAGAATCGTTTGGAGCAATTAAGTTTGATTGATGAAAAAAGATTGACGTCAGTATGTCATGGACAGCTATATCAGAAGAGAATGGCACGAGCATATAATAAAAAGGTGCGTCACAGACATTTTGAAGTTGGTCAGTTAGTACTAAGACGCATCCTTCCTCATCAGATTGAAGCCAAAGGCAAATTTTCTCCTAATTGGCATGGGCCATTCATGGTAAAGAAAGTGTTACCTAGTGGCGCGTTATATCTGACTGATGTGGAAGGAAAAATGGAAGGAATGCCGGTCAATGCTGATGCAGTTAAAAGATATTATGTATGATATTCATGTACAATTATGTTATGTATGTTTTGTACTTATATTTTTAAAGATTGAAATGATGAAGGCATTTTGTTCTACTATCTAAATGATATATAAACCTTTGCATACCCCTTTTGAGCTTTTATTTTTTCTTCGAACCCCTCTTTTGGAATCTCAAAAAAAAAAAAAAAACTAAAATAAAATAAAATTTCAAAATCAAACAAAAGAATGATGTTTCATGAACTACGTTTGACCTGATTCTTGCTATGACAAGATACGTAGGCAGCCCTACTCCGGGGTTCGGTTTAACCAGAGGAAAATTCAAATGAACCAGAATGAAATGAAACTGGGCCAAAAATTTATTTTCTTAAAAGGATAGATTTCAAAAGTTGTATGTTTCACCCAATGTTATATAAATTTTTTGAGCCTCATGCCTACCTTTCTTTCTAACCCTATCCAAAAGCCAAGTTACAACCAAAGAAAGACCTTCGGATTAATCTTTGAGAATGTCAAGGCTAAACATATTATGAGTGCATGATATTTCATATTTTGGGTGATGTTTATTAAAAAAAAAAAGAAAAAAAAAATAAAGAAATGAGAGAGTCTTATTGGTGAAAACCCTTTCGGGCATCATAAGGCGACTGTGAGCTGAGACGAAAATGAAAAAGAGATAGGCTCGTTGGCGAAAACCCATTGAGGTGCCACAAGCTTAAAAAAGGTTGTTATAAAGAAGGAACAAATTCAAGATTGGCTTAATTTCAAGCTCAATATGTGGACAAAAGTTGTAATGATTGGTATGGGTAGATCTGGTTGTTTTATTCAAAATGCATGTCATAATCACCAGAATCGACTTCCATATTCAGATAAGTTTTCTCCTTGTTTTGAAAAAAAAAAAAAAGATATCTATTTTCTTTTTATTTTGTTTTATTTTTGATTTTTGTGTCTTTGTTATCAAATAAAAATTTTTGTTATCTTTTGAGTCAATTCACGTCAGGTCAAGTGAGAAAAGACTCCAAACTCGCTACCAACTCCTTTAAGGGTACAAAGCAAGACAAAAGGTCGATGTACAGAGACAACATTTCAAAGTAAAATTAAAGTACTCAAGATGATTCTGATTTGACCATTTTAAAACTTGAGGAAATTTAAGGGATGTATTGGAAGCTAAACTCAGAAGCATCATACAACAGAAATATGATTTGAGTTGAGGATCTCAGTAGTCAGAATTCTGAGTCAGAAATATGACAATTCAAAGAGATTATCATGGATTGGAAAAGAGTTGAGCATGGAAAGCGCGAGAGCGGCCACTTCAAAAGCCAAATGCCACAAACTAACCACCATATGTTTTAAAACTCACAATTTTTCTTTGTTTGAAACAGAGATGAAATGATTATTTTCAAATAAAGGATGCAATTTCATACTTCATTCAATACAAGAAGCATGATTACAACATTCGATACTGGATCTCGGTCATGATAAATTTTATTCTTTGCAAGATATGTTAAGATCCAGTAACACATAAATTTTTTCAGTACAAACTGGGGCAAAAAATTTTATGTGTGTTATATGAAAATTTATTGTTATGCTCAGGACCCTCCTGAATAATGGAAATTTATTTTATGCTCAGGACCCTCCTGAAGAATGAGAATTTATTTTATGCGCAGGACCCTCCTGAATAATGGGAATTTATTTTATGCTCAGGACCCTCCTGAAGAATGGGAATTTATTTTTATGCTTAGGACCCTCCTGAAGAATGGGACAGGACCCTCCTGAAGAATGGAATATTATTTTTCTATTTCACTATTTGCTTTGAGTCCAGGAGCCCGCCTGAAGAACAGGGTAAACAAGTTGCAATTAAGGAGCCCGCCTGAAGAACAGGGTGAAGAATTATAAATCCAGGAGCCCGCCTGAAGAACAGGGTGAAGGAAAAGAAAGTCCAGGAGCCCGCCTGAAGAACAGGGTGAAGGAATTGAAAGTCCAGGAGCCCGCCTGAAAAACAGGGTGAAGAAAAAGAAAGCTCAGGAGCCCGCCTGAAGAACAGGGTGAAGAAAAAGAAAGCTCAGGAGCCCGCCTGAAGAACAGGGTGAAGAAAAGAAAGTTCAGGAGCCCGCCTGAAGAACAGGGTGAAGGAAAAGAAAGTTCAGGAGCCCGCCTGAAGAACAGGTTGAGGAAATTATAAGTTCAGGAGCCCGCCTGAAGAACAGGGTGAAGAATTATAAATCCAGGAGCCCGCCTGAAGAACAGGGTAAAGAAAAAGAAAGTTCAGGAGCCCGCCTGAAGAACAGGGTAAATTTTCAAGTTCAAGTCATGAAGATTTGAATCAAGATTCCGGAGATTGCAAATTTTACTTGTATTTTTTCATTTTTGATTTTATTAGTCAGTTGAATGTAAAAGCAGAAGTCGTCAACCGGAAACTCGACGGAATCTCACTCGACTTTAGCTTTCTCTTTCACCAAATTACCTTTTGAACTACTCATGACCTGATTCCCTTATAACCCGGGATAGGTAGGATGTCCAAAAACAGGACTCGGTCATATTTATCTTTTTATTCTTATTTTTACCTTCCAAATAATTGGAGGGTCAAAAATCATATCTTGTCTACTTCTTTGTATGAAAACTCTTTGAGATTTCACACAAAGAGGGGCAAAAATGTAGACACGTGATTTTTGATCCTCCCTAAATTTTAACTTGTTTATCGATATTAAATATTTATATTTATATTTAATCATATATTATTTTGACTATTATTTTATTTTTAATATAATATAAATAATTAAATGAATTTAATTTTAGAATATTATTTTATTTTATTCCTTTTAAATAATAATAATAATAATAATAAATAAATAAATAAATAAACTTTTTTTTAAAATAAATAAGTTAGTAGTGTTTGTACTATCTTAATTATATAATTTATTTTTGACTATTTTTAGACTTTTATCATTTTTTTATTTATTTATTTTTTTTTTGAAATATAAAAATCAATTAATTATTATTATTACTATTATTATTTATTTTGTTACTATTATCTATCTATTTATTTATTTACTTATCATTTTTCGTTATTATTTTTTTTTTTTAAAAAAAAAAAAAAAAAAAAAAAAAAGGAATCTTAAAACTACCCTAACCCCCCCCCCCCCACATTCCCCATTTCCCTCAAAACCTCCCCACGTCCCCACAACTACTGACCCACATCGGAAACTACACATGCACACACGCACTAATATATAACAACATACACCTGCACAGACGAAAAGGGGGGGGACGGAAACCAAAACCTAAACCAAAGAAGAACAAGAAATAACTAGAAACAAACAATAGAAATTTAGAAAAGAAAGAAAGCAGAAAGTAAAAAAAAGGGGACGATTTGAGTTAAAGTTCGGGTTTCGTTCTGAGTTTTCGGTGACGTCGCTTGTGCTCCTTTTTTAATTAGTTCATCATACAGGTTCTTGTTCGATCTAGCATTATTTATTTTATAATTTTTTATTGTGAGCCAAATTATGAATGAAGTTATTCTAATGTCTTGTTATATTATTTAGTGTGTGTAGTTTATTATTTCTATGTAATTTTCTCTATGTCTTCATTTATAACTTGTTTGTCACTTAGAAACGAAGTCCATTAGATTAGAATTTTGAAGTTTGAATGAGATAATTGTTAAAGTTAACATTAAAAGACAATTGTTAAATTTGAGATTCTTCCTCCTTAGCAAGAATTTGACGATGCTCTTAAAGAGCCATGCTTGGAGATATGCTCCAATGCTGTTCGTCGAAAAGAAATGAACCACAGCACGCATGCACACAAATGTCCAAGAGCACCAAATCTGCTCATTTTCTGTTAAGCATCTTAATTGTCCTGTTATTATACTACCTTGAGTACTATCGCTAGGCCTAGTTAATGGGACTACACAATGGTATGCATGCAAACTAAATAAAAGATGGGGCACGATGGAGGAAAAGATAGGCGTACCATCAACTGGTGAGGCATATATTTTAGTCATGCTAGTTGGTCTACTTCAAGTTTTATTTTTTTTTATGAGTTTTTTTTAACCCTGTAAGAGATTTTTATGCCATTAGCAAATATACAAGACTTCTGGTACTATTTATTTTTATTTCTTCTAATGTTGGCCTGACATGAAATCAAATGGTGAGACGTAGTACATGAGATTTTATATTTAAAAAAGAAAAAGTTATAATTAGGATTGGTTTCATTTCTCATGGACTACAAATACTAAGAGTTTGCTCTCGATCAACTCTCTACGGAGCAAAAGGTTAATTGTCGTGACTCAAAGTTAGAGCCGATTTAGAAAATACTTTCGTTGAATAAAAATATATAATACTTAGCATATATTCAGCATATTTTGTGAAAAAAAAAAAAAAAAAAAACACATGCATCATACGTAAATAACCCCCATACTGTCGGCGGAATGGAATACTCTCATAGTCAAGTTTCATGGTGTTTGTTTGAATTTACCACATGACTATTTGTTGGCTTATTTTGTAGTTGAATATATTATAAATTTAAGTACGTGATTTCATCAAACATGGTCATACAGTGCTTTGGGTTCGCATTAGTTAGAGAGAATAGATTTAACGGATCTTAATAATGATTAATATAATATGGTTAGTTTTGTTTTTTTTTAGTTAATATTTATCATTTTATTTTGTTATCATTCATTGTAATTAATAAATTTTAATAATTTTTATTGTTAATTTAATTCATGGCCTTAATTAAATATTTCTTAAAGGTTATTGTTAAAGTTAAATAGCATTTGGATAAGATAAATTTTTTTTTACGAGTTTATAAACGGCCAACCAACGCCTTTAACGTTCGGTAAATTTTTAGGTACGTTTAAAATTTTTTTTTGTCTCAATTAAGAATGTGGCTTACACATCTCCAGGACACTCTAAAATTCAAGGATGCAGTAATCCTTTTGATTAGGGATTCAAAAAAGGTGGCTTGGAACACCAAAACTCAATTCCAAGTGGCGACTCTGTAAATAATTTAATCTTTTTTCAATATCGTCACTTAAATTGGAAAAACCCTTCGACTCAATCCATCGGGCGAAAAAAGGGGTGTGACACTTATCTCGTCTTCATAGGGCACCATCCCCTAGTGGACATCCTTTTAGTCTTCATAGGGCGCCATCCCCTTGTTGACATCCTTTTCGTCTTCAAAGGGCGTCATCCCCTAGTTGACATCTTATTCGTCTTCATAGGGCACCATCCCCTAGTTGACATCTTTTTCGTCTTCATAGGGCGCCATCCCCTAGTTGACATCTTATCTCGTATCCATAGGGCACCATCCCCTAGTTGACATCTTTTTCGTCTTCATAGGGTGCCATCCCCTAGTTGACCTCCTTTTCGTCTTCATAGGGCACCATCCCTTAGTTGACATCTTTTTCGTCTTCATAGGGCGTCATCCCCTAGTTGACATCTTATCACGTCTTCATAGGGCACCATCCCCTAGTTGACATCTTTCTCGTCTTCATAGGGCGTCATCCCCTAGTTGACATCCTTTTCGTCTTCATAGGGCGTCATCCCCTAGTTGACATCTTATCTTGTTTTCATAGGGCACCATCCCCTAGTGTATATCATTTTAGTCTTCATAGGGCGCCATCCCCTTGTTGACATCCTTTTCGTCTTCATAGGGCGCCATCCCCTAGTTGACATCTTATTCGTCTTCATAGGGCGCCATTCCCTAGTTGACATTTTCTTCATCTTCATAAGGAGCCATCCCCTAATTGGCATTTTAGGAAATAAGTCTTTCTGTCTTCACAGGGCATGACAATCCCGCATCACATTTTTATAAGCAAAAATCCTAATTCTTTCCCATGCATTCATTAGGATAACTTTCTTTGGTTGCATCATTAAGAATAGGGTCCTTATCTTATCGCGCTCCTAGCCTAAATTTCTATCCATCCATTCATTTTTTTTATTTTTAAACTAGATTATAGTTTTTCTAATAACTCACAAAATTTTTCTAGTGTAAACTGGGGCAGAAAATTTTGTTTGTTTTGTTTCGTCTTCTTTGATGGCTTGCAGGTTTTCTGCGAAGCACAGGTTTATCCAAGAATGAAATTTCATCTCCGGTCAGAATATAGAAGAATGATCAGGTTGAAGATAGTTAGAGTCAGCTCTGTATCTGTAGCAGCCCAACATCTCAAAAGATATTTTTTTTAGCTTTTGATAAGGAGAATAAGCATCCAAAGTATTCTATGGACTGTTTTTTTGGCAGAGTGTCAATGACTCAATCCAAGTTGCAGGTTCAAATCTCAAATCCTAACTTCAAGATCAAATCTTGGGATCGAGGTACCCACTAGAAGAAGGTGAGGCGATAACTGAAGATCCAAGAAGAAGATCTGAAGCAAGAGTATCAAGACACTTAGAATAGATAGAATTTTGTATCTTTCATTTTTAGTTTCATTTTTCTTTTTCTGATGTAATAGAAAGAGCCACGAACCGAAAACTCGACGGGACCTCAAATCGACTCTCCAATTCATCCACTCATTCCTACACCTATTTGAACTACACGTGACCTGATTCTCTTATAACCCGAGATATGTAGGATGCCCAAATCCAGGGCTCGGTCATACCTCTTTCCCACTTATTTACGTATTAATATTGAATAAAGGGTTGAGCCAAAAATTAGTCATGTTTACTTCTTTGCTTGAAAATTCTTCATATTTTCAAGCAAAGAGGGACATTCTGTAAACACCTAATTTTTGATTCAAACCCAATATTTTTATACCATTTTAATGTTCAATTAATTTTTATTTTATTTTATTTTATTTTTATTTTTAGGCATTTTAAATTTATCTTATTTTTGAGGTTCGTTTAATATTTTTTTTTAAAAAAAAAATATACAAAAATAGAATCACATTTTAGATAAGTTTTTATTATTATTTATTTATTTATTTAAAATAAATAAATAAATAAAAACTAATTAAATTATGTTATTTTCCTCTTTTAACTTTTAATAAAGAATCTAGTGATATTAATATTTCTTAATCATATTTCTAAGACTAGCCATTTAGTTTATTTATATTTTTTATTATTTTTATTTTTATATTGAAAAAATATAATAATTAAAAAAAAAAAAACTAAAACTACCCTACTTCCCATTACCTCCAACATTCTCCTAACCTTCCCATTAAAAATAAAAACTACCCTACTTCCCATTACCTCCAACATTCCCCTAACTTTCCCACTAAAACTAAAAAAAAAGCTACCCTACTTCCCATTACCCCCACTTTCCCCATTCTCCCACTAAACCTCCCCATTACCTCCACTACATCTTTCCCCCATTATTCCCTCAACTCCCATTCTCACTCAAGCACACACACTCTCTATATAAACACACACATAAAACACTCAAGAAAAGAAAGACACATATGGACTAATTTGAGAAAAAATCACACACATGCACACATAGAAGAACACATAGGAAACCAAAAAATCAAAAATTCCTCACATCAAAAGACTTTGAGTTTTGGTCACGGTTTAAGTTCGAGGCTTCTTCTTCTTGTTGTTAGGAATTATTTCCGCAAGAGGTAACCCTCTATCTTTCTTTGAATAATGTAATATCACAATAATGTGAAATTCAATTTCAATATTATGATGTGGAGATGCTCTTATTTTACATTTGTTATTATGATATTAAAGCATTCAACTCTTTGTCATGATTAAATTTGGAGTGAGATTTGATATAAGATATGATCCATGCATGCAAAAAAAAAAATGAAATAAATACATGCACACACATATACCATGCATGCTTTAGGAAAAGAAAGGGAGAATACATACATAAGACTTAAAAAAAAAACCAGTGAAATAGCAAAACAAGAAATTAAAAAAAAAATCAATTGGTGTTATATATGATATATTATTTATCACATATTTGCAAAGTAACATTTAGTTCATAACTGAAATTTTAGTTTTGGTTATCGGATCTTCATGACTATATAATCGTATTTATATTAATTAATTTTAGTTAATCATATATATTTGAAAAGTTTGAATTTTGTCTAAAGGTGATAAAACCTTTCTTGTTATTTTAATGAAAGTTAAAGAAAATGAGTTCTAAATATTCAGTATCTTTACAATTATTTGTTTAAGCTGTAATAAATTGACTTTCCTATTGGGTGTTTAGGACGTGTTTATTAATAAATAATTTCAAAATAAATTAAAAACGGGATAGAAGTCACTTTTAGGCCAACAAATATTATATATCCAAAAGACTAATTTAAGCCAGACGTAAGTCATTAAAGCGACCGTGCTAGAACCACGGGACTCGAGGGGTGCTTAACACCTTCCCCTCGGTCAACAGAATTCCTTATCCGGATTTCTAGTTCGCAGACCAAAAATAAAAAAAATTAAAGAGTCATTTCCTTTTGAATAGGGATTCAATAAGGTGACTTGGGACACCCAAACTCAATTCCAAGTGGCGACTCTGTAAATAAAATAATCCCTTTTTCAAAACGTCACTTTAATTGGAAAAACTCATTTTTCTCTAAAACCAACTGCCTAGCGGGGGGTCGGATGCGGTGAAAAAAAACCGGGGTGTGACATACATGTGGAGGTACATCTATATCATGGCGTTCAACAAAACAAACCATGATTGTTATATCTTCAAATCATGCATAGATAATAGTCATTCATAAAGCAAGTCGAGAATGCGTCTGGTTGAGGTTAATAACTCAACACATTCAGGAAACAGGTGGCCTTACTTTGAAAAAGAATATGCCAACAATATTCTATGAAGACAACACTGCATGCATAGCTCGATTAAGAGGAGGATACATCAAAGGAGACAGAACAAAACACATTTCATCAAAACTATTCTTTACTCATGATTTTCAAAAGACGAGTGAAATAGATGTTCAACAAGTTCGTTCAAGCAATAATCTAGCAGATATGTTCACCAAAGCATTGCCAACATCAACCTTTGAGAAGTTGAGATATAAGATTGGGATGTGTCATCTCCTAGTTATTAAGGGATGTTTTTATCAGGGGGAGTAAAATACGCGTTGCACTCTTTTTTCTTAACCAAGGTTTTATCCCACTGAATTTTTCTGATAAGATTTTTGAGGAGGCAGCAAACAACGCGTACTACAAACAACTATTTATTTCCTTTAGAATTTTTTTTTACTTGAACATCCAAGGGGCAATATTGTAAATAAGTTATTTTGTAGATGTTCATATACTATACTAAACATACTTCACATACTATTGTAGCATGTAAAAAAATTATTTCTTTTGTGGATATCATTCATATACTACACTTATTACACATACTATTGCCTATAAAAGACATTTCATACTACATTATAAATGCACACCAAAAGAAAAATAAAATCATATTCTTACATCTATACATCTCTCTCTCCTTCCTTTTCATTTTTAGTTTATTATAGTGTATTTATTCTCAACAGAATTAACAAACTTGAGAAGTTGCTTTTATTTTTTTACACACTACATGAGGTTTGCATTTATGAAAAAGTAATAATAATAAAAAAATAGTCTAGCAACTTTATGAGGTCAAAATTCAAAAACTAATTTAGTGACCTCGTGAGGTCTCTTCTTGGCGACCTCATGAGGTATCTTAGAAAAATAATCTATGTTTTAAAGATCTATCTTTAAGGTCACTTTTTGTGCCTTTTTTCAAAAATAGATATCTCATAAGGTCTCTTTTTAAGGTGTCCTTTTCAAGAGTAATTTTATGCAATGATAATTAATTATTGAGTACTTTGATAATAAAACATATTTCATAAGTACTTCATTGAACTGTTTTCTCAGAAAATATTATCAGTTATAAGTGTATCTAGCCGGAAGAAAAATATTTTCCTGAAAAATATTAATTTTTAAGAAAATAAGTTTCTTAATTATCTTTTTGTGTTATGTAAATAAAAAAAATATCATTATAATAGTATGTAAATATAATCTAAACAAATATTATGTATTAGGTGTTGGAGTGGGTGTGGCCTGTGGGATAGGACTATCTTGATGGAGATAAATATGAGGTGTAAGAGAGGATATAATCAATGTGAAATATCATTTGTGACACTTATTTTTTCTGCTTCAACTCGAAAAGTATAATTTTTTTTTTCTATTTTTAAGGAGCTAATTTTTATTTATTTTTAAATTCTAAATATTTTACTCAATCGAAGATGAGATATTTTTATTTCAGTCATAAGCTTCCCTCGCATGGATTACATAAAACTCGAGACAATCGGTACAAAGAGCGGGATTGAACCTTAATCTCTTGAATACAAAATTATTATTTTGTTTAATAATACAAATTTGGCTAAGAATAGCTTTTGAATAAATAGGAAAAATAACATATATATTTATATACACCTTAACTTATTATATTTATTCAAATCTCTACTTTTATAAAGTAGTTACAAAAATCTCAATTAATTATTTATCTTTCTTGAATGTATCGGGGAACTAATTATGTATTTTGACAAGTGTAAAATAAAAAAAATGTATTGAAAACTAATTTTGTATCTTTACAAGAAAAAATATATCTCTGTCAGATGTATTATATCTCTCAACAGATCTAAAATCGAAAAATGTATCGAATGTTAATTATATATATTTCAAAAAAAAGTATGTATCTTTATTAAATATATTGGGGGGCTAATTATGTATATCAATAAATTTAAAAATTATTTTTTAAAAAAATTATATAAAATATCAAAAAGTTCTATAATTAAACTTCAAACTGTCGGGATTTATGTTGTTTGTTCTACTAGTGAACCAAAAGAGTAATATTTGGGCCTACCAGATGCTTCACTCTTCAAAGTGCTATAATCTGATGTATAAATAACATAAATACCGAATCTGTTGGAAGTAATTATACTCTCTCATTTTTTAATTACTTTATTCTCTCTCCTTATTAATATACATAACATAACTAACAATCTGATATATGCATAGCATTTTGTGTATATATTGAAATTTTTGTAATATGTTTTGGAAGTTGAGATTTTTTGTAATATTGGAAACATAAGTTGTGTATTTGTATAGAAGTAGAAGTAGAATTTTTAGTAGAATTGCTGGCCTCTAAATTTTGTGATCGATCGAATATTAGAAAATAGAAAAAAATATATTTCAAGAAATTTAATTTTTTAGTCTAAACGTATCCATTTTTCTTAATTCGTGATCTTATGGATACTCTTTTATTTAAGGACATGTCTACAATTAAAGTTATGTTAGATCATATTTATTTATTTTTATTTTATTTTTATTTTTCATTGGTATCCGTATTGGAGTTCGGCTCATGTCTACCTCTAACTTTGCTCATATCTACTATATTTCACAGTTCACACATGCATTTTTATTAGGACATTCTTTACATGTCTAAACCATCTTAATATCGTTTTTCTCATTTTGATCACTACAATAATTTTTACTTTATCTCAAATATTTTTTATTTAATTAATCAATCAAATTATGCATACATCATACTTTTTAAATTATATTGAATATGTTAAGAGTAAATAAGTAAGGGCGGACATAAGAACACTATAAATAGAGAATGACGTCTGAGTATATTTATAGCACAACATTATCTCAGCTGGATGGACCGTGAAACGAGACATTTAAGTAATTTGAGAAAGACTTTGATAGACCGGTCATAATTTGGCCAGCCCAAAACAATTATTACTAAATGTTCTCTTTCCTATTCATTATATACAATCAATCAGTGTAGAAAACTTGCCTATTGCAAATAAGGTCATTGGCTATTACAATCAAAGAACCACTTATCTTTGCACCATCTTTTACCTTCGAAGACAAATTAAATCAACAGGTTTCTTCTAAAATTATTACTAATATTTGTTCCTCTCTTAGGTTGGTTCAACAAGGATTCTTTTTCTTTTTACTAAGTTTATGAGATGGGGGATTGTCCAGCAATAGTGCAATCACAAGTACAAGGTAAGCTTCTTTTCTACTTATCCATTCTCTATCTAGTACTACCTTATAACTTGCTGCAGATAGGTTAGGGGAAAAAAGATTTTTCATGGCTGTTCATATAGCAAATGTATGGACTTACTAAAAAAAGTGCAAAATATCACACGTTTAGCTCATAGTATTTATTTATAGTTTACCTTCGTTTGTTCTTATTGCAAAAATGGATTAACTCAAGTAGTATAGATAGCTAAAGTTAACTTGAATTCATTTCAGCAAATCATGCTCAACCAGAGACGGATCCAATATTTGAAAGTTCATGGGTTATTACTTCTTAATTCTTATAACAACTTCAAGTTAATTTTACAATAATAATTGGGCACAGTCAAATATATTTGTAGAGATTAAGAAATCAATAAATATAATTAGTAGTTAATTACCAAGCTACCCCTATTTAATAAATGTTTCTTGAGTACAACTGAAAAAACATACTACAAATTTTTATCGTGAATTCTTAAGATGACACTATTTTGGAATAATTTTTTTTTTTGCGTGTGTCACTTATTTCGGGACGAAAGAAGTATAAAAGGTTGGGACAAAAGCTATTGAATTCTTGTGACCGTGTTCCGGCTTCTCGGTCACCCCTGCACACACAATTGAGTTGTTTTAATGTGATAAAAAAAATATTTAGCAACTTCACTGTTAAACCTATAAGGGGGTAAAGTTTAACTTTGGTGTGGCAAATCAAAATTTTGAAATTTTGCTAGTATCACGATATTGATAGACAATGTTTAATAGAGTACTTATATCATACATGAAAGTAACCACATGCACAAAATACTAAAAAATGATACTAGTAATTTTCTTGGTAATTTATTTTGAGATTTTATTGCAGCAGGTGACCAAGCAAAAGGGGAAGGAATGACCTCTGAGAATGGAACTGAATTGGTACAATACAAATGGTGGATCCAAATGGTCATTTATTCAATATTTGTTCTATGTAGCCAATCTATAGGTACACTCTTAGGCAGATTATATTTTGAAAAAGGTGGAAATAGCAAATGGTTAGCCACATTAGTACAAACTATAGGCTTCCCAATTCTCATCCCTTTCCTTTTAATCACACCAACAAAAACTAATAGTAATAAAAATATTGAAATTAAAAAACCACCATTCCTAATTGTTGCTTCACTTTACACTTTGCTAGGTTTATTCATAGCTGGAGATTGTATGTTATATACAATTGGTCTACAATATCTCCCTGTCACTACTTATTCACTTATTTGTGCTAGTCAATTAGGATTCAATGCCCTTTTTTCATACTTCCTAAATAAACAAAAATTCACCCCTTACATAGTCAACTCATTAGTAATTCTCACTGTATCCTCTTCTCTCCTCGTCCTCCATAACGATGATTCTGGAGAACATTCAAATAAAACATCTAGACGAAAATATATGTTTGGATTTTTGTCCACCATAGCTGCATCTGCTGGCGGCGCATTGATGCTCTGTATTACACAACTCGCGCTTCAGAAAATCTTTAAGAGGGAGAGTTTTCGTTTAATTATAGAAATGTCAGTTTACCAGTCGATAACTGCGACTATGGCAATATTAATCGGGCTTTTCGCTAGCGGAGAGTGGAAAAAATTGGACAAAGAAATGAACGAGTATAAATTAGGGAAAATTTTATATGTTTTAAATTTAATTGGGACAGCTATTTGTTGGCAATTTTTTACAGTTGGTTCAATAGGGCTAATTTTCAAAGTATCTTCATTATTTTCAAATGTGATTAGTATTTTAGGTTTGCCTGTGGCTCCTGTTTTGGCTGTGATATTTCTTCATGACAAGTTGACTGGTATCAAAGTAATGTCAATGTTATTGGCTATTTGGGGTTTTGTATCATATATGTATCAGCATTACCTTGATGATTTGAAGGACAAAGCTACAAAAAAGGGGTCAACTAGTGGAGTGCTCTGAAGTTTCTCTCATTGAAGGAAGTTAAATTTGTAAATTATTATATATATGTAGTGTGACATTAATGTATCATAACTTTTCCACATCCCATGTTATATATATTATTCTGCACTTTTTTATTTTGGATGAATATGTTTTATCCCATTTGCTTGCAGTCTCTCAGTTTCAATATATATATAGATAGATAGTATCACCTTTTTAATTGATTTGATTGAGTTTTGAATCATTTTTCGTGAACACTCTTACTTGTAAGGAATTAATAGGGTGAATTGACACCACAATTTATTTCGAGACATAAGATAATGGCCTTAGGCTATTGATATTAGATATGGTGTTAGATTTTTTAAAAAAAATCGACGATATTCATTGTGATTTGATATTTAACATAAAAAGGAACTACGTTGATATATACATACACACACTTTAAGTAATACTCTTAACTTTGCAATAATTTTCCTTATTGATATTCTTTTTGTAATAATGACATGTATACATTGCATGAGATGTAGTGTTTATAATGTACATGACTACTCTATAGGAATTATATTTTTCTTGTATTTACGTTCTTTATTTCCAGGGGTTTGAGCTTAGACTATCTTAGTATAGGTTTGTACAAATTCTTATCCAAAATGAATGTAAAGTTTGATTTACCTGGGCATGGAGAAAACTTTGTTGGAAGCGCTATCCGCCGAATGAGGTCCTACCCGACGTGAATCTGAATTAGTCGGGCTCCAATGTGAGTACCAAACACCGAATAAGAAACCAAAAAAGAAGTTTGATTTACTCGGCCAAATTAGTTTACACAACATTGAAAATCCAGCTCATAAGGTAGAAAATAAGTGGTTGTCTAATATTTTTGGACCCTACGTACTTTTTGAAAAGAAAATGTCAAACTACTACTGTCATAATTAACATGAAGTTCAAGAACAAAGAGAGAAGAGCCAAAATATAAGACTGATAATCTTCTCATATATTTTTTTTGTTTCCCAAATATCCCCACAGTCGGCAGTCGTGAGACTAATCCTCCGTTCCTACTGTCAGCAGCCGTGAGACTAGTCCTCCGTTCCTACTGTCAGCGCACTAAGCGGCAGAGAACTGGCCACAGAGTTTTTTCCATTTACCAGAGGTAGGGATCGAACCCCCAACCTCTTGCTTAAGGGGTGAGGTGTTGAACCACCTCACCAACCCTTGTGGTTTATATATGTACTAGTCAAGTGTAGGTGTTTTGCACGTGTGTATGAAGATAATAATAAGTGTATATAAAAAAATAAATTTCTATTATTTCTACCGACCAATATACTTGATCCGCCTTTAAAAATTCTGCTTTTATGAATTGAATCCATTTAACGTCACGTAAGGCTAATTTCTTGATAAAGAAAAGTTTACTCTTCAAAAAATCTCCTATTTCTCTCTTTTCATACTGCTTACGTCAAGACATGTAAAATCACATTTCATTTCATGTATCTTCTCATTCAAGACAAATAATTATAAATTATAATGTAAAGATATGGATAAAAAGTAAAAAAAATATGACATATTGAAATATCAATTATTTAATATTATACTTTAAAAGAAAAAATATACTTTAAAATCTTAATGACGATACTAAAACGTAAAATGAGCAATTCAAATTATCCTTGATGGAAGAATAAAATTGATTTTAAATTTGATTTACTAACACATGAAATCTCTAATTACCATTATGTTTTATCTTTTAGCCAACTAAATGACTTTGTTTAATACTTGTTTGACACTATGATTTGTTTGCTATTATAAGAAATTATAATTTTCACTTTATTTTTATGTCAATAGTTTTTTTTAATGTAAGTATGATTTTGATAAAAGAGTATTAACATGAATTACGTCTTAATAAGAACTAGAACTAATATTAATAAAAAATAAAATTTATAATAGAAAAAACATACCTTAAATTCACTTGTAATCGATACGAAGTTTTGTCTGCATGTTTTACATAAATCTTTCTTCATCTGCACAAACATATTAAAGAATTAATCAATAACGATTTATTTATGAATGTAAATACTAATAATAAAAGATTATGAAAAAATCATCTTAGAAGTTAAAGAATCTTCAATTTTGTTAAGCCTAATTTAAAGCAACAATAAAAAAAGACGAACGTACGAACGTATTTTGATGATAAATTTAAATAAAAAAACAAAAAAAGACATCAATTATAGAAACTTAAAACCCCAGACGAACTTATTTGCAATCAAAAGAAAACGTTGAAAAAGGTAAAAAAAAAATTAATGTGATTCTTAACATATATTATTTTAAGACTGGTAAATTATTTTCATATATATATATATATATATATATATATATATATATATATATTAGGATTCATAAATATTTTAGAATTCATATATTTTATGTAGTTTAGGATGCTTAATCTTTCCATATATTTATTTTATCAGGATTTTCCTATATATTGAAGTAAATGGGTGAAAAGATGATTTTATCTATTGTAAAGTGTTTTAATGAAGGGCAAAAAGTTCGAATTACCTACATATATATATGTGTATTACATTGAGAAATAATATGCTAGTTAATTTTTTTTAAGATAATATGATTTTACTTACTCGAAAGAAATATTATATTGTAAAACTACTACAAATAATAGTTTATTATTATCCGTACATCGCACGGGTACGTATACTAATGATATATCTATTAATTTTATGCATAAATAATTTGTCTCCTAACTAATTACTAAATATCATATTACTTAAATAAGATTTAATGTCTGCATAACTCATTTCCAAATCAACTAGCAAACGATTCTTAAATATATAATGACAACGGCTACAAACAAATTTTTTTTCTTTTTGGGGGAAAAGACTATGGGTGTCAAACGGGTCGGGCCTGGCCAACCCGGAACCGGCCCTTCCATTTTAATCGAGTTGAGGGCCGGTTAAGCGCCGGTTTTGACGCTAACCGGGCCGGGCCGGGCCAAACAGTAAAAAAATTAAAATCCATCCTAACCCGGCCCACTTAACCCAACCCGGTCAAACCCACCAAAACCCGGTCAAACCCGTTTAAAAAATAAATAAATAAATAATCCAATATACACTATATACACTCCAATATACAATATATATTTTAAAAAATATATATAAACAATTACACATATATACGTACTATTCAATATATAATTATATATGACTATACGTACTACTTTAAATAAAACATATGCTATAATAGTATAATATATATATACTGTAGACACATAATTTTGTCCCCCTTAGAAGTCGATTTTATTCATTTCCACCATAGCATACCGTGTATCCTCACCCATGTCATCATACCCCGCAAAATACAAAAAAAAAAATAATAAACAAATAATAAAATAACTAACCCTATCTTATCCTAACCACCTACCCAATAAAACATAACACCTCACCACTACCCCCTACCCCACGTTACCCCACCCCCCTCTCTTTTTCTTGTCAACAAAGAAAAGCCTCAAAAAATATATATACCTACCCATACACAAAAAATGAGGGATGAACAGTAACAAATCAAAAAGAAGAAGAAAAAAGCATCAGCATTTTTTGCTCTCTCTAAAAAACAAAATCCAAAAAAAGAAATCAGACTCTACTCTCTCTCTTCCTCTCTTAAAAATTGAACTTCCACCGCCACCTCGCAACCAACTCCGGCGACACCACCGTCAAACCCACCAGATCTGCGGCCGCCGACCCACCGCCACCTTGGTTGTTTGGTTTTGGTAGATTAAGGCATAAACTTGATCATGTTCTAATGGATGGATAGAAACAAAGTCGGGGTATGGAATTGAAAAATTGACAAAAGGATAGATTCGGTTTAGTTTGATTTATTGTTGGTATGAATCATGATGGAATTATGTCTTTAGTCGAGTACGCATAGGCAAACGTAGGCCGGGTAGGCAAATTCAGGAATAACAATTTGTTGGAGTGTTTTGAATATGTGCTTGAATGACACTTCCTACTTTATTGCACGAAAAGTTTAAATTGTACTCATTTGGCCGGGGAATGCCCCAAAGGATTTGTATAGATTTATCCGGGGAATGCCCCCGAAGTACCTTGTACCCGGAGGACACCCGCGATGAAGGCCCCAGGTATCGGGTAAAGCATTAGTTTAGGATTAGCGTAGGTTTATTTTTAGTCCCTTTCTATTTCGGGTTGTAATAATTGGACTGGACTTACATTTCGTTTTGTTTTGTTTTATCGTTTTGCGTGCTTTTTCTGTGGTTTATACACTTCATAATGCCAAAATGATAGATACACTCCACCAAGCGACCGTGGTCAAACAACGGGATCGAGGGGTACCTAACACCTTCCCCTCGGTCACAGAATTCCTTAGCCGAAATCTTTGTGCGCAAACCGGTTTAAGAGTTAATTGGTTTTGAAAAGGGATTCTCCGAAGGTGACTTGGCACACCGGATTATGCCAAGTGGCGACTCTGAATAAAAATGCAAATAATCCCTTTTTCGAAGCAATTTTTCATTTCTTGTCACTTAAAAATAATAAAACCCTTTCGAACATTAAAAATATTCCAATGTTTTGGAGTACGCGTAAAAAAGGGGTGTGACATCTTCTGGCGACTCTGCTGGGGAATATGACAAGTTTTCAGAATTCGAGCTATTTTTGGAGTCGTATCGGCTTTGTTTGGCATTACGAATGTATAAACATTGTTTGTGGCTATGGTTTGTGTTATTTTAACTTTTTGTGCTTTTTCGTTCTCTTTGTTTATATTATTTGTCATATGTGTTACCGCTTTATATCTGTCATCATGAGTCCACCTCCCGGCCTTTTTTCTGCAACAAGTCCGTAGTACACGTGTTGTACACGACCTCTAGTTTGAGTCACCCTTATTTTAGGGGGGGAGCCGTCGGTGTTATGGAGTAGGTGGAAAGCAAAGCAGCCACTATCGACCATACGCTCCCCCGAACAGCCTTATTAGTAAACCACAACGTAGGTCAGCCTTTAGGACATGCTGATTATTTAGTATTACTACTTAAAGTTAATTTTTCAATAAAACCTATGCACATTAATAAATTATTGTCACTATTCATTTCTTCATACCCTTTAGTTTGATTCCAGGTTAGCCTTTTAATTTATTAATAACAACGATGGATTAACCTGTAAATTTCTAGGAATTCTGGCCTTGATAGTCCGACGGGTCTACAAAATAGACAAAGGATGAGTGTTAGCTGTCAGACTAAAGTTTTCAGGGTGTGGTTAAAGAAGTAAGATGTTAGGAGCATAGATTAAGAGGAAGATATGAACCGGGTAAAAAAAAATATTTGGGAAAAATAATAAACTATAAGAATGATAAACATGAAGAAACAGCGGGAAAGAGGGAGTACTGAGTAGACTTTACAAAACTGATATACCAAAAAATCATTATTTATTGAAGAATATTATTGAAATATATCACTATCTATTTTAAACATTGAAATATAATTTTATTGAAATATATCTTTGTTTTGGTATCAGAGCGAGAAGGTTTTGGGAACATTATCTATTAACACGCAAAAAATTTTAAATTCTGTATGAAAAGACATAGATTTTTTCAAGACATAAGGTGTAGCTATTTCTATTTATATAGAGAAATCAGAAAAATAAATAATATAATAGCTAGAAAAAATAATTTAAACATGGACATAAGAACATAAATATAAATATTTTTGGTGGGAAAAAATATGTAAATAAGAACATACATGAAGTAACTAGGAGAGAGGTTTTCCTTTCGAGAACCCCCTTAAGATTGAATAGAAAACTTGAAGCTCTTATTCAAAAACACTTAATATTGAGTTTATACAAAAAAGACTAACTTGGATAGGTTTGTTGGAAGGAAGAGTTTACACATTTGAGGTATGTTTTGAAGTTGGTTGATTTTTTTCTCACTCTGTCTTCCTTCTACAAAATTTACGCCTGATACCAAAATAGATAGTGATATATTTCAATAATATTCTTCAATAAATAATGATTTTTTGGTATATCAGTTTTGTAAAGCCTACTTAGTACTCCCTCTTTTTCGCTGTTTCTTCATGTTTATCATTCTTATAGTTTATATTTTTCCCCAGAGATTTATTTTTTTACCCGGTTCATATCTTTCTCTTAATCTATGCTCCTAACATCTTACTTCTTTAACCACACCCTGAAAACTTTAGTCTGACAACTAACACTCGTCCTTTGTCTATTTTGCAGACCTGTCGGACTATCAAGGCCAGAATTCCTAGGAATTTACAGGTTAATCCATCATTGTTATTAAGAAATTAAGAGGCTAACCATATACTAAGGGTAATAATTTTACCGAAAATTTAATTTACATGATGTACAAAAACATGTTTTTTATATGATTTTTGATTATGTTTCTTCTTGTATTTTCTATATTGTTTCTGATCATAATTCTGGGTTGTGTATATAACAGATTTACAGAAATTCATTTTTCATTTTTATTACTGTATTTATTAGGTCGTGCTTTTAAAATGGCTCCCCATCCTAAATCACTTCCGTTTGTTCTGATTCTAATGGAATTTTTAGGTCTGGAATATTTTTAATTTTTTCTTTTATTTTTTGAATTAATTTAATATCTTCTATATTGAAGTTTTTTTGCCCTTTACTACCGGTCTTTGCATATAATGGTCCTGCTATTTTTCCTAAATCTTGAATAAAATTTCTTGCATAATTTACTAATCCTAAAAACTTTTGTAAGTCTTTTGTCTTTTCTAATTTATCTGGCATTTCTAATACTTTCTTTGCAATGTGTGGTTGAAGTTTTCTCTTTCCATTTCCTAAAATTATTCCTAGAAAATTAATATAAGTCTTACATAATTCCATTTTCTTTTTACTTATTATTATCCCATGTTTAACAAATAATCTAAAAATTATTTGTAAGTGTCCTAAGTGTTCTTGTATATTTTGACTGAACACCAAAATATCATCTGCATATACTAATATAAAATGTTTATACTCTCCAAATATATTATCCATCTTTCGTTGAAAAATGGGTGGAGCTGTCTTTAAACCAAGCGGCATAACTAACCATTCAAAATGTCCACCTGAACATGTGAATGCAGTCCATTCTATGCTGTCTGGGTGCATTTTGACTTGCCAGTATCCTGACTTACAGTCAAATTTACTATATACCTTCTTATTTTGAATTCTATTAATTAATTCACTTTTATCTGGTAGTTTATATGCATCTGTTCTGGTGTTATCATTTAATCTTTTATAGTTAATTACCATACGAGCTTTACCTCTTATTTGTTCACTATGATTTATTACCATAAAGGCTGTCAATCTATGTCTAAAAGTAGATCTTCTTATTACTTCTAATTGTAAAAGTTTCTTTATTTGTATATCAAATTCTTTAGTATCTTCGTTATTTGCTTCTATAGGTGCTGTTTTTATAGTGTATTCTGAATTAATTATATCTAATTTACACATTATCTCGTTAGCATCCCAATGGGATAACGGTCTTTCTCCTATTATTTCCATTTTATCTAGTATAGATATTATATTTTCTAAATCTTTTGTACTGTTTATTATTCCTATCTTATCCATTCCTTTTCTAAAATTATGAAACTGGGTTTCTATACTTATTAGGGTATAATCTTTTTCTATATCTGTTAAGCATTCTTGTCCTTCTGCATTAAGCAGAGTATAATTTCTAAATTCTTCTAGGTTTTCTTTTACATTTTTGTTTTCTTTTAACAGGTTGTTATTTTGGCATTGATTATTTTGGCAATCTTCGCAACATGTTTCTGGAAGCAAACTCGTTTTATGTGTGTTTAATGTTCTATATACTGTTGGTAATGTGACTGTTTGTACTGGTGTAAAAGTTAAGTTTTTAAAAAGCATTATTCCATCTCTTGTTAAGAGACATCCTCCTTTATTCTGGATACAAAAACGTAGTCCGATAACAAAATCTGATCCTATGTTTAAATCTCTTGCTAATATTTTATTAACATTATAAATTGGGTTATAGAATTTATTGCATGTATTTAAAAAAATTATTTGTGCATTTTCTATGTAATAATTGTAAATATTTTGTGATCCATCCATTTGGGTGGCTGTTATAGGTCTTTCAAGTACTTTTAGTAAATGTTCCGGTACTATTTCTTTATTGATCAAACAGCTAGTACATCCGGGATCTACTAATGCTAAAGCTTCTATCTCCACATTTTTTATTTTAATTTTTACTAATACTTTTATGGTAGAGAATTCTTTATCTTCATTGCATATTAGACTAGTGTCATTATCTTCCAAATTCATAAGTTCTGCCTCCAATTTTTCTAAATGTATAGCTTCTTGTGTATCTGATTCTTCTATAGCGATTTTGGTTTTTCCTTTTTCTAGGATGGTTAATCTTTGTTCTAAATCATTTACTCGGGTTTCTAAAGTAGATACTGTTAAATTTAGGATTTGATTATTTGTATATTTTTGTCCGTTATTTATTTCTGGTTCTATTTTTATCTTTAAAGTGTTTTCTATACAATTTATACAAGCTTCTAAGTAACATTTTTTGCATTTAGCTCTATTGTCTTTACTTGGAATTCATGTATACATTCTTGAGTGACATTCATTAAATTATTGATTACTAGATTGTTTAAGTCTAGATCCTCTATCTCTTGTCCTAGTTCATTGACTAAGTTCTCTTATTCTGATTCTGAAGAATCAGATTTAGGATTATCTTTATCATTTATATGAATACTTATTATTGAGTATATACTTTCTGTATCTGACATGTATTCGTCTACATTTAGTAAAGTTTCTTGGAAGTCTTCTATTAGTTGAGAATTTCTAGGTCTATTATTATTTATTTTAGGACATACATTAGCTAAATGGTCTATGCTTCCACAAGTATAGCATTCTAATTTATAGTTTCTATCATTTCTATATTTCCTAACATGTCTATCTCTATTTAACCACGGTTTTTTAGCTTTTGATTTTCTTAAGAAGTATTGTTTACGACTATATGGTTTCTGATTATGTTTCTTCTTATTTTTTCTATATTGTTTCTGAGCATAATTTTGGGTTGTGTATATAATAGATTTACAGAAATTCATTTCATTTCTGTAATGAAATAAACAGTACAAAAGATTTAGAAAATATAATATCTATACTAGATAAAATGGAAATAATAGGAGAAAGACCGTTAGCCCATTGTAAAGCCTATTCAGTACTCCCTCTTTCCCGCTGTTTCTTCATGTTTATCATTCTTATAGTTTATATTTTTTCCCAGAGATTTTTTTTTTTACCCGGTTCATATCTTCCTCTTAATCTATGCTCCTAACATCTTACTTCTCTAACCACACCCTGAAAACTTTAGTCTGGCAGCTAACACTCGTCCTTTGTCTATTTTGCAGACCTGTCGGACTATCAAGGCCAGAATTCCTAGGAATTTACAGGTTAATCCATCGTTGTTATTAAGAAATTAAGAGGCTAACCATATACTAAGGGTAATAATTTTACCGAAAATTTAATTTACATGATGTACAAAAACATGTTAAAAAACTTTAAACATGGACATAAGAACATAAATATAAATATTTTTCAAGCAGAAAAATATGTAAATAAGAACTTACATGAAGTAACTATATAATTTTAAAAGCGCGAACACCTTTAGAAAAGTGATTTGAACTTTTTGCCCTTCATTAAAACACCCCGCAATAGACAAAATTATCTTTTTACTTTTTTTAAAATAATTATTATTAAATTATTATTCAAATACTTAGGATACAAAAAGAGAAATAAAAAAGAATCACATAACTAAAAGGAATTAAATGTAATATGACGAATTTTTAATTAGGAGTCCTACACAATTTTTTTAGGGAAAAAACTTGCCATAAAAAGGAAAAAAAAAATTAGAACTAAACGTTTTTTCTTTTGGTAAGAAGAACCAAACGTTATAGTTTAAAAAAAGGAAGAAAAGAAAAGGTACAAATTTATTAATGGAAAAATTTTAGGAACCAAAATATTCTTTTTTAAAAAAAATATATGCATGAAAAAAAAATATATTTTATTCATATAAGAATTTATAATATTTAAAAATTCTAAATCAAAAAGAATTTTACCATATATAAAAAAAATATCTACAATTCTATTTAAGTAGTTATTTGATCAAATTTTAATATAAAAATATCTTCTACTTCTATATTTTCTTCTTATTCTGTTTTGATTTTGATTGATGATTGATTAACGTTTTCTTCTTGGATTCTTTAAGTTTTTCTAGCCTTCTTCATTATATGAAGTTCCTTTTAAATTTTTGCTAATATAAAATTAATTTAGTTGTAAATAAATTTTGAGATTTAGCATATTATCATTATGTTTATTGATACTTCAATGGTTTTTTTTTGGATACAGGCTCCAATTGTTACCACACATACAAAATATGATCAAACACTTTTTTCAGAGGTAATTTTAGTTTCTATTGTCAATTAAAATAATTTTCTTGCAACTTACAAGCATGTTTTTTCATTCAAAATTGGGATATACCTCCTTTTTACTATTTTTTTTTTCAATTTTCATTGTATATAATAGAGAGAAGTATTTATTACCCCCCTGAATTTGTCGAGTTTTATTCATGGTACACCTGAACTTTGACTTGTCCTAAGTACCCCCGAAATTGTTCTTTTAGTACGTCGCGTGGCCCTTTTCGCTGATATGGCGAAATATTTGGGTTTCACACTCCATCACGCGCTTGATAGAGTGATTTTTCAGCAAAATAAGCCTTTTTAATGCTTAAAAAATGAAAAAAAAATATTTTTCTTTAATTATTTCAAAAAATTCAATTATCCCTCTCACTATTTATTATCCCTTTTCCTCCATTACTTCCAATCTAAAAAACAATTTCATCCATTTATTAATTTTGTAAAATTCCAGTTTATCTCTTAATTAGTTTATGAAATAAAACTTTCATCCGTTTATTAATTTTATTAAAATTTCGTTTATTAATCTAAAAAATATTTCATCCGTTTATTAATTCAATCTAAAAATTCAGTTTTCATTTTTATGAAACTACTTCAATTTTGTAATCTTAATTATTATATCATATGAGTTATTGTAACTAAAGAAATGTACTAAATATCGAAGCAGATATTTTAAAAGATACTCCCTCCGTCCCAAATTTCCTAATTTAATTTTCCATTTTACTTGTCCTTTTTCATTAATCAAGAAGAGACAAAAAAAAATTTCATGTTTTACCCTTTGCAATAATTACTTTTTCTTCAAATAAAAATATAAACATCATTTAATAGAGCACTATGGTAAACGAGCCATGTTATTAATTATTTTTCTTAATCAATATGTGTAGACACCTAATTTTGCCCCTCCCCGATATCAATTTTATTCATTTTTACCTCACTTTATCATACACCCTTTCCCATGTGATTATACCCCACAAAAATACAAAAAAAAAAAAAAAAACCCACTAACAAACTTAATCCTCAATTATTCTTTTGGTAACAAAATTAACCACTCCTCCTATCAATTTTGGACAACACATCACCACCCCACACCCTACCCTACTACCCACCCATGTGACCCCTCACACTATCACCTTTCATAAATACATATCATATTCTCACGCACAGGGGAAGGATCTTCATCACCAGTAATAAACTCTTCATTTTTCGGATTTCACTGAAAAATGGACCATCATCTTCTTCTTCACAAAATACACGCATACACTCACCTGACCACACGCACACACAACAATTAGAGAGGGAGATTGGAACTGAGAACAGAGAGAGAGACACACAATCAAGAAGCAACGTGAGAGAAAGAGAAACTGATCGGGGAAAGGGAGTTGGAAGGTGAGCAGAAATGAAGAGATCGAAGGAAAAATAGTGAATTCGAGGGAGAATTGATTGTGAACAAGAGAGAGAAGGACGAGAGAAAATTTGATCGAAAAGGGGGTTAACGGAACTCGGTGGGTTATTTGAGTTTTCCAGTGAATGCTTTCACCGGAATCGTTTAATCCTTGCCGAATCTATCACACAGATCTGGAATTATCTCCGCTGGTTGAAAATCGACAAAATCGGATCGAAATCTGCTAAGACACGATTTCCCAATTCTGTTGTTTCGGAGAACTTCTCATCGGAATTGGCTGTAGCTTATCGGAGAAGCCACCACAGTCCCGAAATCCTCTATAAGAGGCCATCCGACTTGATTCCAGCGAAGCCTAGCTGTAATTCGGGTTTGGATTTGGCCCTTTCTTTTGAAACTTTCTGTTTTGGGTCAAAGGAAAAATAGAACAGAAGGGGGGTATATTGAGATTGGGTTGGTGGTTGTTGGTTTCGACTTGAGGTTTCGGACGCGGATTCTATTTGGGTTTAATCAGAATAATTCATCAATTTTAAAAATGGCATTGAGGTCCAATTCTACCTTTTTTTCTTCTAATTTTTACGTGATTATGAATGATTTGTTGCTTGGCATCTTTGAATCTTTGTTTGTGTTGGTTGATGTAGGATTTGAATGTGAAAACTTGGATTGGTAGTCGAAGAATTGATTAATTATTTTGAGAATGAATTTGGGGTGGAATTGAAAACTTGATAAAAAGGGTGAATATAGATCAATGTTGGTTTATTGTTGTTTTGTTTAATGCCGGATAAGCATGAATATTGTTGAAATGTGATAAAATTATGATACGTTGAAACGGATAGGCAATCGTAGGTTTGGGTAGGCAAAAATTTAAGAATAAGTGTTTTCTTGTTGAATGTTTGAATATGGAATTTGTGTTGAATGGTTTTATTTTTTTTGCTAATTTGGATCCATTGTATTCATTCATCGGGGAATGTCCCGAGGTCACATTTGTATTTATTCACCGGGGAATGCCCCGACGTATCATGTACTCGGAGGACGTTCGCGATGAAGGCCCAAAGAATCGGGTAAGGCATTAGAGCGTAGTTTAGGATTAGTGTAGGTTAGCGTAGGTTCACGTTTCAGTACTTTTTCATTTTGGATTGTAATAATTGGACTGGGCACTATATTTTTTGAACTAGTTTTGTTTTGTTTGTTTGATTGATCGTTTTTGTGTGGTTTATACATTTTGTAATGTCAAATTAGCCGATACCCTCACCAAGAGACCGTGGTAGAACCACGGGATCGAGTGGTGCCTAACACCTTCCCCTCGGTTAATAGAATTACTTAGCCGGAATCTCTATTTCGCAAATCAGTTTTACAGAGTCAAATCATTTTGAAAAGGATTTTCCAAAGGTGACTGGGCACACCGGATTATGCCAAGTGGTGACTCTGAGTTTTGAATATAAAAGGTCCTTCTCAAAATAATTTTTTTATCTTTTGTCACTTTAATAATAAAAACCCTTTCGAACTTAAAATTAAATCTCTTGGAGATGTGAAAAAGGGGTGTGACAGTTCTGGCGACTCTGCTGGGGAGAATTTCAGAATTCGAGCTTTTTTGGAGTCGTATCGGCTTGGTTTGGCATTACGAGTGTATAAGAATTATTTGTGATTTTGTTTGTGTTTTCACTTTTGTGTATTTTCGT
Organism: Capsicum baccatum var. pendulum; assembly: GCA_030864225.1. Lineage (NCBI taxonomy): Eukaryota > Viridiplantae > Streptophyta > Magnoliopsida > Solanales > Solanaceae > Capsicum > Capsicum baccatum. The sequence continues at coordinate 138,325,035 of CM061551.1, read as the reverse complement.
GCTCTTTGTTTACAATATTTATCCTATGTGTTACCGCTTTTATATCTGACATCATGTGCATAACCCGAGTCATTCTTTCCGCAACAAGTCTCGGAGCGCACGTCGTGCGCACGAACTCTAGTTGAGTCACCTTTATTTTAGGGGGGGAGCCGTTGGATTTATGGAGTAGGTGGAAAGCTAAGCAGCCACTATCGACCATATGCTCCCCCGAACGGCATTGTTAGTAAACCACAACGTAGGTCAGCCTTTAGGTCATTCTTATGTGCATCATATTGAGACGTAGTGGGGCCCACATTGTCCTTTGTAGGAGACTCACCCATAAACCATCCCTACGTTCTAAATGTTACATCTTTGAGGGTAACATGGCCATTTGACGGACTGATTTGGGGAAAGCATGTGCTAGAATTAAATAGTTTGCAGGCAAAGAAAAATTAGAAAAAAAAAAGAAAGTTTCGTAGTTTTTAGAGTTTTTTGTGGCTTTTGTTTTTCACAATCCAAATATTCAAAAAAAAATTACCTTTCTCACTCATTTTTCTCAAAAATATCAAAAAGATTTTCCTTTTGTTCCTTTACCATGCATTCATAATTCGAAAATTTCAAAAATATTTTTTAAACTGGAGCTTTTTATAAAGAAAAAAAGATGGTAGTTTATACATTTTATATAACTAAATACCCAAAAAGATTTTTCTTTCATAATTGTTGGTGTCAGTTTTATGTAAAGTATCAAATTGCAAAAAAAAAAAAAAAACTCAAAAAAACAACTCAAAAAAGATTTTATTGACGTCTTTTATCGTTTGTCTGTAATCGCGTCTCTCAAGTCAGGATTCGATCGGTTATTTAATCATTAATTGTCCTATCTGGACTAACTACGCACCCCTGATTCTCTTCTCTAGGGAGTGAGATACGTAGGCAGCCTATTGTGGGTTCGGGGATCTTATTTGAAAAATCCAAAAAAAAAAAAATTCTTCACTTTTCCTTTAAAGTAGGTGTTTCCTATACATCTTTAAAAGAAAATCACAAAAAAGATTTTTTGTTAATAACTTCAAGTCTCATTTTCGTATGAAATTCAAAAATTGAAAACCCAAAAAGATTTTTCTTTGGTAATCATAGGTTTCGTTTTGTATAGGGAGTTTAAACCTGAAAAATACAAAAAGATTTTCGTCAATTCTTTTGACAATTTGTTATTTTTGAAGTTTCTGAAAAAAAAAAGAAAAAAGAATTAACTGGCCATTTTGGCAAGACTTCACGAACTACGCACACCTGATTCTCCTCTCTCAGGAGTGAGATACGTAGGCAGCCTATTATAGGTTCGGGAATCTTATTTAAAAAATTCAAAAAAAAATAGAGGTTTTGAAAAATCGTTGAACTCTAACGCATTTGCTATCTCTTGTCCAGTTAGTTTAAGGTGGTTGGTTTGTGACATTTTGGCTGGTCCTCCATATTGCTCCAAGTCACAGAGGAAGTTATGGCCAACAAGGATACCGAGTTAGTTGTCACTAATCAGGTAGGGAGTTCGGGGAATTAGAATGTAGGAGATAATGAAGAGATTCGGAAATTAAGGCGGCAAATAATAGAAATGCATCAAGCTTGGGCTAATGGGTTGCCGCCACCTCCAATTCCCACTAATAATCTGGAATATCTTTCTAGATTGCCTCCCGTGTCACATGCACAATTTCCTATTTTTGTTGATATGCCACAACATGCATCAGGATCGATTCCGAGGCAACAATATCCAACCACTTCCAATGTTCATTTTCTCACTCCCCAGTCCAAGAATACCATATACTCGGCTCCATCTGTTGTTCATGCTTTTGCGGCGCCACCCCCACCTCCTACTTTTGATGTTCATCCACAAGTTGTGCCTCCCTACTCTACAAGAGAGCCTGCAGAAATGAACTTGCATACTGCATGATATGAACTTGCATTTTCAAAGATTGATATGACGAAGGCATTTCATTCTGCTATCCAAACATCGTGTCATCCTTTGTTTACCCCATTTGATCTTTACTCTTATTTTCTTTCATACACCTCTTTTGGAATCAATATAGTCAGCAAATCTCGAAAGAAAAGTGTCGAGCAAAACAAAGTGTCGAGAAAAAATATGTCCAAAAAAAAAGAGAAAAAAAGAGTGTCAAGAAAAATAAAGTTGGAAAACTCCCCAGTAGAGTCGCCAAAACCACGCATGACCTGATTCTCCTTACTCGGGGGTAAGATACGTAGGCTGCCCTACTAAGGGCTCGGTCCAACCAAATAGACAATTTAGAGTCACCCAGTCAAAAGAAACTGGGGCATGAGTTAATCCTTATTGTTTGAGTCGATTCCAAAAGTTGTAAGTCCTACCCAACTTTAACTGTTATTTGGGCCCCACGCTATTCTTTCTTTCTAACCTTATCCAAAAACCAAGTTACAACCAAAGAAAGACCTTCAGATCAATCTTTGAGGACGTTAAGGCATAGCATGCAAGGGATATGATGATGCATTTGGAAACTATTTGTCTTCCTCAGCATAGGGAATCAAGAGAGAAATAAAAATGAGAGAGTCTTATTGGTGAAAACCCTTACGGGAACCATAAGGCGATGGCAAGTTGAGAGAAATAAAAATGAGAGAGTCTTATTGGTGAAAACCCTCACGGGCACCATAAGGTGATAGTGAGCCAAGAGAAAATGAAATAAGCTTGTTGGCGAAAACCCTTCAAGGCGCCACCAGCCGAATGGGGTCTTAAATGCAATTGACCTAAGAAAGCAACTCAGTTTCAAGGCCATTAACTCAACAACAATGGGTAGAAAGTTTGGATGAAAAGATCAAGTTGCTTAATCCAAAATGCATGGCATAATCATTAGTGTTGACTATCATTTTTTGATGAATTTTTTATTTCTTTGTTTTAAAAGGGGACTTTCATTGTCTTTTCTTTCTTCTCTTTATTTTAATTTTATCTTTCTTAAGTCAGTTATCAAAACAAAAATTGTCATTCTTTTTTTGTTTCTTGTTTTGAGTTAAGTCCGTGTCAAAACAAGTGAGAAAAGATTTCAAAACTGGCTACCAGCTTCTTTAATTGCACAAAGCAAGACAAAAGCTAGAACATAAAAGAGACATGATTGTGAGCCCAAAAAAGGAATGCAGGAAGTTTTATCAACAGAGAAGTCGGGGAACTCATGAAAATACCAAGGTTCAAAGGGTTTATTTGAGAAACACGACAAAGCAGAAATACTGTGTTTGTTTCAAAGTCACTCTTAGTAAGCTGAGTTTGAGTCAATGATACAGCAATTCAATGACATATGCTAATGGTTGGAAGCAAAGCTAAATGTGACGGGGGCAGGAGAAATTGCCTCAAAAGCCAAAGCCACAAACTAGCCACCATGTTTTTAAACTCACAAGTTTTCTTTGTATGTAATAGGAATACATGTTACATTCAGATCAAGGAGTTCAGAGCCTAAACATCAAAGGCCGTAATATCTCACCTCAACAAATGCAAGAGGCAAGGTTGCTGCACATGTTTGGTAATCAAAACCATGGTAAAACTCATAATTCAAGATCTCTAGGAGACGCACTTCCTTGTTTTGGTAATTCGAATTTTGCTTCTTAGGTAATGCACTTCCTAACTTAAGTCTTGATTCCTCGAAGACGTACCTTTTAGTCAAGTCATTCACCTTGACTCCTAGAAGACGTACCTTTTAGTCGAGTCATCCCCTTTGATTCCTATAAGACGTACCTTTTAATCGAGTCATCCCCTTTTATTCCTATAAAACGTACCTTTTAGTCGAGTCATTCCTATTGATTCCTATAAGACTGTCACACCCCAAAATCCCATCGGGCCGGATTGGCACCCGAAGCCGAGAAGGCCCGGGAGAACCCGTTCAAATACCTGTACTTTTACTTACATGTCACTAAAAATTTGGACAGCACTTCGTTGCATATAGAAGGGTCTAATTACCTGTATCATCACAACACGCACAAATATATATATATAATACTTGGCCGTCGGGGCCACCATATATACAAATATAACATCACTATATAAACTTCCATGACTTTACCCTTCCTTATGTCTACAAAGCCTCTAGGATATACATGACATAACTAGGATCGGGACAAACCCCCGCCCACACATGACTCCTGTACAATAACAAAACATAAGGAACCGACTCGAAAAGCTCCGAAGCAAACTGGAGCTCACCAACAATAGCTGTATAACCTGGCTCTTATCTATGTTGTGAATGAGATGAAGGACCTGTGCCTGCAGCATGAAATGCAGGTCCCCCGTGAGGGACGTCAGTACGAAATATGTACTGAGTATGTAAAGCTGTAAATAATCATATGTGATATGGGGGATCAAGAAAATCAGACACAAGTGAATAAATCATAATAGAAGTGAACCACACTTCATAAACACTTTTAGGATCATTTACATTATCATTAATCTGAATTGGGTTCTTGAATTCAAACACATTTGTGGAACGGTATACATTCGTTCATTTCATTCTTTACAATTATCATTCGCCATTACCTCTTCTTCCCGAACCTCCAACCACCTAACAATAATCAATACTGTACCGTACTGTGACCATTAGGCTGCCCCCAGTACATATCAACTGGGATCGACCCATGCTAGGCTTATGCCCCTGGGATACCACCCACACGTATATCAAGCAACACACATAAGAGATCTTTCCAATAACTTAGTTCAAAAGCTTTTGAGATTATTACATTAGTGTTCATGCCAATATAGTACCTTTGGAACAATGATACATCAATAGGAATCAAGTAATAGACCTTCTATACAATAACAATGTAATAAAGACTCATTAGTACATCAACAATGTGTTTCAGAATCATCAATATCACAACAATGAAATAGGAGCCTTTTGGTATATCAATGAAATATCTTGACACTTTATAGAATGGAAACAACTTCGTTGGTAATGTAGAACAATACATGTTTTTGGACAACCTCAGAATCTTACTTGATGGAACATTGGTGTTTTCATGCCAAAGAACATCGTTAGAGTATGCTTTACATACCTCGTTGTAGATTCGGATACCAATTCAACACAACTTCCCGCCTTTAAAAATCACTTATCTACAATGAAATGTTTGGCATCTAGTATTAGCAACCCAACACCACAATTCTCTTCCATAATTCCATACAACCAATATTTGCAAAGCATTCCAAAAACCAACTTGAACAATAGGTTTATGTGTGTGTATATATATATATATATATATATATAATCATCATTTCAATACCATATCATCACACCAAATCCCTTCACAATTCAACATAATCCAACCATGCACAAGAATAATCCAACATCATTTCCAATCATCTTTCAACAACAATCAAATAACATACTTCTTATGCTCACGTGCATATATATATATACATATCCATATAAATAACACCAACATAATTTACATCCTTACCATAAAATGGCCCTTTTGATTTCGAAGTCCTGTTGGCACAAATAAGGGGTGCTTCTCGAAGCCCTCGAGACGGTGAACACAACTACGAAATTAATTTGGATTTTCTACAGTTGAATCACAAGATAATTGGAGTTGAACTTAGGCTAGGGTTTCTTATTCTTCAATAATTTGAATGATAAATGATGGATATGAGGATAAGTATATGTATATAATGACCAATTTTCGTCCATGAGGTGATGGAAAATGACCATATTGCCCTTAAATTTTAAGTAAATCCGAATCTGTCCATGGTGGACTGTTTTGATAGGCTAAAGTAAATCGACCATAACTCTTTGCTCCGATATTGGATTTGGGTGAAATTGGTATCGTTGGAAATATAATTCAAAGGGCTTTCATTTAATATAAAGTAGGCCACCTAGTTCGTCCTGTACAAGGAGTTATGATCGTTTGAAGTTGACCCTAAAAATCTATTTTGAGAGTCCGAAGTAAAATGAGTATAACTCCTTACTCAGGTGTTGGATTTGGATGAAACCAATTGCATTAGAAAGAAGACTCTAGGGGCTTCTCATCGATATATATCAGATCACACAGTTCATTTTGTACAAGGAGTTATGATAGTTTAAAGTCAACCCAAAAATCTATTTGGCTGCAGTACTTTTGTGTGCAGAAAATTTCTGCACATTTATTGTTCATTGTGTCCACCGTTTTCAAGTTTCGAACATGCTTGCTTATATCCGATACTCATCTGTTTTCAGAAATCTTTATATCGTTGGAAAGCTAACTCGATAAACTTCGCATAGAAACTTCGACGAGTAAATTCCGGTATAAATAAAGTCAATACCTATACACATATAATCAAACTATACACTTGAAACCATCTCAAAATAATCAATACTCATACTTAAACTCATATATACCTAACTTATGATCAATACATATACTCCGACACATATAACCATGGCTAATACACGTAATTAAGTACGGGGTGTTACAAAGACGTACCTTTTAGTCGAGTCATCCCCTTTGATTCCTATAAGACGTACCTTTTAGTCGAGTAATCCCCTTTGATTCCTATAAGACGTATTTTTTAGTCGAGTCATTCCTATTGATTACTATAAGACGTACCTTTTAGTCAAGTCATCCCCTTTGATTCCTATAAGACGTACCTTTTAGTCGAGTCATTCCTATTGATTCCTATAAGACGTACCTTTTAGTCGAGTCATTCCCTTTGATTCCTGTAAGACGTACCTTTTAGTCGAGTCATCCCCTTTGATTCCAATAAGACGTGTCTTTTAGTCGAGTCATCCCCTTTGATTCCTATAAGACGTGCCTTTTAGTCGAGTAATTCATTTGATTTCTATAAGACGTACCTTTTAGTCGAGTCATCCCCGTTGATTCCTATAAGACGTACCTTTTAGTCGAGTCATTCCCTTTTATTCCTATAAGATGTACCTTTTAGTCGAGTCATTCCAATTAACTCATAGAAAATGCATTTCATTGTTTGGGATAATTTGTTTTTAGTTTTGATGTGATTTCAGAAACATGCCCGAAGCACAGGGCGAATAAATGGAAAACCAAGCAACAAGGTGAAGAAATTGAAAGTTAAACAGATTGAAAAATAGCAAGTCTGAAGCCCGCCTATAGAACAGGGTGAAGAAATTGAAAGCATAGCAACAAGTAGATGAAATAGCAAGTCAGGAACCCGCCTGGAGAACAGGGTGAAGAAATTGAAAGGCAAGCAACAAGTTAAAGAAATAGCAAGTCAGGAGCCCGTCTGAAGAATAGGGTGATGAAACTCAAGTCAAGAGTCCAAAAGAAGTTGTATAGATAAGATTTATGTAATTTCATTTATGTTTTAACTTGTAATTTTTATTTTTGATGTAATGACAAAGCAGCGGACTGAAACCTCGATGGAACCCCACTGGACTCTCCAACTCGGTATAGTCCACTTCTCGTCCAACCCTTTGAGATACATGTGACTTAATTCTCTTGTAACTTGGGTGGGTAGGATTTCCTAAGTCAGGACTCGATTGTCCTTCTTCTTTCTGTTTCTTCCTTTGAATAATGGTCGGGACAAAATGTTGTCTCGTTGTCTACTTCTTTATCTGAAAACACTTTGTGTTTACATTCAAAGGGGGCATGATATAGACACCTAATTTTGTCCCTCCCCGATATCAATTTTATTCATTTTTACCTCACTTTATCATACACCCTTACCCATGTGATTATACCCCACAAAAATACAAAAAAAATAATAACAAACCCACTAACAAACTTAATCCTCAATTATTCTTTTGGTAACAAAATTAACCACTCCTTCTATCAATTTTAGACAACACATCACCACCCTACTACCCACCCACGTGACCCCTCACACTATCACCTTTCATATATACATATCACATTCTCACGCATAGGGGAAGGATCTTCATCACCAGCAATACACTTTCCATTTTTTGGATTTTACTGAAAAATGGACCATCATCTTCTTCTCCACAAAATACACGCACATACTCACCTGACCACACGCACACACAACAATTAGAGAGGGAGATCGAAACTGAGAATAGAGAGAGGGAGACACAATCAAGAAGCAACGTGAGAGAAAGAGAAACTGATCGGGGAAAGGGAGTTAGAAGGTGAGCAGAAATGAAGAGATCGAAGGAAAAATAGTGAATTCGAGGGAAAATTGATTGTGAACAAGAGAGAGAGGGACGAGGGGAGAGTTGATCGAAAAGGGGGTGAACGGAACTCGGTGGGTTATGAGTTTTCCGGTGAATGCTTTCACCGGAATCGTCTAATCCCCGCCGAATCCATCACACAGATCTGGAATTATCTCTGCTGGTTAAAAATCAACAAAATCGGATTGAAATCTGCTAAGTCGCGATTCCCCAATTCTGTTGTTCCGGAGAACTTCTCGTTGGAATTGGCTGCAACTTATCAGAGTAGCCACCACAATCCTGAAATCCTCCATAAGAGGCCATCCGACTTGATTCCGGAGAAGCCTAGCTGTAATTCGGGTTCGGATTTGGCCCTTTCTTTTGAGACTTTCTGTTTCGGGTCAAAGGAAAAATAGAACAGAAGGGGAGTATATTGAGATTGGGTTGGTGGTTGTTGGTTTCGACTCGAGTTTTCGGACGCGGATTCTATTTGGATTTAATCAGAATAATTCATCAATTTTGAAAATGGCATTGAGGTCCAATTCTACCTTTTCTTCTTCTAATGTTTACGTGATTATGAATGATTTGTTGCTTGGCATATTTGAATCTTTGTTTGTGTTGGTTGATGTTGGATTTGAATGTGAAAACTTGGATTGGTAGTCGAAGAATTGATTAATTATTTTGAGAATGAATTTGGGGTGGAATTGAAAACTTGATAAAAAGGGTGAATATAGATCAATGTTGGTTTATTGTTGTTTTGTTTAATTCTGGATAAGTATGAATATTGTTGAAACGTGATAAAATTCTGATGCGATGAAACGGATAGGCAATCATAGGTTTGGGTAGGCAAAAATTTAAGAATAAGTGTTTTCTTGTTGAATGTTTGAATATAGAATTTGTGTTGAATGGTTTGATTTTTTTTGCTAATTTGGATCCATTGTATTCATTCATCGGGGAATGTCCCGAGGTCACATTTGTATTTATTCACCGGGGAATGCCCCGACGTATCATGTACTCGAAGGACGTTAGTGATGAAGGCCCGAAGAATCGGGTAAGGCATTAGAGCGTAGTTTAGGATTAGTGTAGGTTAGCGTAGGTTCACGTTTCAGTACTTTTTCATTTTGGGTTGTAATAATTAGACTGGACACTATATTTTTGAACTGGTTTTGTTTTGTTTGTTTGATTGATTATTTTTGTGTGGTTTATACATTTTGTAATGTCAAATTAGCCGATACGCTCACCAAGCGACCGTGGTAGAACCACGGGATCGAGTGGTGCCTAAAACCTTCCCCTCAGTCAACAGAATTACTTAGCCGGAATCTCTGTTTAGCAAATCAGTTTTACAGAGTCAAATCATTTTGAAAAGGATTTTCCAAAGGTGACTTGGCACACCGGATTATGCCAAGTGGCGACTCTGAGTTTTGAATGTAAAAGGTCCTTCTCAAAATAAATTTTTCATCTTTTGTCACTTTAATAATAAAACCCCTTCGAACTTAAAATTAAATCTTTTGGAGTTGTGAAAAAGGGGTGTGACAATATGCCATCTGAATTTGAGACGGGTAATTTGGGATGGAGGGAGTAATAACAAAATAAATACTAAAGAAACTAATACACATACTTATAATAAAGAGAATTTAGTTAGATTGATTATCGATTTTTAATCTCTAACGATTTGATTTTTGATTTAACCGATAAAAAAATACTCACAAAATTTAAAAAGTAGTAACTAACATGAAAAGAAACCGAATCTTAATTGCAACCAAAATTCTACTTATATATATATATATATATATATATATATATATATATATATATATATATATATATATATTTATATATATATATAAAAAAAAATCAAAATCGAATCAATAACCCAATAATTTTTTTATATAAAATCATTAAAAAATCGTTAGCCCTATAACGATAAATCATTAATATTTTTATCGGTTTGATTTTTGTATGTCCCTAACTTAAATTGTTATTTCTTACTCCGTTAATTATACTAAGAAACGTATTTGTACATGTGGGTTTCCTTAAAATCCTAATCGAAACACTAATCGAAAACTACTATGAAACACTAATTGAAAAAACATAATTTCATATTTTTAACACACACCAAAAAATATAAATTTTTAGATAATAGCTTACTTGATTGACGAAAATTCAACCATTCACTATTTTGGAGTAGAGGAAAACTAAAAAATATAATTTTTTTAGAGAGAAATCGGATTATTAAGGGTAGAAGAGGCTTGTTTTTTAATATAGGATAAATATAAGGGAAGTGGATGGTATTTATCCACGTGGACAACCACATCAGCGTTTTTTTCCACGTGTCCGCGCGTGTGTTACATGCAGTGACCTTTCAGCAAAAAGGGGCCACACGACGTACTAAAAGGTCAAGTTCAGGGGGTACTAAGGACTAGTAAAAGTTCAGGTGTACCATGAATAAAACTCGACAAGTTCACGGGGGTAATGTATACTTCTCTCTATATAATATAAGGCAAAGTTAGAGTTTTTTGACGGATTTATTTATTTTAAAGTTAATTGATATTTTTAATAATTTTTTTTTTGTATATTCTTTTATTGATTGACTAAAGATGTACGTGTAGAATATATTTCAAGCATTTAAAAATAAATATTTAATTATGACACTAATATTTAATGCATATATTTACTAAATCTTTTATATTTATTGTTTACGAAAAGTAAATATATATTTTTGATAAGTAATACTTTTTAAATATAAATGAGATATTATGTGATGGTCTTTCTTAAAAATAAAACAGAAAAAGCAATTATGTGATAGTCAAATAAGGTTATTGAATTAGTTGACATTGATATCTTCTTCAAGCATCTGAAGAATGCTCAACCTCCGTGCAACCATATTTCTTGAATGAAATATGATGCTCTTTGGTCCATGTAGGAGCATGTATAGATACAAGTAAAATCTACTCTCAACAGAATCAATAACAACTAATATTTTTTTCCTAGAGGAATCTTTCTGATAAAGGTATTTATTCTTGTATATCCCTACTATTTGTGTATACTATTAGTCCGTACCATTATAAAAGCAGATTCGAGGTAAGATATGCACCTCTTCAGGAATAACAAAAATAATCTAAGTGAAAAAAGAATATTTGCGTGTGAAAATCATAGGAATCCTAAAATTGTATATAAAATGGGTCAATATATAATTCTCTTTTTTGTTGCCACAAGTTTTACTCCTTTTTCAAAAGCGTTCCATCATCGGTTGGTTTGTAGTTCGGTTTTATGCATTATCAGTTCGTTTTATTAGTTTTAAATTTTTAAACACATTAAATCGATAATCACCACTAGGTGGGAATATATATTGGGTATGTTGTTGTACTAAATCGATAACCAAATTAATAAGATACTTTTTATCAATGTGGGTCCTTAACGGTTAGATTTTTTAATTAACCAATAAAAAAGTGCTCATTTATATACACGATATGAAAATGCTCATATAGTCAAAGAGTATGATATTGATTTATACAAAAGTAATTTGATATTATGTTTATACAGTATAATTTCGTAATATTTTAATTTCAATATCATAGCTTTATTAGTATTAATATTAAAAGTGTGAAGGGCCTTAGAAATGTCGTTTGAACTTTTTGCCCTTCATTAAAAGTCTTTGATTTAGACAAAATCATTTTTTCACTATTTTTTCCTAATATTTAATAGTTGAAAATTAATTAAATATATTTAAGGTAAAACTTTTCCTTATTAGAAGTTATCAGAATTAATGACAACTAATATTTTTTTCATTAGTTTAAAAATTCTAAATTAACTAAAGTTGATTTTAAGAAGATTTAAAAAGTGTATAAATCTACATCTACATCTACAATATATTAAATCATTAACTACTTAAAACTTCTGATGGTAAGATATATATGAGCTTCAACGACAACAACAATAACATACCTAGTGTACTCTCACCTAGTGGGGTCTGAGGAGGGTAGAGTGTACGCAGACCATACCACTACCTCAAAAGAAGTAGAGAGGCTGTTAAAATATATATGAGCTTACAATAAATATATGTTTTGAACTTTTGCTCTTCATTAAAAAACTTCGTAATAGATAATATTCATCTTATTTTAAATAATCAAAAGTTATAGGTGCGAGGCACGTGCGACTAAACTAAGCAAATGACAACAAGGAAAGATACCATATTAAGCATATGCCAATATTTTGCGAGTAACATACTAAACTGTCATTTGACGATATTTTAAAAATAGGAGGGGAAATCGAACCCGTACCAATAAGATGAAAATTTAAATAGTCAATCAATTTAATATTTGCGTGCATCACATATATTTCGTACGTCACATGTGTATTTTGTGCATCCATACGTGCATCTCATGTCAAATATTTCATATAACTTATATACATACAATCTATTTCAGACAGATAAATGATAGGCAGGGTAATAAGGATTGCTCTGAGGTCACAAGGCTGACTTGTAATGATTTAAATAACCATAGATTTTTGGAACTTCAAGATGTGTACTATTTGACATTTACTGTAGATATTAGCAACACCAATATGCATTCCTGTAAAGATGCATGTTTAAGGAAATGTTCCTCTAATGATGCTTTATTTTGTAGTTTTTTTTAACTTGCCATCCGAGATCTTTTCACTATCTAAAAATGAGAAGAACAAGGCGGGGTACGATTCCCTCATAAAATAATATATGTGTTACTTATTCCATCTTATTTTTCGTATAAAATAATACATACATTTCCTCATAACTTATAGATGTACTAGTTATTTAGGTATTTTAATTGCAAATCAAACACCATATTAATTTTATACATAAATAATTTACCTCCTAACCAGCAATCAAACATGATATTACTTACGTAAACAGAATTAACACTTGCATAACTCACCTTAAACCAGCTACAAAACAATCCTTAAATATATATCGACGACGACTTCAAACGTTTTCTTTTTTCTTTTTGGGGAAGAGATAACAAATAGCTATTGTTGGGTGAATGGATATTTTTAGCCCCTAACTTAAAATGTTTGGCCCGAGACTTTCTCAATATTTTGCAAGTATCAAACAAAACGTCATTTGACGGTGCATCTGCGTGTCAAATACAATGTGAGAGATGAACCCAAAATAAGGTGTGATTTCAAGTAGCCAACCAACTTTGCATCTGTGTGCATTACATGTGCATTTTGTGCGTCCACGTGCATGATGCATCTCGGTCAATTAGTTCATAATTTTTTTTTTTTTTAAATAAGTCATTTGATATCCAAATCTTATTACTAACTCGATTAATTTAAATTTACATCACAGATGATCCATTTTGGATAAACACTCCCTTCCATGAAATTCTCCATTTTCAAGATTGTAACGCTATTTTCTTTAACTGCTACTAGTCAATTTTATTTAACTGCTGCTACTATTTACTATACTTATTTGTTTGTATAATCGGATTAAAGGAAATGCCATAAAACTAATAATCAAACATAGGGTAATGTTCTTATAGGAGAATGCTCTGAGAAATCAAAGGGTTTTATTATCTCGCAAGTTGGAAGAATCTCCAGTTCTAATATGATGTTTTCTCTTAGAAAAAGAACACTAAAATAAAATCACTACTCAATAGAGAAACAAATGAAACAATTTAACTGTAAGAGTTACAAATTAAGATGAGCATACATGTTACTGACCACGTTATCTTATATTTATTTGTTTGGTACAAACACAGAATGCATCGTATTATTTTTTCGTGTGGCAGTAAAACTCTTATAGTAATTTCAATCGAGTTGGGGTTGGGATAGGTATCTTTGTCCCAAGTTTAGCATTCAGTAACTTTCAATGTTCTCCACTTGTTTCATGTATGGAAGTTAAGAAATTACGTACTTTGATCAACACATTTTTAATAATAGTATATCCCTAGCATTATTATTGTTGAAAGATTTCAAAAAATGACAAATTTATTTATTCTGTCAATAATTGCGTAACGAACACCAATGTAACTATCTAAGCTTTGGATTGATCCATAATGAGACTTAAAAGAAAATAGAAAAGGGAAATTTCATAGTGCTATCACAAAATAGCTAATGATAAAGAAAACAACATAAGTCTTAGCATAAACTCTAATACACGATTTCCCTTTTTTATATATATAGGCATCTACTTAGGGTCCCAAACATAATTTAATAGCAAGTCAGTTGGGTTCTCCACTGTGGCTATATTATTAACAAATTGAGTCGGATCTGGTTGCTTATTTAACAATATTTGGCATCAAATAGAAAAGTCAGCTAATAGTTACAGGGAACATAACAGATTAGCAGATGTCTAGCAAAGGAAGACTCAAAAGGAAGCTTTTTGGATTAGTAAAAGGATGTTGCGTTGGATGTATGGTCTTAAAAGGGCTGACAGAGTTAGGAATGAGATTATTCGGGAAAAGGTGGACATGGTATTGGTGGAGGAAAAAATGCGGGAAGTTAGGTTGAGATGGTTTGGTCATGTGATGAGGAGGGGAATAGACGCCCCAGTTCGTAGGCGTGAGAGACTAGTGTTAGATGATTTCAAGCGGGGTAGGGGTAGACTGAAGAAATACTGGAGAGAAGTGATTAGACGTGACATGGAGCAATTACAGCTCATTGAGAACATGACCTTGGATAGAAAGGTCTGGAGGAAAAACACTAGGTTAGAGGGATGAGGTGGGTGGATGAATCATAGTCCGTAGTTAGGAGGATTTTGGTGTCTTTTGTTTAGTAATGTACATTATTTTGTGGATGTTGTATCTAAGTTTTATCATGTCTCATACTTTGGATGTTTTTGTATATTGTCCTGTATCTTGAGCCGGGGGTCTATTAGAAATAGCCTATCTACTTCTTTAGAGGTAGTGGTATAAACTGCGTATATTCTACCCTCCCCAGACCCCACTAGGTGGGACTATACTGGGTTTGTTGTTGTTGTTGCCCCCTTTTGTAACCCACATAATTTGGAATGATATGTTAGGAAAACAATTCCCTAGAACAGTTCTTTCTTCTCAGACCCGGTTGCGCATTAAACTATGTTTGTTTTGGAGCCGGATTGAGCTCCCTTCCTTTGCTCTAATCTAATGCATCTCTACTTTACCAAAAAAAATTATTAAATAATGCAGAGTATTTAATAAAAAAAAATAAAAAAAATATAAAATGATAAATTTTTCTTGATTTTTAAACTAGATAAATAAAGCTAAACAACTATTTTTAGTATATTTGACAAAAAAAAAAAAAAAAAAAAAAACATTATTGTTAGTTATTAAATGATTGATATATCAGGAAAACTCTATCCAAGACGATGATAATCCAACCAAACAAGTATACATTGTCCACAAGTCACAAGATACTCAAAACATACAAACTGCGTATCTTTAAAGACAGACAATGTTATAAAGCACTTCAAACTGGGGTGAGGTTGGTGGGTGCTTTTTTTCAAACTTTCATTTAACACTTAAATCACTATATTAATTTTTGAGCAGCTCTCATTTATTTCCCTTTCATATTTAAATGATACTTAGATAAATTTAAATAATTCTTTTATTACAAAACTAGTTTAGGAATTTCCATGGTACCTAGTAAGTGTACGTACACTTTTTCGTTTTAAAAATAGTTTAACAATTTGATACAAAAAAAAAAAAAAAAAAAGTTAAACAACTATTGATGAAACTAGTTCAAGCCACATATCAATGGTACCTTTTTCTTATTTCCATTATCTATACACTTCAACTTGGCAAAAAAGAAAGATATATATATATATATATATATATATATATATATATATATATATATATATATATATCATTTCATTTCTCGTCCTCTCAATAATCTTGTTGTTTCTATTTTGTCTGGAATAGAGAAGGGAAATTTTCTATGTTCTAATTTAAGTAGTTTCTTTTAATTTTGAGAATCAAGTAAGTTATTTTTTATTGTAAATTTTTTGATTTGTCGTTTAAACATTTTTGAATTGTTAATTTTTGGATCTGTAGTATTTCTTACGTAGTTTATGTAAATTTTATTTTTAAAATATTAAAAATTCTATGCTTAAATTCACATTATTTTTTAAAAAAAAAAAACTCTTTAAAATCCAAATAATGCCGCGTAAATAGTGATATGGATGGAGTAGTTTTATTGAATCCATACATGAAATTAAAAATCAATCAATAATAATAAACAAATAAATTACTGATTGTAACCATATTTAGAATCTTCCAAACATAAGATTCCTTTGAATATTCATGTCCTTTTCAGAGTTACTTTCAATGGACCACTTGCCAGCTTCTATAGGCGTTTGGACATCAATCTAAAAGTATGATTAGGTAGAGATTAATTTGAAGTTAAAATTTTATTAGTATTTAAATATGTGATTTAAATTTTACAATTTGTATCTTTTTATAAATTTGAAAATTTCATGATTTATTAAATAATATTTTTCCGACGGTTAAGAAAAAAGCACATCTCAACTCGACTCAAATCGTTTTACAAAAACACAGTTCAACTCGACTTTATTTCTATTAAATTTCAGTTCAGCTCTGTAAAGAATGGATCTTGGGTCTAACTCAACATCAAAAGCTAGCTCGTGAGGGGAGGATTGTCCAAGATCATATAAGAAGACCAAAGACCCTTTAACCCACCGATGTGGGACTCCAATACCCCCCCCCCCCCCCCCGCACACCTAGGGCTAGACATCTGGAGCATGGACAATATAAGACGGGGGTCCCAACATCGTAAACAATGAATTGGGGTGGGTCTGACTCTGATACCATGATAAAGAAATAGACCTTGGGCCTAACTCAAACTCAAAAATTAGCTCGTGAGAGGAGGGTTGCCCAAGATCATATAAGGAGACCAAGGATCCTTTAACCCATCGACGTGAGACTCCAACATCCCCGCACGCCCAGGACTGGACATCTGGAGCGTAGGCAATATAAGACGGGGGGTCCAACATCGGAAATAGTGAACTGGGTGGGCCTAACTCTGATACCATGTAAAGAATAGATCTTGGGCCTAACTCAACCTCAAAAGTTAGCTCGTGAGGGGAGAATTGTCCAAGACTATATAAGGAGACCAAGGACCCTTTAACCCACCGATGTAGGACTCTAACAAGCTCGACTCAACTCGATCAAGCTCAGATTGATCAAAGCTTGAAATTTCAAATTTTGATTTGTTTGCAGTTTGAAGTTGTATTTAGGCAAATATTTTACTTAAAATATTTTTTAAAGTGTAATGAGTGGATCCTATAATAAAAAATTGGTCTAAACAAGGTTTAAAATTTTGAAAATATTTAAAGAATAAATTTTTAAAATCTAATCCAATTTCATGTTCGTATAAATATTTGATGATAAATTTTAAAATTTTATGTAAAACCATGTCCAATCAACAACTCATATTAGAGAGCTATTATAAGTTGTAGCCCCTCTTCAATTTTTTTTATATTTATTTAATGAATTAACTTGATAGTTTTCAACAATCATAATACTCTATAATATAAGAGCGAATGAAAGCAGCTTAGGGCCGTGCTGCTTGTCGGCCATTCAGTTGCTCGCTTCGTGATTTTACTATATCACCCTTAATTAATTATTATATATTAAGCAGTTGAATGGTCGACAAGCAGCACGACCCTAAGTTGCTCTCATTGACTCTAATATTATAGAGTAATATTAAAAAATTAATAATAGTTAATAAAAAAAATAAAATAGATATTTATGATATGTCTGCTTTAAATGCTTCAACTGTAACTTTATTATATTTCCCTGATTAATTATTATAAGTCATCTAAGTATTAAAAAACTATTATAAAGTCATTTAAGTATTAAAAAATTAATAATATTTAATATTAAATTAACTTAACGTCATATATGTGATTTTCTTATTCTTTTTCCACAAATTACTCTATAATATTAGAGTGAATGAGAGCAGTTTAGGGTCCTGCTTGCCGACCGTTTAGCTGCTTGCTCCGTAATTTTATTATATCATCTTTAATTAATTACGTATTATACATTATTTATATATATTCCGGGGGTCTATCGGAAACAGTCTTTCTACTTCTTTAGAGGTAGAGGTATGGACTGCGTACATCTTAACCCCCCCCCCCCAGACCCCACCAGGTGGGAATACACTGGATTTGTTGTTGTTGTTACATTATTTATATATAAAAAATTAATAATATTTAATAAAAAATAAAATAAATATTTATGATATGTCTGTTTTAACTGCTTTAACTGTAATTTTATTATATTATCCATGATTAATTATTATAAGTCATTTAAGTATTAACAAATTATTATAAAATTATTTTAGTATTAAAAAATTAATAATATTTAATATTAAATTAACTTGACGTCATATATGTCATTCACTTAATCTTTTTTCACAAATATTTTTTATAATAATTTTGTTATATCACTTTTAATTAGTTATTATAAGTTATTTAAGATATGTCTACTTCGCTGCTTCAATCATGATTATACTATATCACCCCCTAATTAATTATTATGGTCATCTAAACATTGTGTCATTTAAATAGAATAGAAGGAAAAATATTATAAATTATAATAATTAAAAAGTCAAATTATTTTAAAAATATAATTAACTATCAATGACACAAACTTTTGTACAAAGAGAGTAACATATATTATTTGAAAATTACATAAAAAAATATTATAAATTATAATAGTTAAGAACTTAAAATATCTAGAAAAAAAAATTTAATCTGTTATATATATTTCAAAAAATTACTATAAATCATAATAATTAACAACTTTAAAAATTTTAAGGTCAATCTGTCTGCTTTGACACAACTTCATTAGTCCTTTCCCTTGCTTTCATTTTTTTCATCAATTTTAATTTGCTTGTCTTATTTTGTTTATCTGGTATATATTTCAAAAAAGTATGAAAATTTTCTATAAATCATAATAATTAACAACTTAAAAAATTTAAAAGATATAAAATATTTGGCTGACTCTTGAAACTATATCAGTAACATGTAAATTGAAATAGAAGAAATAGTATTATAAATCACGGTAATTAAAAACTTAAATTATTTTTAAAATGTAACAATGCCACAAAAGTTTGGAAAAGGACAGTAGCATATTTTTTTGAAAAATACATACAAAGTATTATAAATTACAATATTTAACAGCTTAAAATATCTAAAAAAAATAATTTGTTATATATTAATAAAAAATATTATAAATCACAATAATTAACAACTTAAAAAGTTTAAAAAAATCTAAAATATTTGCTTAACTCTCAAAATTATATCAGTGTCACTTAAATTGTAATAAGTAAAAGTATAATTTACTATGCCACAAAAGTTTGAACAAAAGAGAGTAATAAGTATTATTTGAAAAGTACATAAAAAGTATTATAATTACAGTAGTTAATAGCTTAAAATATCTTTAAAAAAATACAATTTGTTATATATATATTTTTAAAAAAAGGACTATAATATCACAATAACTATCAATTTAATTATTTTACATATATAAAATATTTGGTTGACTTTCAAAATTATATCAGTGTCACTTAAATAAGAATAGAGAAGAGATATTATAAATCTCAGTGATAAAAAATTTAAATTATTTTAAAAATATAACTGACTATCAAAGTCACAAAAATTTAAACAAGGAGAGTAACATGTATATATAAAAATTAAATAAAAATATTATAAATTATGACAGTTAACATCTTAAAATAACTAAAATATATTAAAATATAATTAATTTGTATCACATAAATTAAAATTAAAAAATAAAATATATTAAGTCCCTGGCACAGGCCGACATCTAGTACATCAATAATTTGGGAGTCGTTGAAATATCATTTATCACCATTAAAATACATTTATTTCCACTATATACTTTCTAGACCAATAAAAATACTATCCATTGTAGCATATAGATATTCTCCACATATTCGAAGAAATTGAAAAGACGGAATACATATACAGGACTTGAAAGATTTTATTTTTCTCATATAGATACCTTAATTAAGTCAAGTATCTATTGAACCTTTTATTTTTTCACAAATAATTTCAATTGAGCTTAATTTGCTGACATGGCAAAAAATATAAAATGCATGTAATACACACGCTGATGATGTAGCAAAGTGACGAATTAAATAACGACACGTGGCATTTTAACTTAAATAATTATAAAAATAATTTTTTAATATAATTAAATATTATTTTTTTAAAAAGAAATATACCCCCCAAGCTGCCTACCTCATCGTCCTCCCCTCCCCCCCACCTCTCTTTTCTTTCAAACAATGTTTTCTTCATTGTTGAACACACAAAAGTGAAAAAATGAAAAAAAATCATCTTCTTCTTCACTTATCTCCTAAAAAATATTTTTTTCTTCCACCATTGAAGCACCTACTTGAAGTTGCCTACCCGATCTTCTCCCTCGCCCTCCCCTTCCTTTTCAAACATCCCTTTCTCCATTGTTGAACACACAAAAATTAAAAAAAAAAAAATTGAATCTTATTCTTCAACACTTATCTCCTAAAAAATTTTCTTTTTTTTCCACCATTGCAACACCCCCTGTAGCTACCATATATACACACATATATATACATACACCTAATTCAAATATTAATTTATTATTCTTAGACACTAACCAATTTAGACCAGCAGTTCAAAGTTCAGCATTAGACATTAGAAAAGAAAATTAAGATTCTTAATTTGTTTATCTTGGATGATAGAATGGATCTTTTCATCCATTTTCCTCTGAACTTTAGATACGTTTTTCTTTTTCAATTTCATTTTTCTTGTCTCTTCCTCTCATCATCTGTACAATACTGCAAAATTATTTTTTTGATTGGGGATTCTACTTAAGGCATAAAACAAGAAGATAAATCAAATTTAAAAAAATAAATAAAACGAAATGGCAACTAAGATCTTCCATTGCTTTATCCTCCGACCACATTTTTGTTTGTGAAGGAAGAAGATGATAAGTGGTGAAGAGATGGTAAGTGATGGCAAGAAGAAAAAGAGAGAGAAAGATGAAAAAGGGAAATGAAGAAGAAGAACACTGAGTTTATAAAGAAGAAAAAGAGAAATTATATTCTTAAAATAAAAAATTATGAGAAAGGAGAGAATTAAGGATGTAGACACCTAATTTCGTCCCTCATCGATGTTGTTTTTATCCATTTTTATTTTTATCCTATCGTGTACCTTCACCCATATTATTATACCCTAACAAAATACAAAAAAAAAATAATAACAAAATCCCTAACAAAACTATCCTAACTAATTTTATCTTATCCTAACAACTTACCCAATCAAAATAAACCACCTTACCACCCCATACCCTACCCCAATACCCACCCTCACCTCAAATATACACACATACACACAAAAATAAAAAGGGGGCGGCTCGATTTTTCTTTTACATACATGATTACACATAATAATACAATGACCGACTTTATTTTGGATCTTTTTTTAGCCTCACCGGAAACACACATATACAGACCATACATACTTACACACAAAAAGGGAGCTCACGGGAATTTCTCAACATATACACCACTACACAAAAATCCTTAGAGAATTCCACTCTTAAAGGCAGAAGACACGCATCGCACACTGGCCGAAATACGCATACATACTACATTGTTATATACCTACGCACAGATCGGAGAGAATGGGAAAATCAGTAACGAAGAGAGATAGAGAGATCTGCGAGGAAGAGAGATTCGAGTTTGAGTTTTAGGTTGTTCTGGGACGGGCTTTGTGGAGTTTGGTCACTGTTCCGGCGAGGCGAGTCTAATCAAAAATGGCAAACCTCGACGGAGCCGGTGGCTATCCAACGGATTTAGGCCCCGTTGATCCAGAATCCACCTTAATCCTTCGTGTTCTTCCACTGCCTGAGCTCACAGAAGCTCAGGCTATACTAACTCGGACATTCCGTCTTGTTGTTGGGTTTTCAGGTTCACCGGAGCTCCGGTGAGTTGCAAACAACAACCCAGTTACGATTCGATTACGATCGGTGGAGAAAATGTGAGAGATTTAGTCTCCCCTTTTCTGATTTCCAGTGAAATCTAGCCGAAATTGTTGTCGAATTGCCCAGTTTTGTTTATTCAACAAGCCCGGTTCAGAACTCTCCATATTTTTCCATTTTTCGCTGATTTCTAGCTGAATCCCATTAGAAATAGTGAAGTTTTGTTGGAATATATTTTAGAATTTTATTCGCTGTTTGGTTTGAGTTCACCGAAACTCGGACTGCATCGGATTTGGAGCTCCGATGAGTCGCAAACGGTAACCCAGTTACGATTCCGGTGGGATTCGATTGCGGTTGGTTTGAAATCCGAAATTCAGGGTTTGTTTCAAGTTTTTTTCTGTGTTCCCATTTTAAATTTGTCCCGTTCGTATTTCCTCAAATACCGAGTTGGAGTATTCACGATCGAGATTCAAATTGGAGTTCTTTGGTGCGCGGAATCCGCCTGTTGATTGACTGATATTTGGAATAAAATTGTCATCGAGGTCTAATGCTACTCTTTACTTTTATTGTTGATGGTATCTGGTGCATTGATTCTGATATTGTGTGTTGGTTGATTCGTGATGATGTGGATTATTGTTGTTTTGGTTTGGTATTTGACTCTTTTGATTGCGGAAAGATTATGGATTATGTGATGAAATGATATCTCATTTTTGGAGAATTAAAATTGATTGTTTGCGGTGGAATTAAAATTGACAAAAGTGGATACGTATTTGTTTTAATTTGTTATTAGCGATTTAATTTGAAATAAACATGAATTTTGTTGGGATAAATAGGCAAATGTAGGTTCGGGTAGGCAAATTTAGATATAAGTGCTTCGTTGGATGTGACGTGGAGTAAGTGTTGAATGTTTTTTACTTTATCGCATTCGATTCAAAGTGTATTCATTTAACCGGGGAATGCCCCGAGGTAGTTTATATTTACTCACCGGGGAATGCTCCGAAGAATTTTGTATGCAAAGGATGCTCATGATCAAGGCTCAAGGCATTGGGTAAAGCATAGTTTAGGACTAGTGTAGGTTATTCCAGTGTTTTTATTTCGGGTTGTAATAATTTGGACTGGACCTTATATTTTGTTGTGTTTTGTTATATTGTTTGATTATTTTGAGTGCTTTTGTTTGGTTTATACATTTTGTAATGCCAAAATAGTTGATACACTCTACCAAGCGACCGTGGTTGAACCACGAGATCGAGGGGTGCTTAACACCTTCCCCTCGATCAACAGAATTCCTTAGCCGGAATCTCTGTTCGCAAACCAGTTTAAGAGTCAAATGGTTTTGAAAAGGATTTTCCAAAGTTGACTTGGCATGCCGGATTATGCCAAGTGGCGACTCTGAGTAAAAATATAAATAATCCTTTCTCCAAAACAAATTTTCATCTTTTTGTCTCTTTAATAAGTAAAACTCTTTCGACCCTTAAAACATAAATCCTTTTTTGGAGTACGTTAAAAAAGGGGTGTGACAGCTTCTGGCGACTCTGCTGGGGACCTCAGTGATAAGTTTTCAGAATTCGAGCTTATTTTGGAGTCGTATTTTTTTGGCATTACGAGTATATAAGCATTGTTTGTGATTATTGTCTGTGTTATTTTCATTTTGGTGCATTTTCCTGCTCTTTGTTTATAGTATTTATCCTATGTGTTATCGCTTTATATCTGGCATCATGAGTCCACCCCCGGCCTTCTTTCTGCAACAAGTCCATACTACACGTGTTGTACACAACCTCTAGTTGAGTCACCCTTATTTTAAGGGGGGAGCCGTCGGTGTTATGGAGTAGGTGGAAAGCAAAGCAGCCACTATCGACCGTATGCTTTCCCAAACAGCCTTGTTAGTGAACCACAACGTAGGTCAGCCTTTAGGTCATGCTTATGTGCATCATACGGAGACATAGCGGGACCCACATGGCCCTTTGTAGGAGACTCCCCTTTAAAGTATCTCTACGTGCTAACTGCTGCATTTTTAAGGGTAGCGTGGTCATTTAACAGACTGATTTTTGAAAAATAAAAATTGTTAGGAGTAAGGTACGTAGGCAAAAACGAAAAAGAAAAAAATAGAAAAAGTAAGTCGAAAGGAATGAAAAAAAAAAGGAATGTCGCAGTTTATTTTAGTATTCGTTATGGCTTTTGTTTTTCACTGTCCAAAAACTCAAAAAGATTTTTTTTTACGTTTTGTAAAGTACCGTAAATTCAAAAGAAAAAAAAAGTTTTGTTTTCCTTTTTTACATATTTGTCAACAAAACAAAAAATATCAAAAAGATTTTTTCGTTCATAGTTGGTGGTGTCAGTCTTAGCTGAAAATCCAAAAGTTTTTTTTCGTTTGTTTTTGGCAGTGTCTCTTAAGTTAGGGTCAATTTATTAGTTAATCGTTAATTATCCAATCTGGATGAACTACGCATACCTGATTCCCTTCTCTCGGGTAGGGATACGTAGGCAACCCTCAAGGGGGGGGGTTCCGATAATCTTTGTGTTGGCCGTTGTATTAGTATTAGCCTAGGTCTCTTGCCTCGTAATCTAGAGTTGTTTGTCAAGTAGACTGATTTCGCTCAGTACTTCTGTTCGGCAAATTGGAGTCATGAATGTGGTCTGTCCCATCGACATATTTTGGCATCAAAATTCCAAGGGCTGGGAATCTTCTACTCCTATCAAATTTTTGAGATAACGTCTTGTGTGTTATTACAAGATGGATTTGTCCACCAAGCCTAGATTTCTCATGGTTGTCAAGGTACCTAAAAAGTTAATCAAATGGTGGGAAATGTTTAACTATGTTGATCAGCAGAAACTGGTTAAAATATTAGGTGATCTTAGCGAACTTCTACATGTTATCCCTCGTCCAGATTTAATAGAGACTTTGTTGACCTTTTGGGATCCAAGTAGTTTGGTATTCAGGTTTGGAGAATGTGAAATGACTCCTACTTTGGCAGAAATATCCGGTTTGTTGTATTTGCCCTATATCAAGAAGGACATGATCTGAGCAAAAATTCATACTGGCGTGAGATTTTTTCAGTCTTGTGGTTTAAAAAGTAAGGGTATCCGTTTGGGTTGTTTAAGTGATTCGTGGATTTCCTTAGATTTTTTGTTCGCTGGATTCGAGCCCTCGAAAGGTTTTGATTGCTTTTGGGATGAATTTCATGTGACTAAGGAGAAGTGGGAGAGAAAGCGTCCTGAAGTCTTCACCTCGCTTTGTTAGGTACTTTAGTGTTTCCACTAGAAGAAAGACGTATTAATACCCGTTTGCAATCTGTGGTGATGACCCTATTTCATGAGGATCAAAATGGCAAGGGCATTAATCAAAAGGGCAGGTTCACTCTCATACCCATGATTTTAACAGAAATATATAAGGCTTTAACCAAAGTGAAAGAGGGAAGGAGATTTTTTTAGGGCAGTAACCTGATATTGCAGTTATGGATGATGGAGCATTTGCATGCGCCTTGTTTAGTTAGACCAGACGTGTTAGATCGTTGTATTCCCAATCGAGTGAAAGCCATGGACTCCAGGTTGCATTTGGATAAATTCTTGCTACCCGTGGGAGTCGAGGCTTGGGTTGAATTTCTTGAATCAAGAACCGGAGATAACATTTTGTGGACTTATCTGTGGCTTCGACCGAAGATAATCTTATTGGGTTGTCAGACGCAACTCTCTTTAGTTATGTTAGGGCTCAATTGTACTAGACCATACAACCCTTCTAGGGTAATGCGCCAGTTGGGTAGACTGCAGGACGTGCCACCAGCAGTGGATCTTCTGAAGGATGTTGAGTACTTCAAGGACCAAGCACTAGGTGAGAGCAAGTATGAGCAGTTTTGGAAGCATGCAACAAAGCTGGGTGTGGACACACTCAAAGAAAGTTTGGATAATCTGGGCTACACTCAAGGATATGGGGTTTGGCTTCAATCTATTCCTCGAGGTATCAATCAACCCTTACCAGCGCAGCTTAGAGGGAGAATACAGGAAGAATGCGTAGTAGACGATCATCAAGATGAAAGAGTAAGGTTCAAAGTGGAAACAGTGAGAGTTCAGTTAGCAGATTTGTTCAAGGCGGTAGAAAGGTATCAGAATAATCTTTTCAAGTGCACACTCCTCATGAAGCAGGAATACGGGCCCAAAGATTCTTCCCCGGTATCAGGGTGTCTTTACAGGATATGCTACAAAGTTTGAATGGGAGAAAGATAACTTCAAAGGCAGTTCCATATCAGCCAGGGTCATCACGCAGAGCACCAGTCTGAAAGAGCACTTTTTATCTTTATTCAGTTTGAGTCTTTTATGTGTCTGTCAATATAGGGTAGTGGATGCTTTAAGTCTAAGTCAAGTTGTTTTTAAGTATTATAGTCTTGATTAGTAATTTCACCTATGTCGCCATAGGGGGTCAATAATCTTATTTCGTATTTGTTGTTTAGTTTTAAAGTGGTCCCAAACTTTTGTACGTTTTTGTTCTTCAAAATGTTTTGATATTACATCTTTCCTTAGTTTATTTATTTTTGTTTTCGGAAAAAAAAAGGGGGGGTAATGTTTATGCACATACCTCCCAAACTACGCAAGATCTGATTCATGTACAACATGATACATAGGCAACCTACTTTTGGGTTCGATCTAATCATTTTGTTTTGTTATTTTTCATTATTTTTCCTCTTTTGAAGAAAAAAAAAACAAAAGCCATAAAGAATGATAAAATAAAGGTAGATAACGAGAGAAAAGAAAATAGCAGAGATGGATACGAAAAAATATAATAAGTGTAGAGAAAAATCAGGATGATGTTAAAATGACCTCGCTACCCTCAAAAACTGGTAGAAATGAACATGAATTTAGGACAATTTTAACAATGTGATTCCCATGTTTGTTATGTGTCCTAATCCTAACGGATGTCGTCTTTGATGAGCATGTTCTTTCAGATAACAGTGGTAGGTTTGCAACTCTCTAGCTAGTCACCCATACTTCACTAGATCCAAAGCAAAGATGGTCATGGATGGCAGGGAGATTGAAAATTCGCTCATTTACCCGAATCAGGATCACAGGGAAGAAAGTTCAGAAAACAATGATGAGGTACTAAGGCTCAGGCAACAATTGATAGATTTACACCGGGCATGGGCCAGCGGAATGCCTCCTCCTCCGCTCCCTGAAGGTCTTGGGAATATCTTTAATTGCCCACCGCTATCTCAGGCGCAATTCTCTGCTCCTGCTGAGTTACCTGAGCACGTGCCAGGATTTACTCCACCATATTATTATCCTGGCAGTTCTGGTGTGCCCTTGGCAGCTCCCCAATCGAGACCCGCTGCTCAGCCAGAGCCACCGATCACACCGGTATTCGTGGCTCCGCCACCACATGAAACTTCCATATATGTTGTGCATCCCATAATGAGGCTTCCCAGGTCTTCCAGTGAACCAGTACAGAAGGTTTCAGATGGTCAGTATTACGCCCCGGAGCCTACTTTGCAAATGAATGAACCGTCTGGGTACACTCAACCGCCTACATTTCCATTGGATACGAAGAAACCTGTTGCATCAGAGGAACAGGATATCATCGCCCAAAAATTGAAAAGTTTAGAACAGGCAATGAGGAATTTGCAAGGAATCGAAGATTATAGGAGTGTTTCCTATAAAGATCTTTGCATGTTCCTAGACATCAACCTTCCCCCCGGCTTTAAGATGCCTAAGTTCGAGAAGTATGCAGGACACGGCGATCCTGTGGCTCACTTAAGACGTTATTGCAACCAGTTGAGGGCTGCAGGAGGAAAGAAAGAACTGCTCATGGCCTTCTTTGGCGAGAGTCTTTCAACATTTGTAGTATAACATTGACCTGATTTTGGACGAAAAATCTTTGGACAACATGAAGAAGAAGAGCACTGAAGATTTTAGGGAATACGTGATAAGGTGGCGTGAACAGGCCGCTAGGGTAAAGCCTCCAATAAAAGAAAGTAAGTTGGTAGAAGTTTTCATTCAGGTGCAGGATGAGACCTATTTTCAGTATTTACTTCCGGCAATGGAAAAATCTTTTATGGAATTCCTCAAAATGGGGGAGATGATAGAGGAAGGAATTAAGACCAACCGAATAGTGAATTTTGCCACATTAAAAACCACCACACAAGCGATTCAAGGTGGAACTGGCGTATTTAGAGGTAAAATAAAGAAAGTGGACGTGGCGACTATTGTAGCTGGAACCCATTCCTATCCCAAAAGACCACCTCGCCCCTATCCCCAAGCCCAAGTCTTTGCCCAAGCTCCATATATTCCTCCCAACTATTACTACCCTCCACAAAATCCTTTTTATTCCACTTCACCACCCCCGTACCCAGTATAAAGCGCGCAGCCATATGCCCAAACCCTTTCTTACCCGCAGTGGCGCGCGCAAGCTCTACAAAATCGCCCATTCGCTCCACCAAATTACCAAAACCCCTCCATACCCAGTTTTTAGCCTATGCCCGAGTATAAAAAGAAGAAGGTGGTCAAAAATCAATTCACACCTCTTGGGGACTCATATGCTAGCTTGTTTGATAGGTTGAGAAAGTTGAAGGTTTTGAGCCCAATTCAAGGAAGGCTTTCAAATCCACCACCGAGAAATCTTGATTATTCTTTAAGGTGTGCGGACTGTTCTGATATGCTAGGCCATGATATCGAGAAATGCTGACATTTAAAGAGAGTTGTCCAAGATTTAATTGACACAAATCAGATGTTTGTCCAGACCTCGGAGGGTCCAAACATTAACCAGAATCCGTTGCTAACCCATGCTGAAGCTAATATGTTAGAATTAATATTTAACGGGAAAGAGTCTTCGAGGGGTTATAAGACTATTGTCAAGATATAGACCACTGAAGAAAAATCGATAAATGTAGCGGAGTCATTCAAAGAAATGTCATTGAACCAGGAAGGAATGAGAGAAGATAAAGCCTAAGAAAGCACAAAGAAACCCCTGATCACAGTACAAGGCGCCAGAAGGCCTGTTCATTCAAGTCAGGATAAACCTAAGTTGACAGTGGTAGGAGCTCTGAGTCATCCCATCTTGACGGTGAAAGGAGCACTGGCGGCGCCTATTATCCTCAAACCGGTGACCCAACCTCCGTTAGTTTTTATGAAAAGAGTTCCCTGGAATTATGGGCGGACTATGATGACCTATCACGGGAAAAAAGTTGTTGAAGATGTAGATGAGGTAGGGGGTTTGACTAAGTCAGGAAAATATTTTGTGCCTGAAAGCTTAAGAGAGTCCAAGCCAAAGATGAGTGGACCGTCATCTATCAAAAAGCCTATCATCGAAGAAGAAGCCAAAGAATTTTTGAAAAAGATGAAATTTCCAGAGTATTCAATGTTGGACCAGTTGAAGAAAACCCCTGCTCAAATTTCCCTTTTATCTTTGTTGTTGCACTCGAAGGAGCATCGTGATGTTTTACTGAAGGTATTAAATGAATCATATGTTCCAAGGGAGATTACAATCTACCAACTTGAGAAAATGGTTGGAAACATCTTTGAGGTCAATCGGATCAGTTTTTCTAATGATGAATTGCTTGTTGAAGGTACAGGGCATAACCGGGGATTTTATATTACAGTAAAGTATAAAGATTTCTACGTCACTCATGTTATGATTGATGGAGGTTTAGGTGCAAATATATGCCCTATTTCTACTTTGCAAAAGTTGAATATTGATGTTGACAGGATCAGGCCCAACAATATATGTGTTAGGGCTTTCGATGGTGCAAAATCAAATTCCATTGGCGAAATAAAACTAATGTTGACCATAGGACCTGTTGAGTTCTCCATAGAGTTTCAAGTATTGAATATAGACTCCTCTTACAATCTGTTGTTGGGAAGGTCGTGGATCTACAAGGCCAAGGTGGTTGTATCTACACTGCACCAAATGATTAAGTTTGAGCATGACAGACAAGAAGTGGTTATTCACAGTGAAGGAGATTTTCCCGCCTGCGAAGATTCTCCCTTGTCTCTTATTGAAGCAAATAACGTAGAGGAGACATTCGTCTATCAAATTTTTAATATAGTGTCAGTGAATTGTATCCTTGAATTGCAGGCTATACTGGGACCGCAATTGTTTTCTGCTTCTATCATGATGGTGAGTGAACTTTGAAAATACGGATTTGATCCAGAAAAGGGTTTGGGAGCAATTCTGTATGGTATAGTTCATCCCATATGTCCGAGTGAGAATGTGGGCACATTTGGTCTGGGATTTAAGCCTGCAGTTGAAGATCTGAAGAAAGCCAAGGGAAGGAAAAAGTAAATATGGTCACTCCCTCGTCCAATGCCACTACTCAGTGAATCATTTGTTAAGAGCGGTGTCACGAAGCATGTGGAATTTGAGGTTGAATTGGTTGATGACTTCCAGAACCTTTGTATTGAAGTTGATATGGTTGAAGCAGTAGAAGGTACCAGTATGGCAGACGTGCAATTCATAGGTCCAGCTGTCCGGCTCAATAATTGGAAAGTCACTCCTCTTCCCATCAGGAGGGAGTTTTGGTAGTTTATTTTATTTTTCTTTCTGTTTATCCAAGTTACTTCAGGGTTTTAATTTGGATTTTAGTTTGTTTATGTTATGTTGGCATCTATGTTAAAACCCTTCTATCTTTTATTTAATGAAATGCAATGTCTCTTTTCTTTCGTGTCTAATATATTTTGTATTTCTTTTTAACACAGTTCTCTTTATGTTGATTCTAATGACATAACATACATGCAGAATTTTTATCCAGATCTTAAAATCCAAACTAATCAAAATGTAATGAAGCAAGATGGGGAATATGATGAAGAAGAAGCACTAGAAGAAATAAGCAAAGAGTTGGAACAGTTTGAAGACAAACCGAATACTAATTTGAATGAGACTGAGCCAATAAATCTAGGGGATCAAGAAGATGTTAGGGAAACTAAAATCAGTGTGCATGTTTTTCCACAACTAAAAGATGGAATGATTCAAGCATTAATTGATTATAAGGATGTTTTTGCAAGGTCTCATGATGATATGCCTGGTTTAAGCACAGAATTAGTGGCTCAAAATTTTCCAACTAATCCCGTGTTCCCTCCCGTCAAACAGAAGTTGAGGAAGTTTAAAGCAGATGTAAGTATTAAAATCAAAGAGAAAATCATGAATCAACTTGCAGCCAAAGTAATTCGAGTAGCTCGCTATCCCATATGGTTATCCAATGTTGTTCTCGTACCAAAGAAAGAGGCATAATTTGAGTGTGTGTTAATTACCGTGATTTGAATAGAGAAAGTCCGAAAGATGATTTTTCACTGCCCAACATTCACATTTTGTTAGACAACTGTGCTAAACATGAGGTTGCCACTTTTGTAGATTGCTATGCCGGATATCACCAGATCATTATGGATGATGAAGACGCAGAGAAGACATCTTTTATCATACCATGGGGAACCTATTGTTATTGAGTGATACCGTTCGGTTTGAATAATGCTGGATCAACATACATGAGAGCCATGACTACTATGTTTCATGATATGATGCATAAGGAGATTGAGGTCTACGTGGATGATGTGATTATTAAGTCAAAAAGTCAAGCTGACATGTTAAAGATTTAAGAAAGTTCTTTGAGAGGCTTCGCAGGTATAATCTCAAACTCAACCCGGCCAAATGTGTATTTGGAGTTCTATCTGGAAAGTTGTTGGGGTTTGTAGTCAGCCGTTGAGAAATTGAATTGGATCCCTCAAAAATCAAAGCCATTTAGGATTTGCCTCCACTTAAGAATAGAACGGAGGTGATGAGTTTTATTGGTAGATTGAACTACATTAGCAGTTTTATTTCTCAACTCACAACCATTTGTAAGCCCATATTCAAGTTGCTGAAAAAGAGTGTTGAGGTAGAATACTGAAGAATGTCAGGAAGCATTCTATCGAATCAAAAGATATTTGTCAAATCCGCCCGTGCTGGTACCCACGGAGCCTGGTAGGCCTTTGATCTTATATTTATCAGTCATGGACAATTCTTTAGGTTGTGTTCTGGGTCAACATGATATCACAGGTAAAAAGGAGCAGGCTATTTATTATCTTAGCAAGAAGTTTACTGCATATGAGGCCAGGTATACTCTTCTTCAAAGGACGTGTTGTGCCCTAACTTGGGTAGCACAGAAGTTGAAGAATTATCTCTCATCCTATACTACTTATCTCATCTCCAGCATAGATCCTTTGAAGTATATCTTTCAGAAGCCCGTGCCGATGGGTCAATTGGCAAAGTGGCAAATATTACTTACCGAGTTCGACATTGTATATGTGACTCGAACCGCCATGAAAGCCCAAGCTTTGGTAGATCATCTTGCTGAAAATCCCATCGATGAAGAGTACGAGCCATTAAAGACATATTTTCCTGATGAAAAAGTGTCGTGTGTTGATAAAGTCGTTATAGATGCTGATCCAGGTAGGAGGTTATTCTTCGATGAAGCTGTTAATATGAAAGGAGTCGGAATAGTTGCAGTTCTTATCTCTGAATCGGGAAAACATTTCCCGGTGATAGCACAACTTCGATTCTACTGTACTAACAATATGGCAGAGTATGAAGCCTGTATTCTTGGTTTGAGGTTAGCTGTTGATATGGGAGTCCAAGAATTATTGGTGTTGGGAGATTCGGATTTGCTCATCCATCAAATTCAAGGCGATTGGGAGACTTGAGATTTGAAGTTCATCCCGTATCGACAATGCTTGCAGGAGCTATGTCAACGGTTTGTGTTAGTAAAATTTAGGCATACTCCAAGGATTCCTAATGAAATTGCTGATGCTTTAGCCACTCTGTCTCCAATGCTCCAACATCCTGACAAAGACTACATCGATCCAGTGCATATACAGAATCGTGATCAGCATGTTTACTATAATGTGGTTGAAGAAGAGCTCGATGGAGAACCTTGGTTCTTGGATATCAAACGGTACATTCATTCAGGAGAATACCCATCATATGCCACCAAAGATCAAAAGAGGACTATTAGGCATTTGGCTAGTGGATTTTTCTTAAGTGGGGGAATCTTGTATAAGAGGACCCCAGATCTGGGACTTTTAAGGTGTGTAGATGCAAGAGAAGCCTCAGCAATCATGGTTAAAATACACTTTGGAGTATGCGGGTCGCATATGAACGGTCATATCTTGTCAAAGAATATTCTTCGAGCAGGTTATTACTGGCTTAATATGGAAGGGATTCTATTCAATTTGTCCGAAAGTGTCATCAATGCCAGGTACATGGTGATCTGATACGTTCTCCTCCTGTTAAGTTGCATGCAATGGCCGCTCCATGGCCCTTCGTGGCTTGGGGAATGGATGTGATTGAACCGATTGAGCCAAGGCATCAAATGGACATAGATTCATTTTGGTAGCCATTGACTACTTCACAAAGTGGGTAGAAGCAGTAACTTTCAAGTCAGTGACAAAGAAGGTTGTGGTAGATTTTGTTCATGCCAATATCCTTTGTAGATTTGGAATTCCTAAGATGATCATTACAGACAATGCTGCCAATATCAATAGTTATTTGATGCAAGAAGTATGTCAACAGTTTAAGATCGCATATCGAAATTCTATGCCATATCGCCCAAAGGCCAATGGTGCTGTAGAGCCGCCAATAAGAACATAAAAAAGATACTGCAAAACATAGTACAAGGGTCTAGACAGTGGCATGAAAAGTTTCTATTTGCATTGCTAGGTTACCGCACCACTGCTCGCACTTCAACAGGGGCAACTCCATATTTATTAGTGTATGGGACAGAAGCAGTCATCCCTGCAGAAGTTGAAATTTCCTTTCTTCGAGTTATTGTAGAAGCAGAGATTGATGATGACGAATGGGTAAAAAACCGACTGGAACATTTGAGTTTGATTGAGGAAAAGAGGCTAACGTCTGTGTGTCATGGCCAGTTGTATCAGAGGAGGATGGCTCGAGCGTATAACAAAAAGGTCCATCCCAGGAATTTTGAAGTTGGTCAGTTGGTATTGAGACGTATCCTTCCTCACCAGGTTGAAGCAAAAGGCAAGTTCTCCCCTAACTGGCAAGGTCCTTTTGTTGTGAAGAAAGTGTTGCCCAATGGAGCCTTATATTTGACAAATATTGAAGGCAAAATGGCAGAAATGGCTATCAATGCTGATGTGGTCAAAAGATACTATGTATGATATTTGATCCTTTGTTGATTTTATTGCATATTTAGTACTTGCATTTTTGAAGATTGATATGATAAAGACATTTTATTCTTCTATCCAAACATTGTGTCATTCCTTGTTTACCCGTTTGGGCTTCATTTTATTTTTCTTTCATATCCCTCTTTTGAAATCAAAATAGAGTCAAAGATAAATGTCAAGAAAATAAGAATAAAAGAAAGAGTTAAAAAAAAATCAAAATCAAATCAAAACAAAGAACAA
Organism: Capsicum baccatum var. pendulum; assembly: GCA_030864225.1. Classification (NCBI taxonomy): domain Eukaryota; kingdom Viridiplantae; phylum Streptophyta; class Magnoliopsida; order Solanales; family Solanaceae; genus Capsicum; species Capsicum baccatum. Next base: position 138,290,612 of record CM061551.1, on the reverse strand, counting down.
GTTGATGAAACTACGTGTGACCTGATTCTCCTTTTTTGGGAGTGAGATACGTAGGTTGCCCTGTTTCGGGCTCGGTCCAACCAAATAACGATTTAAGATTCACTCAGTCAACAAATCTGGGTTATGAGTTAATGTGTTATTGAGTCGATTCCAAAAGTTGTAAGTCCCACCCCCGTTTCAAGTATCATTTGAGCCCCTTACCATCTTTTCTAACCTTAACCAAAAGCCAAGTTACAATCAAATAAAGTCCTTTAGATCAATTTTTGATAATGTTAAGGCTAAGCATGCAATGGATATGATGATACATTATGAAGTACCGCTTGTCTCCCTCAATATAGGAAATCAGGAAAGAAATACAAAAATGAGAGAGTCTTATTGGGGAAAACCTTTACAGGCACCATAAGGCGAGGGTGAGTTGAGAGAAAATAAAAATGAGAGAGTCTTATTGGTGAAAACCTTTGAAGGCACCATAAGGCGATGGTGAGTTAAGAGAAAATGAAAATGAGAGAGTCTTATTGGTGAAAACCTTTGCAGGCATCATAAGGTGATGGTGAGTGGAGAGAAATAAAAATGAGAGAGTCTTATGGTGAAAACCCTTACGGGCACCGTAAGGCGATGGAGAGTTCAAGGGAAAAGTGAAAAGTGAAAATAAAGAGATTTATTGACAAAAGTCTTTTAAGATGTCGTTAGTCGAATGTGATGTAAAAGTCCAATGGATTTGAAGAAGCGACTCAGCAGCAAAAGCATGAATTCAACAACAAATGGGGAGTTTGGATAGGAAGATCAGGCAGCTCAATCCAAAATGCATGTCATACTCATTGGAGTTGGATGTCGTATTCAGATAAGTTTTCTTTTTGAATATGGGACATTACCCTTTTCTTTCATTTACATATTCACGCTTTTTGTCTTTTTATGTCATTTATCAAATAAAATTCACCGTCATTTCTTTACATTTTAAGTCAAGTCTGTGTCAAAACAAGCGAGAAACAATTTCAAAATTTACTACCAGTCTTTTCGATTATATGAGGAAAAGCCAAGGAACAACACAGGAAAGAAATATGATCATAATTCAACACGAAGCAAAGAAATTCTATCAACCGACAGACTATTGGATTCGTGAAAGCATTTAATTTGGGAAAAGAGTGCACCTCAGGGGCATGGTAAAATGAAAACCCATTGTTTGATTCAGAACTCATTTCCCACAATCTGGATCCGGGGCAATGATGCGGAAAAGATAGGGAAGGTGTCAGCGATTTGGAAGAAAGATGAAAGAAAACGAATGCTGAGGCAGATACCTGAGAAGCCAAGAGTTGCAAGTCACCACTAACTTTTTAACTGACAAATTTTCTTTGTTGATATAGGGGCAAATTCGCTTCACTTAATTCAGCTATCATTATAAATGCACATCCAAGGGATTTTATCTTCTATTTAGGACCCTCTTGAAAAATGGGATTTTACCTTATGTTCAGGACCCTCCTGAAAAAATGGGATTTTACCTTCTTCCTTCTGTTACTTTCTTTGGATAATGGTCGGGTCAAAATTTGGTCTCGCCGTCTACTTCTTTGTCTGAAAACACTTCATATTTACATTCAAAGAGGGCATGATGTAGACACCTAATTTCGTCCCTCCCCGATGTCTTTTTTACTCATTTTTATTTTTATCCTACCGTGTACCCTCTCCCATGTTATTATACCCTCACAAAATACAAAAAAAAATAATTAAAAAATCCCAAACAAAACTTATCCTAACTAATTCTATCTTATTCTAACAACCTACCTAATCAAAATAAACCGCCTCACCACCCCATACCCTACCCCCTCACCTCATATATACATACATACACACAAAAACAAAAGAGAGGCGGCTCGATTTTTCTTATTTTGGATCTTGTTTTAGCCTCACCGAAAACACACATATACAGACCATACATACTTACACACAAAAAGGGAGCTCACGGGAATTTCTCAACATATACACCGCTACACAAAAACCCCAAGAGAATTCCACTCATAAAGGCAGAAGACACGCATCGCACACTGGCTGAAATATGCATACATACTATACTGTTATATACCTACGCACAGATCAGAGAGAAAGGGAAAATCAGTAACGAAGAGAGATAGAGAGATCTGCGAGGAAGAGAGATTTGAGTTCTAGTTTTAGGTTGTTCTGGGATGGGTTTTGTGTAGTTTGGTCACTGTTCCGGTGAGGTGAGTCTAATCGAAAACGGCAAACCTCGACGGAGCCGGTGGCTATCCAACGGATTTAGGCCCCGTTGATCCAGAATCCACCTTAATCCATCGTGTTCTTCCACTGCCTGAGCTCACAAAAGCTCAGGCTATACTAACTCGGACATTCCATCTTGTTGTTGGGTTTTCGGGTTCACCGGAGCTCCGGTGAGTTGTAAACGGCAACCCAGTTATGATTCGGTTACGGTCGGTGGAGAGAATGTGAGAGATTCAGCCACCCCTTTTCATATTTTCGGTGAAATCTAGCCAAAATTGTTGTTGAATTGCCCAATTTCATTCATTCAACGATCCCGGTTTGGAATTCTCCATATTTTTTCGTTTCCCGCTGATTTTTAGTTGAATCCTATTGGAAACAGTGAAGTTTTGTTGGAATATATTTTAGAATTTTGTTCATTGTCTGGTTTGAGTTCACCGAAACTCAAACTGCATCGGATTCGGAGCTCCGGTGAGTAGCAAACGGTAACCCAGTTACGATTCCGGTGGGATTCGGTTGCGGTTGGTTTGAAATCTGAAAGTCAGGGTTCGTTTTAAGTTTTTTTTTTGTGTTCCAGTTTTAAATTTGTCCCGTTCGTATTTCCTCAATTACCGAGTTAGAGTTATTCGTGATTGAGATTCAAATCGGAGTTCTTCGGTGCGCGGATTCCGCCTGTTGATTGACTGATATTTGGAATAAAGTCATCATCGAGGTCTAATTCTACTCTTTACTTTTATTGTTGATGGTATCCGATGCATTGATTCTGATATTGTGTGTTGGTTGATTCGTGATGATGTGGATTATTGTTGTTTTGGTTTGGTATTTGACTCTTTTGATTGCGGATTGATTATGGATTATGTGATGAAACGATATCTCATTTTGGAGCATTAAAATTGATTGTTTGGGGGTGGAATTAAAATTGACAAAAGTGGATACGTATTTGTTTTAATTCGTTATTAGCGGTTTAATTTGGAATAAGCATGAATTTTGTTGAGATAAATAGGCAAATGTAGGTTCGGGTAGGCAAATTTAGATATAAGTGCTTCGTAGGATGTGAACGTGGAGTAAGTGTTGAATGTTTTTTACGTTATCACATTCGATTCAAAGTGTATTCATTTAACTGGGGAATGCCCCGAGGTAGTTTGTATTTACTCAACGAGGAATGCCCCGAAGAATTTTGTACGCAAAGGATGCTCATGATCAAGGCCCGAGGCATCGGGTAAAGCATAGTTTAGGACTAGTGTAGGTTATTTCAGTGTTTTTATTTCGGGTTGTAATAATTTGGACTGGACCTTACATTTTGTTGTGTTTTGTTTTATTGTTTGATTATTTTGAGTGCTTTTGTGTGGTTTATACATTTCGTAATGCCAAAATAGTTGATACACTCTACCAAGCGACCGTGGTTGAACCACGGGATCGAGGGGTGCCTAACACCTTCCCCTCAATCAACAGAATTCCTTAGCCGGAATCTCTGGTCGCAAACCAGTTTAAGAGTCAAATGGTTTCGAAAAGGATTTTCCAAAGGTGACTTGGCACACCGGATTATGCCAAGTGGCGACTCTGAGTAAAAATGTAAATAATCCTTTCTCCGAAATAAATTTTCATCTTTTTGTCACTTTAATAATTAAAACTCTTTTGACCCTTAAAACATAAGTCCTTTTTTGGAGTACGTTAAAAACGGGGTGTGACAAAGGAAAATAAAAAAGATAAAGGGATTTAAATTAAAAAAAAAATTATATCTCACGCTCCTAAATTGAGTGTAGTGCACGCACTATGCTACATCAGCGTCATGTCAACAAATGTGCTTAATTAAAAATATTTGTGAAGGAGTAAAAGGTTCAATAGATATATAGTCTAATTGAAGTGTCTATACAAAAAAAAAAGTCAAATAATTAAGGGGTCTGTATACGCTATTTAGCCAATTGAAAATTTAAAAGGTAAATAGGTCGTTTCATGTGAAACTAACAGCAGATACCAAAATCAGTTTCTAGGATAGTAACATTAGCTCATTAACATATAATCTGGTTAATTTGTATTTATTAGATAAGTTATCCAATTTTGTCCATTTAAAATTAGGTAGATATTTTGTCCAAATTAATAAATGAGAAAAAATCGTAAAAAAATATTTTTTATATATGATATGTTTTATGGCAATGATAAAGAGAATTTTCTTTTTAGATACATAAATTTTAGAAAAAAAAAATCAAAACCTAGTAAGAATTGATTGAATCGAATTGTATATGACCTATATTTTAGTCCATTTTAGCCAACTCATTATAACCCACGTGATTTTGGTATGAATTATTTATTAACTTATACTATTTTATTAGAAGAAACTAATAGATGAAAGTATTTGAGAGTTCCTTTTGTGCTAAGTTTCCCACGGGTGTTCCTCTCTCTTCTCTCTCTCTTCTCTCTCCTCTCTCCTCTCTCTTCTCTCTCCCAACGGCTCTCTCCCTCTCCCCCTACCCCCTACCCCCTACCCCCAGTCCCCAGCCGACCCTCGTCGCCGCCGCCGCCGACCACCGTCGCCGACGACGACGACCACCGTCGCCGCCGACGACGACCACCGTCGCCGCCGCCGACCGTCGCCGCCATCGCCGACCAGCTCCGGCGAGTGCACCAACAGACGGCTCCAGCCCTCCCTTTCGGTCTTCTGGTCTCCAGCGCCGGCACATCCCCCACCCGCTGGCCGCCGGCTCCGGCGAGATCCAGCAGCCCCCCTCCGATTTCCAGATTTCGGAGAGACCCCATCCGCCGGCTTCAACGAGACCCAGCAGCCCTCCCTCGGTCTCCAGCTCCGGCGAGATCCAACAGCCGCCGCCCGGTCCCCAGCAGCCACAGGTCAGTCCCCAGAAAGTCGCCGCTCGGTCTCCAGCCGTCGATCGGCTACCCGGTGACTTCTAACCTTTGTTATTTGATTTAATTTTATTTTATTCTTTATTTTATTCTATGTTATGTCATTCTTTGTATTAGGCTAGTATTATCCCCTTACCTTGATTTGCGTGTATTTTGTTGATATTGTCTGTTGTTCCTGTTGCTGTGGTCGTTTCTTGCACTGCTTTGGATTGGGTTATTGGGTTATCGGCTTGGGTTCGTTTCTTGATTGTTTCTTTGCTTTTGTGTGAGCCTTGTATTTCTGGCTGCTGCTTTGCTACAACCATCGTTTATATTTTTATATTTCCGTATATTTTCTCATAGTAGTGGTTGTGGATGGTAATGGTTGGATAGGGTCATGTTCGAGGGGGTTGGGGCGTGGGGTTGTTGTGGGGGCAGGGGATGTGGACAGGGCGGGAGTGGGAGGGAGGCCAAGGTTTGGACGCGGGGGTGGTACAGGAGGGCGTGTGGATAGTGATGGTAGGCTGAGGGTTGGGTCTTGGAATATAGGGACCCTTCAGGGTAAGTCCATGGAACTAGTGAAGATCCTTAGGAAGAGAAGGATCAATATAGCGTGTGTCCAAGAGACCAAGTGGGTAGGGTCCAAGGCTAGAGATGTGGATGGTTACAAGCTGTGGTACTCTGGGAGCGAGAGACGTAGGAATGGAGTTGGCATCTTAGTAGATGAAAAGCTTAGAGGTCAGGTAGTAGAAGTGAAGAGGATCAACGATAGGTTGATGACTATTAAGTTGGTTATCCTGGGGTCTACCCTAAACGTGTGTAGTGCTTATGCGCCTTACGTGGGCTCGAAGAGGGAGGAGAAGGTACGGTTTTGGGAGGCTTTGGAGGAGATGGTGAGAGGCGTGCTTAGCTCGGAGAAGATTGTTATAGCAGGAGATTTCAACGGGCACATCGGGGCGCTACCGGGAGGCTTTGGGGATGTGCATGGTGGTTTTGGTTTTTGGGATAGAAATGATGAGGGGACTACTCTACTGGAGTTTGCGAGGTCCTTTGGGCTAGTGGTGGTGAACTCGGGCTTCCCAAAGAAGGTCGATCACCTGATCACCTTTTGAAGCGCGATAGCCAGAACCCAGATTGACTTTTTGTTGCTTCGAAAAGGGGATAGGGTGTTGTCTAAGGACTGTAAGGTCATCCCGAGTGAGAATCTTTCGACCCAGCATAGGCTCTTGGTTATGGATTTGAGTATAAAGAAGAATAGAAAGAGAAGGAGTAAGGAGGGTGGACCTCGAATTAAGTAGGGCGGCTTGACACCAGTGAAGGCGTGGGAGATAGGGGAGAAGTTGGCAGGAATGAGGGTGTAGGAGTGTAGGGGGGACGTGGATAGTATGTGGGATAGGGTGGCTACGTGCATCAGGGGGACTGCTAGGGAGGTGTTGGGTGTTTCTAGGGGTCGAGCCAGGCACCACCGGGGGGATTGGTGGTTGAATGAAGAGGTGGAGAAGAAAGTGGGGACCAAGAAAGGGGCGTATGCTAAGTTGGTTGAGAGTAAGGACGAAGACGAGAAGCGGGTAAACAGGAAAGAGAACAAGCTAGCTAGGAAGGAGGCTGAGTCAACTGTTACAGCAGCTAAGACAACCGCTTTTGAGAGCTTGTATGCAGGGTTACAGGGGAAATGAGGGGAGAAAAGTTGTTTAGACTCGCTAAGGCGAGGGATAGAAAGGGGCGTGACCTCGACCAGGTGAGGTGCATTAAGGGGAAGGACGGTAGAGTGTTGGTGGAGGACGGCCACATTAAGGATAGATGGCAGTCGTACTTTCATAAGCTTTTGAATGACGAAGGGGATAGAGATATTGAGTTAGGGGAACTGAAGCACTCAGAGAAGTGTCAGGATTTTAGTTATTGTAGACGTTTTAAGGTAGGAGAGGTTAGAGAGGCTATTCGCAGGATGCGAAGGGGTAGGGCGACGGGGCCGGATGAGATACCGGTGGAGTTTTGGAAGTTCGTTGGAGAGGCTGGTGTAAGGTGGTTGACTGAATTGTTCAACGAAATCTTTAAGACGGCAAAGATGCCCGAGGCTTGGAGGTGAAGTACCATGATCCCTCTCTATAAGAATAAGGGGGACATCCAGAGTTGCAATAACTATAGGGGGATTAAGTTATTGAGTCACTCTTTTAAGATTTGGGAGAGAGTGGTTGAGGTGAGGCTGAGACGGATAGTGTCTATTTCGGAAAATCAGTTTGGGTTTATGTCTGGCCGCTCGACGACGGAGGCAACTCACCTGGTACGGAGGCTGGTGGAACAGTATAGGAAAAGGAAGAAGGACCTGCACATGGTGTTTATCGACCTGGAGAAGGCATACGACAAAGTCCCCAGGGAGGTGCTTGGAGGTGAGTAGAGTCCCGCAGGCATATATCAGAGCAATTAAGGATATGTATGAGAGAGCGAAAACTCAGGTGAGGACGGCGGGAGGAGACTCCGAGCATTTCACCGTCTTGACAGGATTGCATCAGGGATCTACTCTTAGTCCCTTTTTGTTTGCTATGGTGATGGATGTGTTGACGCGGCGTATTCAAGGGGAGGTGTCATGGTGTATGCTTTTTGCAGATGATATAGTTCTGATCGATGAGACTCGAGAGGGTGTGAAGGACAAATTAGAGGTGTGGAGACAAACTCTTGAGTCTAAAGGGTTCAGGTTGAGCAGAAGTAAGACAGAGTATTTGGAATGCAAGTTTAATGACGCGAGGCTGGAGGATGAGGTGGTAGTGACGCTGGAATCACAGGTGGTATGTAAAAGGGATAGTTTCAAGTATCTCGGGTCCGTGATCCAGGGTAACGGTGACATTGACGAAGATGTCTCGCACCGTATTGGGACGGGATGGATGAAGTGGAAGCTTGCGTCGGGGGTGTTGTGTGATAAGAAGGTGCCGCCTAAGCTTAAAGGCAAATTTTACAGGGTGGTAGTCCGTCCGGCCATGTTATATGGAGCGGAGTGTTGGCCAGTTAAGAATTCCTACATCCAAAAAATGAAGGTGGCAGAGATGCGGATGTTGCGCTGGATGTGTGGGCTGACTAAAGGGGATAGAGTTCGGAATGAGACTATCAGGGAGAAGGTTGGTGTGACTCCAGTGGAGTGCAAGATGCGGGAAGTCCGATTGAGCTGGTTCGGACACGTGAAGAGGAGGGGCATGGATGCCCCGGTTCGTAGGTGTGAGAGGCTAGAGTTGGATGGTTTTAGGCGGGGTAGGGGTAGGCCGAAGAAGTACTGGGGTGAGGTGATTAGGCGGGACATGGAGCAGTTACAGCTCACCGAGGACATGACCCTAGATAGGAAGGTCTGGAGGACGCGAATTAGGGCAGAAGACTAGGGCCAGTTTGGGTCACTAGTGTAGGGAATTATTTGCTAGGGGTAGTATCTCATTTATGATTCCGTGTTCCTTATTTTAGTACGATTTGGGTGTTTTACTCTGTTTTCTTTATTTATGGCTGTCATATTTATGTTATGTTATGTAATCGTGTAACCTTGTTCGGTGCTTTACGATGTATTTATGTACTATGTATTTGCGTGGCATTTTGTGTCTTGAGCCGGGGATCTATCGGAAACAGCCTTTCTACTTCTTTAGAGGTAGAGGTATGGACTGCGTACATCTTATCCCCCCCCAGACCCTACCAGGTGGGAATACACTTGGTTTGTTGTTGTTGTTATACTATTTTATTAACTTATTTATTAACTATATCTATATATATATATATTTCGAAAGAAAGGAAAACTGGAAAGTGTAACTCCTAGTCTGCCATTACATATAATAGAAGAAATGACCTTTGTTATAATTTTGAATGAAATAAGAAGACTAAAGTACAAAGTATAAGAATACGACAGGATGCAAGTCTAATAAAAGGGGGGGAAAAACATTACCTTAGTAACGTTTGCTTCCAGTCTAATCTCACTCTGCTTTATCTTTAATCTTTCTATTTTAATCAAAGAACCTGTATTATCCAAGGATTTCGTTGTTGAAGTTTGTGATGAAATATTTTCTTTAAGGATATTGCTTAAATTAGGTTATATGAATAGAAGGACATTATGTGTATTTTTTTTCTTTTTTGGTTGTGAATAATAAGAAACTAAAATCTTAATTAGTAGCTGTTGGTATCGATTTGCCGCCCTACAATCCATTATGGCATTATCCCACTTTTCTTTTCCTACCTCACAATTTATTGTAAGATAAAAATAATGATAAATGAATTCTTAAATTAAAATTTTATCGAGATTTGTTATATGAGGAAGCCTCACAATTTATTAAAATAATACTAATGATAAATGGATTCTTAAATGACATTTTTATCGAGATTCGTAATGCAAAGGAAGTCAGCGAGGTGAATTAGAAAATGTCCAAAAAAATAAAAAAAAAATCCATGATTTTGCAAACTATGTATGGCACAGGAGAGTAATAGGTCGGGTTGGATCGATTTTTATTAAAAAAAAAAAATCAAACCAATCATATTGATTTATTAAAATTATAAATCAAATCAAACTAACATAAAATTGATTTTTTTGGTTTAGATTTTAGTCGGTTTTTCGAATTTTTTTATTTTTTTTTATAATCTTTAGTTTTTACAATTATATTGTGATGGAAGGCTAGATCAAATATGTTTTGACTCATGTGATAATGAAAAATCATAATTATGAAAAAATGAGTAGCGGAAACTCTTTTGAAACTAAAAGTGAGATGCAGAGTGAAAAGCTTAGGTTTTAAATTTATATTGAGTTTTGGATCATTTAATTAGCAATTATTAGATAAATATTACAACTTAAAGGCCCAAAATATAAATATATATCTACATTACTTTCAAATTATTGAATTACTAAAACTAGTTGAAAAAGTATTTAAAAAGTAGATTATAATTAATATTTTATGTATAAAAAAGTCATGTCGATTTGATTCGGGTTCGGTTTGATTTTTTTTTTTATCAACACCAAACCAAACCAAGAATAGTCGAATTTTTTTCCCTAACGCCAAACCAAATCATAAGTCGATTTTTTTTCGATTTGATTTCGTTCATCGGTTCGATTTGACTTGACGATTTGATGTGTACACCCCTAGTGCATACACTGTGATACACTAGGGACCAAATCATTGAAATAATAATAAATAAATAAATAAATAATTGTTTTTAATTTGGTATTTACCCAACAAATTCAAATTTACGCTGATATAAGACCTACTAAAGAGAAACGAGCTCAAATAATTTTATTCACACTAACATGATCCAACTGATGGGGTAAGAAAAAGGTAATCGTTATATAATATATTAGGGGAGCAAAATGTAGAAAGAGAAATGTTGGTGTACTTATTTATAATAAACATTTGTCTTTATACTATAGTTCACAACTTCACATAATAAAAAGAAGAAAACGGTTTCTCCAAAATTTAAGGCGTACGTCACCATGGAAGGAGCTCATGAAAAGCTGCTGCATCTCTCTTGTCAGTTACTCTTCTTCTTCTTCTCAATAAATGTGATACAAAAAATAAATAAAAAATATTCCAGTACAAATCAATTACTACTACGTGTTTTCTTGAATTATACTCTTATTATAACTATGTATTTATCTCTATTCCTAGTCCAATTTCTACTGTATTGGATAAGAACTTCTGAATATAGCTCTTTATCATTATGGATAGTCCCATTAGTTTATGACTTTATTCATTCAAATATGCTCTTCATTCTTTGTCCTACCAAGAATTAGTTTAGTACTCCCTCCCTCCCATTTAATGTGACGTGTTTTGATCGGACATGGAATTTAAGAAATAACTTGATACTTTTTTCATTTAAAAAAGAATGAACTACTTTTCTTTTTGGTCCGTTTAAAAAAGAATAACCCCTCTCCTTTTTTGGTAATACTTTAATTTCAACATTCCACCTGACATGTTTAGGATCATAAGATTAAAGAATATTTTGGTACATTTGACATAACTTTAATTTAAGGCCACCAGATTCAAAAGTCTTCTTTATTTTCTTAAACTTTGAGTTAAGTCAAAGTAGATCATTCGTTTTTTAAACGGAGGGAGTAATATTTACCAAATTGTCCATTATCAAAAAATATACTACTATCTTTTTCTTTAATTAAGTGGATCCAATAAGAATAAAAGTGTAATTATATTTTTAAATATTTACCAAATAAGGAAATATGTCATTCCTTTTGGGACGAACTAAAAAAAAATAATGACACATAAAATGGAACGAAGGAAATATTATTTTTAGGCTTTTAGCACTGTGCACTTAATAGAGCATTATTTTTTATAAGAAAAAAATGAATTTAGTATTTATAAGTTAGGTAAAGAGTAGCAAAAGTTATATTCTTCTTGGTTCCACGAAAGAATGATGATGTAATATATTCGAAGGATTTAACTTAGAATATATTGTTTTATTCTTTTTCTTTATTTGAAAGGATTTAATTTATGGATGGATGAGAAAATAATATTACGTGTAGATTTGGTAAGATATTGATGTCTAGGAAGCACCACTAGAAATATGGATAGAGAATCTCTTTTTCTTAAAATTAGTACGCATTTGGAATCTTCAAATCCAAATGATTAATAGAGGAATTAAGCTACTAATAATACTCTATACTTCAAACACCTCATGAGTTTTATTTTATTTTTGATAATTATGGTGTTTGGGACTTCAAATCAATTACATGTACCTCGATTAATCTCATGGTTCACATTCTGTCAATCAAGATTAAAACATATAAGAATAAATCACCTAATATTTTATTTTGCTGGCATTACTCGTGAAATCTCATAATTAATACTCAAATGCATAATTGATGACTAGGTTAACTTTTCATTGATATTGTAACCATTTGATTGTCCTCTTTGGACTACTTATTAAGGATATAGAAGCACAATAACTTTAGTTTTATTACTATCTCCATCTCATTTTATATGATATTATTTTCTTTTATCCGTCTCAAAAGAAATGTAATCTTTTTTTATTTAATAACTATTTAATGACATAATTTCTATTTTATTTTTAGTGGATCCCACTTTATAAAAAAACACAATTAAAAAATAAATTTATAATAAAGTAAAAGTTTAGATACACCAACTTAGCTGCTAAAATCTGAAAAAGCAATATATTAACATAATATATGGTACAACCTGTAGTGAACTTTAGAACCTTTTTCGAAGGAAAAAGAAACATCAGAATTTTTTCAAGATTCCAATTATTTTGTGGTTGGGACATCATGGTACTGTCCTTCTCAGATAAAACTTAAGAGTATTTACTTTGCTTTTTGACAGTTTGACTGCAGCTCACCAGCTCTCCCATTCCACCCTTACATCTTTTCTTTTATGATATTTTGTTGAACCAATTAATTTTTATGCATTTAAAAAAGAATATTTTTAAAAATATTTTTTATTAACTTTTCACCTCACATGCTTAAAGTCATAAGGATTAAAAATATTTTGTTACATTTTACATTTTTAATTTAAGACCATCAAAGTCTTATTTATTTTCTTTAAAATTCACATTAAATTAAAATCAGACAAGTAAATCAAAATAAAAAATATTTTATTTTTTTATCATCAACTTTTTTCAAAATGTCATCAGAAGAAAATAAGCTACGACATATGTTAGAAAATTTAGGCTAATATATGACCTGGTGCCCCATTCTATGACTCAAGCTCACAAAATCTGATTAAGAATGGACCAATCTTATCTTATTCACCTCAACACTGATGGAGTAATAGAATATATATTGGGGAGTAAAATGTATAAAAAGAAATGTTGGTGTACTTATAATAAACATTTGTCTCTGTGCTTCTATAAGTAAGTTAACATAGAATAGGGTGTCCCTAGTTCACATAATAAAAAGAAGAAAACGATTTCTCCAACATTTAAGGCGTACGTTACCATGGAAGGAGCTCATGAAAAACTGCTACATCTCTCTTGTCAGTTCTTCTTCTTCTTCTTCTTATCAATCTATTTGTCATCTGTGTTATCATAGAGGCGGAGTCAGAGGGGTGTAAGGGAATAAAACCTCTTCGTAGAAAAATTATAGTACTATGTTGTGGAAAAATCGATTACCTTTTCTTGTGTGTGTATATAGAAGTTTGTTGAATCTCCTTTGACATGAGAATTTTTTCCTTTTGAATTCCTGGTTAAATTAGGCATGTATGCTAGTATATATTTCTTAATGGGTCTTTCATTGATTTTGGTTACTGTTGTTATGTGCATACACCACTTCTTCTTCCTATTATGGAGTAGCTGAAAAGTCTATGTTGTAATTCTTTCGTACATGTAAAAAGTTTTACTCTATAGAAAATGAATGAATTTTTAATGGTTCCACCATACCCAACATCTTCCATGCCAAATATGGATGGAAATGTTCAAGCACTTTGCCCACTTCTTCGGACGAAAATGGTTTTTCCGGATCGTTAATACAAAGATCTTTAGTAAAAATGATACTCTATAAAACTTTAAAAAATAATTGTGATACAAAACCAAGTTTCCAGTACATATCAATTACTACTCAACTTGTTTTTTTTGTATTATACTCTTATTATCTCTAAATCTGATCCAATTTCTCAATTATTGGATAATAACTTCAGAATAGATTTCTTTTATCTTTGTGGATAGTCCAAAGAATTAATTTATTAATTCAAATACGCTCTTCATTCTTTTCTCTTTCCTAGAATTAGTTTGGTAATATTATTTTTAGCACTGTTTATCTAGTGGAACATTATTTTTTATTAAAAAAATGATTATAGTATTTAGAAGTTAGGTAAAAAGTTCCAAAAGTTTTATTCTTCTTGGTAGCTGATGTAATATATTCAAAAGGATTAAACTTTAAATTTTTATTCTTTTCGTTTATTTAAAAAGATTTAATTTAGGAGTAGATGAGAAAATAATATTACGTGTGGCTTTGGTATGAGATTGATGTCTACTAGAAATATGGATGGAATCTCTTTTTCTTGAAGTTATATTACACATTCTGAATCTTCAAATCCAAATGGTTAATGGTGGAATAAAGGAGGTTTCCAATTAAGCTACTAATCATATACTAATTCTAACATCTGAAACTTTTTATTCAGACCGTGATCATTAGATTGTCCTTTTTGGACTAATGATTAAGGAATAAGCAAAGTATATAGAAGCACAATTATTTTCTTACTTGATTACGCAGGGGTAGGGGTAGGGGCCGTAGCAAAGTTAGAAATTTCATTACTCTTGTTCAAAATTTTAATATGAAAAGTAGTGTGACCTATATACTCACTATAATAATCTATATATACAATAAATGGTGTTCAACCAACCACCCTTCATTACCCGGTAAAAGTTTTGGTAGCCAATTGACTGAGCTGCTGAGATGGCGAAAAACAATTGCTTATTCAAAAGAATTAAATGTCAATTCTGATTGATATTTGTCTGTTTTTCTGTTGCCCTGTTTCATTTGGCAGTTGAAGAATCAGCGGGAAATGAAGAAACCAACAGCAGGCTTCAATCAAGTAAATTCATAGTATGGCTCCAATTATTTGTCTTCACATTTTTTGTCCTTGGTGGCCAAGCAGCTGGCACTCTGTTGGGCAGAGTATACTATGAACAAGGTGCCAAAAGCAGATGGATTGCTACATTGGCACAAACTGCTGGCTTTCCAATTCTCCTGCCTTTTCTTTGCTATCCTTCACCCAAAAATCACGATGATCAACAACTTAGCATTGATCACCAGTCTTCTGTACTTGTTCGCGCTTCGGTTTACATCTTCCTTGGCTTATTTCAAGTAGCAAACTCCATGTTGTTTACAGTTGGTGTGCAGTACCTTCCCGCCTCTACTTATTCCCTGATTTCCGGTTCTCAATTGGCGTTCAACGCGCTCACTTCCTTCTTCCTCAACGGACAAAAAATCACGCCAATTATCTTGAACTCCGTCGTGCTTCTCTCCTTTTCATCCTCTGCTATCATTTTCCAAGATGAGACGGGTGATGGCGGAGAAATATCTCATAAATCTCTGTTAATCGGATTTGCAGCTACAACTTTGGGGTCTCTAGGTTACGCCTTGCAGTTCTCGTTAACAGAACTCGCGTTCCAAAAGGTCTTCAAAAGTGGCACGTTAAAAGTTGTCATGAAAATGTCATTTAACATCGGTATGTTAGTGACAATTGCTTCGCTGACGGGGCTTCTCGCGAGCGGTAACTGGAGGGATTTGGAGAAGGAAATGAGGGAGTATCGAACGGGGAAATTGTCCTATGTTATGAACTTGGTTTGTACTGCTATTGCCTGGCAGTTATATGCTGTAGGTTCAGTTGGATTGGTTTTCAAGGCATCTTCATTGTTCTCAAATGTGATCATCAATTTGGGAACTACAATTGTGCCAATATTTGCAATGATATTCTTGAAAGATGAGATGAGTGGATTGAAGGTGTTTTCATTGTTATTGGGGTTATGGGGATATGCATCCTATATCTATCAACATTATCTGGATGATTTAGAAGCAAAAGCAAGTGAGGTTAAATCCTTAGCTGAGGAGGAGGGTAATTTTTAATAAGCTTTCATTAAAGGAACTTAATTATCTGAACGATTAGCTCCCTAACTTAGGTTGATAATTCAATATGTAAATTTTTAGGTTAATATTTAATCATGTAAATTTAAGATTTCGTGTAAGTTGAACTGCTGTTTATATATTGGATTAGCCTGTGGGCACGGGCGATGTATTTGGGAATCTTTTGTCTTTTTATCGGTCTCTTTCTATTTTTATCTGCAATGGAGAAGAAGGCAACACGCTTTGTATTGAATTCCAACATTAAAATCAATAAGTAGTATTGTGTTAGGTTTATCACTTATATATAATCAATAATTAAGAAATAATCATATGTATATTGTTTCAAGATAATTTTTTAATACATACTAAATAACTTTTTTAATGCAAGTTTGAGCTTGTGAATAAATAGATCTCGACTTATAGAGTGGGAATTGTACAAGTCAAAGACCAACTATAGCCATCCATTTTCCTCATAAATCTTGTTAATTGGAGTGGGGATTGTACAAGTCGAAGACCAACTATAACCATCCATTTTCCTTACAAATCTTGTTAATTAGAGTGTGGAAAGTATAATATGGGGGTCCAACATCAATGAACTAAGGATACCATGTGAAGAATTGAATCTTGTCCTAATTTAATCCAAAAATTGGCTTATATGGTGAGAATTATTCAAGAGACTAATTGCCTATTCTTTTTTCGCACGTGGAGCACTTAGTAGGCGTTTGGCCATGTCTTCTACAGAAGAAAAGCATGTTATGAGTAAGTGGAGCGGAAAGATCTCCAGAGATTCTTATATCATTCCATTCCAGTGACTCAACCAGTAACCAATGAAAATTTTTATTTTTTTTAAAAATAATTATTCCATTTTAGTAAAAATCGTAATATTTGGCTATAGGAATTCCAAATAAAATTTTCACTCCTTAATTTTCTTACAAAATTTTAAAAACAACTTCAATTATATTTACGAGCAAATACAATTTTAATTTTAACTTCAACTCTAACTCTAAAAAATTATAGTTTTAATTGAGCATGAAAAGAGTCAAGAAGTGGGGGACGAGGGATAGAGGTGAGTTTTTAATTTTTATACGTCACATATGAAGAAGACGTGCTATTGTCATTTACTCAACTCAACCAATTAACACAACAATTTTCACATATATTAACAAAACTATATGGTACATCTTTTAGCCAACTTTAGAACCTTTTTCGAAGGAAAAAGAAACATTAGAATCTTTTCAAGATTCAATTATGTAGTGGTTGGGACCTCATGGTACTGTCCTTCTCAGATAGAGTTTTTGCTCTACTTAGACTGCAGCTCACCAGCTCCCATTCCAGCCTTACATCTTTTATTTTCTGATATTTTGTTGAATCAATTAATTTTTGAGCATTTAAAAAATAATATTTTTTAATAACTCTTCACCTGACATGCTTAAAATCATTAAGATTAAAAATATTTGATATATTTGACATCTTTAATTTAAGACTACTAAAATCTTATTTATTCTCTTTAAATTTCGTATTAAGTTAAAATCAAACAAGTAAATTAAAATGAAAAAAAAAGTTTATATTATCTAACTTTATTCAGAATATCATAGAAAGTCATCAAGAGAAAATAAGCTACCACAATCTGTTAGATATTTAACGTATGTTAGCATGAAGGATCAAAGTTGCACACTTAGATTAATTAAAGGTTAAATGTGCTTAGTAAAATAACATAAAGATCAAAAATAGAATAACCTACTAACCGAGGGACTAAAATCATTTTCCCTTATCCAAGGAAGTGAAATTATTGAGAGGGAAAATAGGAAGAGTTTGAGTGTGAATTGAAAACTGAAGCGTGATTATAGGAATGATAGGATTTGTGTGTTACTGATGGATTAGGATAATAAGAGAGAAGAAAAGAAAATCATTTTATGCTGTTTTAAATATATTCTCATTAATGGTTGAGTGGTTGGGAGGTGGGTTTTCCACGTGAGAGATCAAGGATCGAATTTAGCTTTCATCTGTCGCTTCGCAATGAGCTCATCGTATGTGGCTTGCCTAGTGCAGTTGCGTATATCTTATGTGTGATTTGCGAGTTATTGCTTAGTGAGCAGTTTACCACAAAGTGCTCGCTCAAATGACAAAAACTGTGGCGGAGATTGTGGATTCGTATGGAGTTCTAAAAAAAAAATTCTTTTATGAAAGCAAATATAGCTGATACAATTTGCTAATTGAGTATGTCTGCTAATGTTTTTGTAAATTGGTTTAAAACATGTATAGTTATTCACTCTACTTTTTAGGCAAATGAGCCATATTAATGATGAATAGTTTGGTAAATATAAACTTAGGGTAACTAGAAGAATTTTCTACTTCTACTTTTGATATTTATAACTTTTACAATCTAGAAAAATTATTATTCTGAAAAAACACTTGATCAAAACATGCTAATCCATCTATTATGATACGACAACAATAATATGTTTAATGTAATTTTATAAGTATAATATGTTTCTAATTAGTCGTACACAATTATATTCATATCTTATAAAAATAAAAAAATTATTTTAATAGATCCTCCATACAAAAGATATATATAAAAAATAAATATATATAAAGAAAATACAATGATGAAAACCCATTCTAAGCATTCGTCATTGATATGGTGTCGTTATAACTCATTTCCCACTCTCCCCACCTAGTTAATGCCGTAACATGTTGGGCCACTTTTTTTTTTTCATTTTCATTAAATCTATATCTCACCAATTGTCTTCTAAAGTCTAACCATCGAGGATCGCGTGTGGTAGAGTGTAATAAAAATAATAATATTTGCATTATTAATATTTTGTTTGATATAATTTGTTATTCTATGTATTATCAATATGTATTTTATTTGATATTAAGGAGTGTATTATTAATGCATGAAAATTCGTGGGTATTATTAGTATAATGAATCTAATACATGCATTAAATTGGTTAAAGTTATATTGTTCCTCAAATTTTTTTTTCACATCCTTTCCACCTTATTTATGGGGAGTGATTTTGTAAAAAGAGAATTTTTTTAAGAAATTATATTATTAATATTAATTTTAATTCACCGAATCAAATACTACATAAAAAAAATGCACGCATAACTAATACATCATATTTTACACTATTCTTATACACTTTATCATAAGCTTCCTAAGGGAGAGTTGCTTCGTGGTAAGCATCCTTCTCCTCCAATCCTAAAGTTATCGGTTTGAGTCACCAAAAAAACAAAAAGCGTGAAAACTAGTAGGTTGTGATTTTTTAAATAATAAATTAAAATACTACATAATCTTTTGTAAATGTTGTTAAAATATTGTAAAGTTTTGAAATCATCTCTTTAACGATTTTTCATGGACATCAATTTTTTTTTTTTTAAAAGAAATTAATTAAAATATCAAATATCAAATATATATTAAAGTCTTTTATCAATAAAAATATAGTTAACTAAAGCAGAAATATTGGTTATCCGGTATCATTACTTATTTTTTATATAATCGTTGATATACACAACAATACAATATTCAAAATAAATGAAAAATTCACCCAAAAGAAGGAAACGAGAAGGCAGAAACAAGATAGGAAAAAAGAGGAGGATTGTGTAATGCATTATATTTTTGACACGAATGAGTTACATGATGATAAATAATTTGGTAAAGATAAATAAGTTTTTGTAAGAACAATTTCATTTCGACAAAAGATGAATTTATACTTCTTTTAAGAGCCCGTCTATCGGAGAAACACTTCTTTTAGGAAATGAGCTTTTCAGTAAAGTGTTTTTTTGAGAAAAAATAATTTTATTATAAAATATAAAGTAAATACAAGAAGAATAGAGAGGAAAGAGATGATACTTCTTTATTTCTCGGAAATTCTTGAATAGTTTATTACAATGAAGAAAAATTTCTTTTATTTATAGGGGAAAACTAACCTTGTGGTTTCTAACTTTTTCATAAGCAGATATTCACTATATATATATATATATGTGTGTGTGTGTGTGTAAAGTAGACATTTACTACATATGGTAATATATTTATAACACTCCCCCTTGAATGTCTAATTGATAGATAATGTGCATCGTTAAAACCTTACTAGAAAAAATTCAGTGGAAAAAAAATCTAGTGAAGGAAAAACAGTACACATCTCTAACAATACGCATATAGGCTGCCACATTAAAAACCTTACAAGGAAAATCCAGTGGGACAAAACCTCGTAAGGGAAAAAGAGTACAACACATATTAATTCCCCCTAATGGGAACATCCTTGAGCCTTTGCATCCTAATCTTGTGCACCATCTTCTCGAAAGTTACAATTGGAGGAGAATTGATGAATAAATCAGTCACATTGTCACTTGAACGAATTCGCTGCACGTTAATATCACCATTCTTTTGGAGATCATGTAAATAGAAAAGTTTTGACGAAATATGCTTCATATTCTATCTCCTTTTATGAATCCTCTATTAAGTTGTGTTATGTTTACTGCATTATCTTCATAAAAATCATGGGTACTTTGTCACATTTCAAACCATATTTTTTCTCGAATGAGATGTATCATGGACCTCAACCATACACATTCTCCGCTAGCTTCATGAATAGCTATTATCTCAGCATGGTTCAATGAAGTGGTTAGATAAACTGCTTTGTATATCTCCAATATATGACAGTATCCCCACACGTGAACACATTTCATGTTTGAGATCGAGATTTATGCAGGTTAAATAAATACCCAGCATTAGCATAATTAACAAGATCAAGACTGCAATCTTTAGAATAATATAAGCCTATATCGGTAGTCTCTTTAGGTATCATATGTATTTGATCACATTCCAATGTCTCCTAACAGGAGCAGGACTATACCTTGCTAACAAATTAATCGAAAAGGTTATATCAAGCCTTGTAATATTTGCAAGATACGTGAGTGTACCAATTGCACTAAAATATGGTACTTTATAACCAATCCAATTTGGTATATTTCTCATTTGAGCAAATAATCTATTGCTTTGAAAACTCTCCAAAAGTTTCAACAATTTTCATATAAGGATTATAAATAAATTTCTCAGAAACTTTTATATGCTTCAAACATTTTGAATTCTTAAAAAGTTTTCATATAAATTTTGTCAAGTGACAATATTCAGCATGTTATGTGTGACATTTTCAAGTGTCTGGACTGCAAATCAAATAAATTTTTATGCTTACTAAAATCCATCCTTTCATGCCACTTGATAAATATTTCTACGTTAGCATGCTTAAATAAATGTAGAATTCAGATTCTTGTAATCTTTTACATTATTGTGCGAATTTTGTATCAAAGATACTGATGATATAACATTTCATATCGGTTTACAATATGACATAGTATTTTGAGATCTCATCACTTCATTATTTTCAGGTACCTAAACCTCTCATAAAATTTCATGAAGTATTATGTCGTAGGTTCTTCAAGAGCACATTGCTTTCTTATTATGATTATTTGCTCCTTATTTTTCAAGGATTATTTCATTTAGAACCGATTGGTCTATCATGTTTCATGCATGCGTAGACTTTGTCCTTTAAGGACACAACATATGAGCACTTGCAGCTTAAATATAAAAAGCTTTCGACATTTGACTTGAATTATCTTTTGAATTAGGATCTGATGATAATTCTTAACATATTTCATAACTGCTTATAATCTCTCCCTTATGTTAGGAAAACTAACAAACATCCTCCATCTTCTCTGAAGAATTCATTTTTGTGCATTATGGTATGTTCATTAATCGTATACCGCACATCAAAACTATTAGATGGACGACGTGTGGTTCCTGACTCAGAACTAACTTTGAGGGGGAATTAATCATAATTTATTGATTTAATGCATACAAGTACTTTTGTATATAATATATCATATTTCAAACCAATACATGAAGCATTGTTCTCGTTAGCAATAGTTTAGTTATTTATCGAAGATATTCAATGCTTAACCATCATCATCAAGATGAATTGTCTTGATTACACAATTTGAAAGTTATGCTCTTAACTCAATTTTATTGAGCAAGCAATTTTATAAATGTCAATCTGCAAGCTGACAATAAATGTACATGTGATCATCTTATTGATGCATCTTAATAGATCACATGATGGGTGAACGAGCCCTAATTCACTTTTTATACTTTTCAAATTTTAAAGGATCCAATCTCAAAATTAGTTGGTCCAACCAACTTATCACGAGAACAAGCAACATTCAAAGTTCATGAAGAATTTTCTAATTCTTCAATATAGGTTTAATACTTAGTATGCACATCTTTGGGATGTCGCAATCGTTTATGTCAATTTATGAACTTTTAGTTTAGCAAATTTTAAGTTTATCATGACATGTACCTTTTACTTTAGTAAATTTTATATTTACTATTACATAAATAAATCTTAGATTTACTACTTACGAAGTAAATTTCAAACGTTATTAAATATTTTTCACATAAAAAAAAATAACATTCTTTTTAAGACGAATAAAAAACTAGACGAAGGAATATTTATTACTAGATCAAAAAAGACAACTTGTTTAAGGAGAAAATTGAAATACACCCATAATGTACATTCGTCCTGATGCTCCTTTCCAGTATAAAGTCAAAGAATGGGGTACACATAGTACGCTGTTCACTAAATAAAAGAAGAAAACGGTTTCTCCAACATTTAAGGCGTACGTCACCATGGAAGGAGCTCATGAAAAGCTGCTGCATCTCTCTTGTCAGTTACTCTTCTTCTTATTATTAGGAAACATGTTTTATTTTCCCTTTTTGTTTGATCATTCTATATTTGAACAGTGGGTTACGATCATTAGAGGGTAAAAGATTGGCTAGCAAAAGTGGTCGGCTCGAATTTGATACTTCTGATGAAAAGTAAAGAAATCCTAACCGTTCCATCGCACCCTACTTGTGCTTTCTTATATGTTTTATTTTTATATTATTCCTTGATCTCGAAATTCAGCTTAATTTATGAAGTAAATCCTTATTGAATAAGAACTTATGAATAGATTGGCTTCATCATTATCCACCGTCTAAAAAGTATAATGTATCATTCAAATATGATTGGCTTACAAAAGATTAAATTAGTAATTCCAAACACAACACTGTTTATCCTCTAGAAAGGAATTGTTTTTTTTTTTAAAAAGAATGCAATTTAGCACCCAGAAGTTAGGTGGTACTAAAAAATAACATTGCGTGAGGATTTCGTGAGAGATTGATGTATAGAGATAAAATCATTGTTTCTTAAAATGATTACACAGTTTGAATCTTCAAATCCAAATGGTTAATAGAGGAATAAAGAAAGTTTCCATTAGATTGTCCTTTTTGGAATAATGATCAACAATTACTTAACCATTTCATGCGTATGAATAAATAACTACTTAATCAATCATTGTTAATTAATATATATATTCCCTTAGCTTCGTTATATCACTTAACTACACTAAGTTATATCAGTTTAATAATTAGCATAAGAAAGTATACAGAGGTACAATTGTTTACAAGAATTAGAAGTCAATGTTGATTGAAATCTCTCTTTGTTATTGTGTTGCCCTGTTTCACTTGGCAGTTGATGAAACACAAGTGGCAGAATCATCTGAAATTGCAAAAAACAGTAGCCTTCAATCAAGTAAACTCATACAATGGCTTCAAGTATTTATCTTTACATTCTTTACTCTTGGTGGACAAGCAGCTGGCACTCTGTTGGGCAGAGTATACTATGAACAAGGTGCCAAAAGCAGATGGATTGCTACATTGGCACAAACTGCTGGCTTTCCATTTCTCCTGCCTTTTCTTTGCTATCCTTCACCCAAAAATCACGATGATCAACAACTTAGCATTGATCACCAGTCTTCTGTACTTGTTCGCGCTTCGGTTTACATCTTCCTTGGCTTATTTCAAGTAGCAAACTCTATGTTGTTTACAGTTGGTGTACAGTACCTTCCGGTCTCTACTTATTCCCTGATTTCCGGTTCTCAATTGGCGTTCACCGCGCTCACTTCATTCTTCCTCAACGGACAAAAGATGACCGCAATTATACTGAACTCCATCGTGCTTCTCTCCTTCTCATCCTCGGTTATCATTTTCCAAGATGAGACGGGTGATAGCGGAGAAATATCTCGGAAATCTCTGTTTATAGGATTTGCAGCTACCACTCTAGGGTCACTCGGTTACGCCTTGCAGTTCTCGCTAACAGAACTGGCGTTCCAGAAGGTCTTCAAAAGTGGCACGTTAAAAGTTGTCATGAAAATGTCGTTTTATATCGGTCTTTTGGTGACACTTACTTCTAGTATAGGGCTTTTCGTAAGTGACGAGTGGAATGATTTGGAAAAGGAAATGAGAGAGTTCAGATCAGGGAAATTGTCATATGTTATGAACTTGGTTTGGACTGCCATTTCTTGGCAGTTATATGCTGTTGGTTCAGTTGGGTTGGTTTTCAAGGCTTCTGCTTTATTCTCAAATGTGATCATCAATTTGGGTGGTTCAGTTGGACCAATATTTGGAATGGTGTTCTTGAAAGAGAAAATGAATGGGTTGAAGGTGCTTTCATTGTTATTAGGGCTATGGGGATATGCATCATATACATATCAACACTATCTTGATGATTTAGAGGCAAAAGCAAGTGAAGCTAAACCCTCAACTGAGGCAGGTGATAATTTTTAATAAGCCTCCCTGGTTCCTTCGTTCTAAGAATTTGAATGATAGTTATATATAGTAATGTTATCGAAAACTCTTGGAATTAGTTGTTCCTAAAGATTAATTACTACTATATATTGTGTATTCTTTCACATGAAAAGATTGATAAAAGTATAGTTCTAAGCTATTAGAGAGCCAAAGATTTGTAATATGATTTATACCCTTACGCTTTGCAATATATATATATATATATATATATATCCAAATGAACTCCGGTCTCCATTATATGATCTCTTCGAAATTAATATTTAGTAGCTAGCTGCTCATATGTACTTCCTCATACGCTCCAGTTTATCATTCGATATTGCTTGACTGAGCCTAATGTTTTGAAAATAAACAAGACTTTTGACACGTATGATATAAAATAACCCGTAGATATTGTTCCTAGACAGTGGTTGAACGTACATTGTTGTTTGTACATTGGATTTGCCTCTGGTTATGTATATTAATCATCATATTCCTTTAAACAAAATCATCAATCATAAGCTTTGTCTGTTTCTTCATCTGTCTGTTTTCAAGTCTATGAAAAGTATCAAATACTAAATTCTTCTTTGGCTTATATGATGACGATTGAAACCCAAAACTAATGAAAGTTGAGCAGATGGCATTAGTTTAAGTTTATGTCCTCTGCTTTATTTGTCTGTTTTGCTGATTTATATACTGGATTTGCCTCTATCATTATTTAAGAATGACAAATCTGTTTCTTAAATAACTTGTCTGTTTTGACACTACACATCTCCTCATGGACTGAGCTTTGCTTAATTAAAAATTTTAATTGATAAGGCGGACAGTTAGATAGCTGAAAGAATTTGAGAATCAGGCTTCTAATACTTAAGAAATTAATGACAATCATAATGAAACAACTTATAGAAAATGTGAAAAATGTCATTTGTTTGTATATATACGCTGTTGTATATCATTAGGATTGCCGCTTCTTAAATGGTTGCAGGCTGATCCTAATATATTACTCCTTCCGTCCCAATTTATGTAGCCGTTAGACTCGACACAAGATTATAGAAAGAAAAAAATCTTTTGAAATTTGTGCTTTAAAATATTCTTTAAGACTTTGACCATTTGTGGGTAATAAACCTCTCTCAGGGGTAAAAATATTAATTTTAAAGTTGAATTCTTTGTAACTATAAGAGAGTTCTTTTTGAAATAAACAAAAAAAAAACAAAAAACGAGTGTCACGTAAATTGAGAAAAATGATCATAAATTTATATAGGAAAAAGACATCGTTTTCATCCCAAATTATGCCCGAAAAGTCAAAGTCACACCTAAACTATACTAGTGACCTATTACACACCTAAATTATAAAAAAGTGAAACTATTTACACTCTGTCAGGCTACCACCACTTGCATGTGGTGTAGTGTTTTACACGCGTTGCCACATCAGCACCACGTTAGTAAAAAGTATCATTTTTTTTATAGTTAAGGTCTGTAATAGGTCACTTATATAGTTTAGGTGTGGATTCGACTTTTCGACTATAGTTTGGGGTGGAAACGATACCTTTTCCCTTAATGTTTTTAGCCGTTTACTTTGGTTATTTAATAGGCTGGACGCGCCTAAAATAAGTGTAACACACGCGCCTTAGAATGAGGGTCGCGAGGAGGTAATAATATCACTTTTATATAGTTAAGGTGTGTAATAGGTCACTTATATAATTTAGGTGTGGCTTTCCCACTACTGTTTTGTAATTTGTGCTTTGTTTTATTATTTTTAATCAATAACTAGTGATAATGGCCGCGCTTCGCGCGGTTAAAAATAGCATTAGTAAATTTATATTAATAATATATATTGTCGCAGATTATTATAAAAAAAATATTTGTTTTTATCTTACACCTGTGATAATTAATTATGTATAGTTAATTAAATTATAAATTCTTCCTTGTATTTCTGTATTTTGTTGGATAGTAAAATTTTTATTTCTCTATAATTTTCTTTTATATATTTAAATGAAATAAAGATGAGATAAGAATTTAAAAAAAATTATGATCAATGAATACAAATTAAAAGAAAAATTTTTAGTTATTGTTTTGTACTTCGTAATTAGTTATGTCAACTATTATTTCATAATTATGTTTTAGTGTTAGTTCTAGTTATCCATAGTTTAAAGAATTTGATATAATAAAAATTAGCATTGCTTCGAGTTTGAAAGTTCTATCTCAGCAAGAAAGATTGCAAGTTCTATTTCACTAAGAAAGGAGCTATAAATAATAAATATTGTTATCCTTCAACCTTTCATTGTTTATTGTTGCTCACGTAAAAAGGACCTCCCTCCCCCCGCTCATTTGAGAAGTTTAGAAAAGTTAGATAACGTTAAAAAAAATACTTTAAAAATTGTGCAATATATTTAGAAGAAAACATAACAATGCCATTAGTAGCTATCTACTTCTATTTCATCCTCTTCCGTAGTTACAAAGTTGGGTCAATGTATTTTATACACCACATTCATGGAACTAATGAAATAAACTACATAAAACTTTAAAAAAGACAGAGCGTTCTATGTGAATGAAAGAATATCAAAACTAATGAAGTCTCCCCTTTTAATGAAAGGATATTTAACTTCATGTACATCAATCCTTTTATAAGATGATGAGAATACACTTAGAAATTAAAGATATAAAATAAAATAAAAAGAAAGAAAATAAACAAAAGAGAAAAAAGAAAATAACACACCATGAGATCCCAAAATTATATGAAGATATATTGAAATATAAATAGGCAGGACAAATGAATTGTGCACTTAATTATGAATGATTAATTATATTTTTTTAAAAAAATATTTAGGCATACTATATAAATGAGTATTGATACTATGTGGGTGAAACAATGATGTAATTAGACTTTATTGCATATAGTAGATAACTCTTTTAGATTATATTTAATTAGTCTTTAGACACGTACATTGTACGTGTGTTTCACGTAGTAAATTTTTATAGATTCATAAACACGATTAAAATTCTATAAAAATATGTGTGCAATGAGAAATGCAATGCAACAACTATAAATAAATCTTTATAAGTATGATAAAAAGCACCAAATACGGGGTGCATTTGAATGTTTAAAATTAATTCGTAATTTTAACCAACAAATGTAAATTATGAACTTTATTTAGTTATTAGCAAACTTTCAATAAAGTAAAAAATGACTAATTTGAGCCTAAATGAAAATATAGATTTACTGCAATTAAAAATTTATAAAAACTTAAATTAGAGAAGTTTAATGAAAAAAAATAAAAGAAAATAACATAAAAGGAACCAAAAAAAGATAAAGGGGTCGAGTAGTTAAAAGACTTAGCACACATTGAACTTGTATTAAAAAATTGAAAGAGTAAACAAACCTTTTCATGATAAATAACAATTGTTTCATTATAATTGATATTTATATTTTTTTATATTTTAAAACTTTATGGCTTTAAATGTAAAAGAAATAAATGTACCAAAAAATATAACCACTTTTGTAGAAGCCTAAAGGCACATATGACCATTTGAATAGATTAATATTTATAATTTTTCATCCAAATTTATATTAGTTTCAGTAAATACTTTATTTAGTATTTAGTCTAATATGATATGATTACTATCTAAATTTAATTAGTATTTTATAATATTTTAATTTAATGTAGGAGTAAAATAAAAATTCAACTTTACACTTTGAAACTTACATCATCAATCGATAATAAAAGCAAAGAAAACACTATTCTAAATTCAACAATTGAGAAAGAGAAGTAACAAATATAATAGAAAAAAATGTAAATAAATGAAAAAAATAAAGAAATCCTAGCTTTGAATCTCACCTTCCACTTTCTCTTTAATTGAACAATGAATGTGGACAAAAATTTATTGATCATTAAAGAATTATTCTTTTTGACCTTTTTTCACTATTTTTCTTCTTTTCATCATTCACTCTAATTCTCTTGATTTTTTATTTTTATTTTTAATTAAAAACTCAATTTTTACATTTAAAATTTCTAATCGGACATTTTTTCTCTTAAAGATTAAAAAACAAATCTGTCATGCTGTGAGACTTTTGTCAGGTTATTTTGGCAATAGATTCTTTATACAAATGAATTCTTTTGGCCAATATATACTTTTTGTATTAATTGACATATTTTCAAGTTAGGTTGTGAGATGTTAGATTTTTTTTTAATTGTTGATACTTGAAGAAAAAGAAATACTAAATTGGGATGCTTAATTATGAAAGTCGAGTGGTATACAGTTCGAATTAAAGAAAATCGAATAAAAAGAAATCCAAAAATTAAAGAAAAGAGCCAAAAATAATGAATCATTGGCCAAAAAAACTGCGAGCCAATAAGTTCTATGTTATCAACAATGCAATAAGTTAAAAATATTTTTCGTTGCCCACATAGTGTTAAACTTTGTAATAAAGGCTTGTTCTTGAAGGGTGCATTACCTGCATTTGACGAAATAGCTAATTGAAACTACTAAATTAAGCAATAAAAATGTATGTATCTATATATCTATCTATCTATATACACACACATATACAGAGAGAGAGGAAGAGATCATTCAAACTTCTATACTTCGCCATACTAATTAAGTTGATAATCTCTCTTGGTGAATCTTCCAAGACATAATCTCTCTTAATGAATTTTCCAAAACCATTGAACTTTCTTCTTTGTCATGATAAACTTGTATCAAATTAAATTAATTCTCTCTTTGATGAATTTATACCAACATCAAACTTGCTTCTTAATCTTGATAAACTTGTGTATGTTTGACTATTATTATAGAAGAAGAAATTCTAAAGAATATTTAATGATTTTCATCAAAATGATGATTACCACATTATCACATGAAAAAAATGTAAAAAAAAAAAAAAAAGGACAAAAAATACTATCAAAGAAAAGAATGAGAAAATGAAAATGAGTATCCAACAATTCCATAGATGAATGGTATTTATAGATTGATTAATTCATAAGAACTAAGCAAAATGAAGTTGAGAAGACATGTTATTTAAGTGGAGAATACAAATAGATGAAATTTTTTTTATAACTTATGAATATAATTACATATAGTAAATATGATAGAATTTTTCTTTAATTAATAAATAAATTAATTAGGGAAAGAATGAAGAAAAAAATTCAAAAAAAGAAGAAAAAAGATAAATAGAAAAAATATAAATATATATATATATATATATATATATATATATATATATATATATATATATATATATATATATATATATATATATATATATATATATATTGATTTGAAGTCTTGGACCCTAATCTCTGCATTTCCTCGCAAAATAACAAAAAGTATCATTCACTGTTTTGGTATGTGCTTGTAATCATGTACTTTATTAGCTTTATTATATTTACTAGCTTACTTTTTCACTTCTAGTATATAATAAATTTAGACCTTGGAAAAAAATTAAATTAAAATTAGATGAATGTTTGTATGTATAACTTATTAAAATTTAAAGAAAAAAAGATGTTGTATAAGGGCTTTTTATAGCCATTTGCTGCCTGAGCCCAATTCTGTAGAAGTAGATTTGTAATATGTTAGGGCTTGGGCCAGTTCAGTCCATATTGCATAGCTATATAGTATTGTTTCGGGTACATAAATCTGTCTGTTAGTTCAAACACTTCAACACTAGTTCAAGATTAATTCAACAACACTTATAAAGTTTTTAACATCTTCAACACAAGATCAAAAATGACCTTTCAATAGAAGTGTGTTAATCAGTATTTTCAAGAAAAGAGATGAAGCAGAATAAAGCTAAGTCCTCTGAATTCACGGAGTGTCCTTAAGGAAATAATTTTCCTCAAGTACACAAGGTTGCGAAATTTTCCTCGCAGGATAAAATGGCTTCACAACCAGAATGTAGTGGTACCTCAATCGTTCTGATATTTTGTCGAACTCACTCAACGGGAGATGATCACACGGAGTTTTTAGAAGCAAGAGAAATGTTTTTTTCTTATGCAGAAATTTCGTACCAAACCTATGGAAAAATGCAGGTTTATATAGCCATGAAGTGTTCCTTCGGAAAGGAGGCAATGGTTCATCGGAAAGGCGTATCTTTTCTGAAGAGTCATGTCTGTCCACTTGAAACCGTATGTATTTTTCGAACAGTCACAACCATCCAAACAATCCTCCCTTTTTTCGAAACAGTGTGTCTTTTACTCGAAGATTTGTGTCCCTTCCAAGCAACTTTCAACGTTTCTACATGCAGAAGCATGCACGCGTTAATGGAGAAACAAAAACTGTTGCATTTTTTTCCTTGGATTTTTAAAAAGCCAAAGCCGAGCAACGACGACGGCGCGAGACACCTCTTGGTTCTTGCCTAACTATGTGGAGTTTGTGTTTCTTAATAAAAACACATCAAAGTTTCATTTTCCCACCAATGTCGGAGAATTAGTAGACTTTCCTTATTTTTTGAGTACACTTTCGATTTTAAGTGTTATCTCATTTTTCTCTCCACTTAATTCCCTCCATTTTCCATTCACACTTTTAACTTAAACCAAACATATAGAATCTTTAAACGAATAGCCAGACAGATTTATTGTTTACATTTTCTAACTTGTATACGTAGATTGTACATCCATATATATATAGTATCGTTCACATATCATACATGAATTATACTCTCCTAGCTAAATCAACCACAAGCCCAATTGCTTATAGAATGCAGCCCAATATGTAACTACCATTCTGCACTTCCCTGATAATATGATAATCAGAGCCCAACGACCATTACAAACCCGTTTTGTTCCACCATGCTAAAAGAAGAAAAAAAGTATAAATAACATAAATATCAATCCTTTTGGAAGTAATTACACTCTCTCCCACTTTTTTAATTACTTTACTCTCTCTATTAATATACATAACATAACCGACATATACATAGCATTCTATGTATATGTTGGAATTTTTGTAATATGTTTAAGGAGTTGAAATTTTTTATAATATTGAAAACATAAGTTGTGTATTTATGTAATTTTTAGAAATGAAAAAGTTAGAAGAAGAAACAAAGGAACAGAAGATTTACTGTATGAAATTGATGAAAATATGAGACCCACTACTCTTTTTTTGTGGGCTCATTTGTACCATTAGATAGATCGTCGAGCGGTCTTTCATTAATTTAACTAAAACATGAAAGATCCTCAACATGGGTAGGTACAAACAAGGTGAGCTCGATCTTGCATTACCTTATTAATCCCAATAAAGTAGAGAGAACAAGGTATTATATTATGATTATAAAATTTATAAAAAAACTCTATGATAATATTACAAATATAGATGATTAAATAATATAACAATATAAAAACTAAGAAAGTTGAGTATCGACCTTAAACTCTCTTTAGTAACAAAAAAACATAAAGAAAATCTTTTTCCATAATTATTCTCCACTATTCGATTGATTGACCATTTTTGTCTTGTTTTATATATCCTTCGTTCAAAAAAGAATTACCTACTTTGACTTGACATAATAAAGAAGATTTTTGAATTTTATGGTCTTAAATTAAAGTTGTGTCAAATGTACCAAAATACCCTTTAATCTTGTGGTCCTAAACATGCCACGTGGAAAGTTGAAATTAGAGTATTGCTAAAAAGAAAATGAGTCATTCTTTTTTAAACGAACTAAAAAAGAAAGTAGGTCATTTTTTTTTAAACGGAGGGAGTATCTCTTTTTTCCCTTGATGCTTGTTTTTCGTGCTATAGCTAAATGACGCTAAATTACCACAAGTGTATATAATCATAATAAATGTATTACTAATCATATCATTTGTCACCAACGCATAGCTTAATGATCAAGTGACCATATATATATATATATATATATATATATATATATAGTTTAAATTACAATAACAGTAATTTGAATCAACTCGATCAGTTGAGTGTGAGGACTTACTTATATTATATTATTATTAGCACTCTTTTTCAATTGGCGTTAAAGCATCATTATTCTCTAGTATTTTTTTTCCCATTATTCTCTAGTTATGTCTATATTGAAGGTTTTATGTCAAAATTGGTCGGTTGAATATACTATAGAAATTAATAGAGCACATTGTCACCCACGTATTAATAGGAAAACTTGATTTAAATAGCCGTTCAAGCACTGAAATGATTAAAATTAAAGCTAGACGCAGATGTATAATATGTGTGTATGAACATGTATAATAAGTGTATAATTTATGTATACCAACTAAAATATAAATAAAGGCCAAATATATCGCCAGACTACTAAACTTGGCACAAACTTTCAATTTGGCACCTAAACTAGACGTTGTTCATTTTAAACACTCAAGTTGCGCTTTGACTAGATGTCGTGTCATTACACGTGTCACATTCGGATTCGTTACTTTTCCACATAGATGACGTTTGACAATACACACTTTGATTGGTTTTGAGAATATGAAAAAGGTGTCAAAATGACATACTTGGATACTGACTTAAGTGTTTAAAATGAATAACGTCTAGTTTAGGTGAAAAACTGAAAGTTCGTGTCAAGTTTAATGGTCTGACGATATATTTGACCAAAAATAAATAATAAATTTGTCTGGCAATTCGGATAAAGATCCACACATTTGAAATAAGCACTATTTAAATTTGTCATTGGCGTTGTATTCTGATGGCATCCGTTATTTGTTAATATCGCAGGTTTAACTCCCCTTAAGCGGGAATTTATTATTTTTATACAAATTTGGTGTTGACAAAAAAGCAAAAAAGAATAAGTAATTGATTTGAGAGGTAAGCATATTATTGGTGCTGACATGTTAATGTGCGACTTTGTCTCTATTATTGGGCTTTGTTATAAGTTCAACTATGTATACGTCCTATTGCTTGGGAAATATATATTAAAAAAGATAATGCTATGATATGCGCTTGTATTGTTACCAAAAGGAGTTTGAATCCAAGGTAAGCAATAGGTGTCTTTTTCCTTTTTTTTGGGAGCAAATAAAATACTAGTATATTGTTATTAATACTTTAGTCATAATTGGTCACGTCCAATCCTAAGACTTTCCCAACAGATTTCTTGCTTTTATTTGGCCACATGATTTTATATGACGTGATTGTAGTTTTGAAATTGACACGTGATCAACTACAAACTAAGCAGACATAATAAATTTATCTAGATTATTAGAATATTTAGAATTTAATTTTAAGAATCATTAACAAAATTGTAAAATCTGAATTGAAACAATCATTTTTTCCAAGTTAGATTGAATCCATCAATTTACCCTTCTACGGGTAAAGAACTACAGAACAACAACTAAAAATCGATCCCAAAGTTTGTTAAAGTATATATGGATTAATTCTTACTATCCATTTCATTCGATTTAAACCTTTTTTAATTTTATTTTTGCAATTTCCAGTAATTTTGGGATTCTAATAATAGAGGAGCTTTATGTTTTCTCAAGCATAGAAATCTCTTAATATCGTGAATGCTATAGCAAATCTTGAATTCTCTACTATAAGATCACAATGATCACGACTCAGCCTTAGCACCACTCGTCTATGGGGATTACCACTTCATTATGTTTTATTTTCCGTTAGGTAGTCTATGTGAATTTTGTGCGATTATTTTTATTTTTTTTAATCCTTGCAACAACTAATTACTTTCATGTAGTTCTATTGGTAAAACCAAACATATATGTATATAAACATCCTTTTCTCAAATAAGTAATAGTAGTATTTTGATAACTATATGTTGAGAAAAAAAGCTTGAAATTAGAAATTATACATGGAACTATTTTTTTTTGGTTTCTCATCCGGTGTTCGGTGCCCGCATTGGAGTCACGTTGCAGGGCCCATTAAGGTAGCAGCGCTCCCAACAGGGTTTTCACCATACCCAGGATCGAACCCTCGACCTCTGGTTAAGGGTGGAGCAGCCCCATCCACTGTACCACAACCCATGGTACATAGAACTATTTGTTACTGGTGGAACACGGAGTTGACTTTGTTAGAATAAATTAAAAAACTTGTTGCATTGATTCATTTAAGTGCAAGTAGTAGCAGTTTTCAGTTTCAAGGAAAGTAACACCATCTTGCATAGTGATAGTGAAGGAATAAGAATTACTTCTATCATACAAAAAGAAAGACATTAATTCTGAAGAGCATCATATGATCAAAATCAATAATGTTTTTAAAAGCAATTTTACTTACTAGTATCATTCACATGGAGGTAAATATTTAATCAACTGGATATATACCTCTTGTGACACTTTTTCTAAATACAAAACTCGAGAATTTAATTTCCAGCTTTGTGTTACAACAGGAAAAACGATCAAGAGGAAGGAAAGAGGAACTTATGTACATAATTAACCTTCTATATTTGGTTAATAAAAGACCTTATTATTTACCACTCTTCAACATATTAAATTTCAGTTTCTTCTTCTTCATCTCCTTTCTTCAAAGTATGTAGTGATTCTTCGGGCAACTGACTCAAATATTTCTGCACAACTAAAACTGATGCCGTTGTTGAAATTTCGGGTGATGTTAACAAATTTCCCAATGGCCCCAATTCTGGACAATCACTCTTTGTATCAAATGACAAAACCAATTGTCCCTCGGACATTCTCCCAACTATAAACAAATTACACTTTTTATACGCGCGAATAGCTTCTATAGTTTCTGTAACATCCTTCACAATCCTCTCCTCAAATATTATGGACCCGTCACCTGTTGATTTCTGCTTTAGGTCCGCAAGAAAACTCTCGTCGTCTTCCCACCCCGGTCTAGGACCGGAGTCCTGAACAATATCCACGTGGACACTCGGTCCAACAACCTCGGGGTCAGTTACAAAACGGACCACATTTAATGTAATGCCAGGGTGCTCTGCCACGCGCATGCCATAAGCAAGGGCTTCGCGGTCATCGTGGCCCCCAAAGAACAAGACCAAGACAGTATAATCAACTTCACTAGCGGACACATGGGATGCACCACCGAGCCCTCGATCAATCAATATGCCAACGGAACACGGTGCATGTTGAAGAACTCTACGATTCACATTTCTGAGATCAGCTCGCGTTGTTTCAAAATGTCCATCGAGCCTTATATTCTTGTGGAAGGGTAGGATTATCATCGAAACTCTTTTTCTCTCCGCGCTTGCAATTATGTCCTCATGCATGCTCGTCATGGTAGAGATTGCAGTGGTTGGACGTATTGACACCTTACTAAGTTGTCCGAATGTCTCAAATGCGACAATGACTTGGTTCGATTCGCCTACTTTCCCCTTATTCCATAAGGGGAGCCCATTTTTTCGGGCCTTGTGGACCATTAAAATTGCTGAGGGTCTTTCCGTTAGTTCCAAGAGGTGCATTGCGTAGACGCGGAGTCCTTCCTTTTTCTCTGTTCCTCGAGTGGCTTCGATGAGATTTATGAGTGTGGGAATGTTTCTTGTGCCATGGAAACATGTCAAGATCCGGAGTTGCTTGCTTGTGTCTTTGTCTTTCCTCATGATTGTTCTGTGCTTGTACTCTGTTACAGCCATTTTAGCTGGCTTATAGGTGGCTATAACAAGTGGTGTTGTCATGAATGTTGTGAAGAGTGCCATCAACACCATGATAGCAAATATTTGATCGTTCAGTACCTACAAAAATTAACCCCACAAAATTTGGTCACTTACAATGCAACAAAAAGGTTCAAATTTAACAAGAATCTACCATGCCAGTCTCATTTTATGTTTTAAGAAAGAATTAAAAGACTTTTTGGGGCATGCTAAAAGCCTTTAACTACCCTTAGAATTAAGTATATCATGACATTTTATGGTGATGAGAGCATATCATTAAGGTTAAAAGAGAGCATTCTATGTCATGTAAAATGAAACAGGTGGAACTAGTAAAATGAAGCTTACCCCTTTGTCCTTGCCAATGTTAAGGACAATGAGTTCCACTAGACCTTTAGTATTCATCAAAAAACCAAGAGCTAAGGATTCTTGAACAGACATCTTGCACATGAGAGAAACACAAACAGTACCAGCAATTTTCCCAAAGCATGATGTAGCTATAACTAAAACAAGAAGACCCCAAGATTGAGCTCCTTGAATAGTGGCTACATTTGTTTTTAATCCACTAGACACAAAGTATAGTGGAAGGAATAATCCCGAGACCAAATCCTCCACTTTTTCCACTAGAGCACCTGCAAATGGCCCTTCTTTTGGAACAAGCACCCCTACCACAAATGCCCCAAATAGAGCATGAATTCCAATAGCATCAGTGCAAAATCCCGCGGCCAAAACAATTGCCAGTGTCGCGCACACGTATAACTCATTCACTGGCTCTCCTTCGGAACATTGCCTCGCCATCCACTTGAATATAATAGGTGCAATTACTATGCAAAGTAGGACAAAACCTGTCCCACTCAACAGCACCCACAAAGAAACAATCGGAGAGCCCGAACCTGCAACAGACGCGAATCCAAAATTTAAATATCCATATTAAAAAACGCCATTCATTAAAAAGGTTGCACCTGTCTTTAACCTGAAAGTGCAATAGCAAGAGCGAGTAGAATCCATGCTGCCACGTCATTGACCGCGGCCGCGGACATAGCCATTCTACCAACATCGGTTGTCAAAAGCTTGAGTTCAGCTAAAATACGGGCCAAGACGGGGAAGGCAGTGATAGAAAGGGCAACTCCCATGAAGACTAGAAAAGGGGCTTGATTAACCCCTTTAGCAATTGTGGATCGGAGAGCAAAAGATGTCCCAATTCCTAATACGAAAGGGAGAGTTATTCCAGCAAGGGCAATACCTAGAGCTTTTTTTCCGGTTCTACGAAGAGATCTTGGGTCTAACTCAGTCCCGACTAGAAAAAGAAAGAACAGGAGGCCAAGATTAGCCAATGTGTCCAACACTGTGAGACTACTTGGTGGAAATATCGCGTGCAGATACTTTTGGTTGCGACCTAGAGCCGATGGACCTAGCAAAATTCCACCCTGCCACACACACAAAAAAAAATGTCACCCTTTCTGGATGCTGTTGAGTGTGACAGGTTATATTGGACGAAATTCGTTGAAATCTTGAATTTGTGTCTAACACTAAAGTATAATGTTACATGATGAAAATTTTCTGAAGCAAATATACTGCTATCACAAACAAGTTCTTTCATAAAACCATATATCATTAAGAAGAAAATTCATCTCCAAAGAAGTAATCAATATTATTAACTTGCAAAAGCAAGAAAGTTAAACTCATCAAACAGAAAATTAACCTGAGGTATATTGTTTCAAATTAAATTAATTATCTTCATTAGCAATGTATGATCAAGTTGGGACACAAAAATAAATACTCCGTCCGTTTAAAAAAGAATGACCTTTTGAATCTTTTAGCGTTAAATTAAAGTTGTGTCAAATACACCAAAATGTCTTTTAATCTTGTGGTCCTAAACATGTGAGGTAGAAAGTTAAAATTAAAGTATTATCAAAAAAAAAAAAATTATTTTTTCTTAAACAGACTAAAAAAATTAGTAGGTTATTTATTTTTTAAACGGAGGGAGTAACTATTTATCAACTTTTATTACTCCTCCGTTTGAATTAAATAAACTTTAATACCCACAATAGATGCAGATGGATCTAGGAAAGAATCGCATCTCCCTATTATAAAATCTCTTTCATCATATAGAAGTCCGTGTTGTATAATTAAAGTCAATATGATGTGCATTAATTTGAATATATTATCATGATCTCTCATATTCCAAAATTCGAAGTAATACTAAGAGGGTATAACCATGCACCTCTTTAATATGTTTGCTTGTATATTATCTCTAATTAATTAGTATAAGTTATTTAATTATTAAAAAATTAATAATATTTAATAAAAAGGATAAAATAAAATAATAAATTAATTCTTGATGTTTTGTGTTATCTTCTTGAGTTTGTTCAATTATAATTTTACTATATCACCCCTAATTAATTATTATAAGTCATTTAAGTATTAAAAAATTAATAATATTTAATAAAATAATAAATTAGATATAAAATGATAAATTGACTATTGATGTTTTAAATTAAATTGATTTAACTATTGATGTTTTAAATTAAATTGATGTCTTATATGAGACTCATTTAAATTTTTTTACAAATATTTTTATAGTAATTTTGTTAAATCACTTCTAATTAGTTATTATAAATCATTTAAGACATGTCTGACTCGTTGTTTCAATTGTGATTTTATTATATCACCCCTAATTAATTTTTATGATCATTTAAGCATTAGAAAATAAATAATATTTCATAACAAAGTGATATGTCAACATAAAACATTTAATTGACTGTCGAAATTATGCTAAAAGCATTATCACATAATTAACAACTTAAAAAATATAAAAGATATAAAATATTCGACTGACTCTCGAAATTATATCAATGTCACTTAAATTAGAATAGAAGAAAAAATATTCTAAATCACAATAATTAAAAATTTAAATTATTTTAATAATTGATTGTCTAAATTATATTTATGACACATAAATTAAGATAAAAAGATAAAGATATATTCGATGTCTAGTATAATATAAAGTTGTATACAACAATTTCCTAAGAGTTGGTTTGCAACAGCCAGGTTAAAACCTACACGAGGTACATACAAAAGGAGACAATAAATAAGTATGTGCTTAACTGGACCTTATTTTACTAGCAAGAAAACTCTGGTTGCATGAGTATTGAGTATCAATAATTATGATATACGCCATTAATCCTTTGAACATGGAGGCCATGATGATTAATTTATTAAAGGATGTTCATAGAGGGGTCACTTTAATGCAGAACCCAACCCTATGATATTTCAAAGAAGAATTAGTACAATTTTGGTATTAATTTTATTTAACGAGGAATTATAGACGGATTGTAAAAAGATGTTATTAGATTCTGGCTACGTAGAAATTGTCAGTATAAGTGTATAAAAAGGCTTACAATAATCTCAGCAATGACACGCGGTTGTCTCAATGGACGGAGAAAATAGGCGAGGACTCGGGTTAGTACAAGCACCAAGCATATCTGTACAATCGCTAGAGGGAGTGAATAGTGCAACGGATTATCCCCTTGTAGTAATCCGCTAGAGGTAGCATGCATAGGTGACGACGATTCACATTTAACCGCCATGTGAAATATATATGAAATTAATAACCTGAAAAATAAGATTAACTTATCGACTAAAACTTTGATAAGGTTAATATGAAGCTGATAATAACCACAATATTATTTATCTGACATCTCAACAGATATATTGGTAGAGGAAGAAATGACAGTAGGAAGAAAAAATTTAATATTCCAAAGAATGAGGAACTAAAAGAGAAAGTTGAATTTTGCAATTAAAAGAGTTGTGTAGGATACACACGACCATCATCTCATGTATTTATATGGATTATGGAGCCACCAAGTTTTGATTTTCCAATTATATCCTTACTGAGTAAATATAACAAGTCAACCATGTTTTAAAAATTATTTTTCATCACATTATTCTTTACCTAAACTCTCTCTCTCTCTCTATGTGGTTTTCATTTTTCTTTTTTAGTAGTACTAATTTCTAGCATCAACTTATCATATAATTAGTCGTTTGAACACCAAATAGTGATACTATCATTTACACGTCTTACAGGGGAGAAAAACTTCAATTTCCTAATAACAATAATTTACGCAATAAAGATAAATATATCAGAGATTCAGAGTGTTACACTTGATATTTTTAATACAACAATTTCACTCTATTAACTTCTTCACATTCACTACAATATAAAAATAAATAAAATTAGCTATGAAGTTCATACCTAATCTTCTGCTGAAGTAAAAATTTGAATATTTAGAAACTACTAAAAATGTAAATTAATATTTTCTTCATTTCAAAGAGGTAAAACAGGTGCATGTAAGAAATCATACA
The DNA here is from genome assembly GCA_030864225.1 of Capsicum baccatum var. pendulum. Lineage (NCBI taxonomy): Eukaryota > Viridiplantae > Streptophyta > Magnoliopsida > Solanales > Solanaceae > Capsicum > Capsicum baccatum. Next base: position 138,250,462 of record CM061551.1, on the reverse strand, counting down.
TAGATCACTTAGGTTAACAGACATATCAAACACATGAGGATACATTAAAATAGGAGCATGTTTGAATTAATTTATTTTAAGTGTTTTAAAATTAAAATAATATTTAAATATTTTTATAATATTTAAATAAAAGAGCAACATATTTATAAGTACTTGATTTTAAGTTTTTATTTCGTTGTAAAAAGATTAAAAAAAAATCTGAAAAGAATATTCACAATCAGAAAAGGGGGTTAGAGGTGGTGGGACCCCGAGGAGATCCTTTAGATTAAAGCATGTTGTAATAAAATTCACAATTGAGGTTGTTTCCCTTTAATTAGAGGTCTCGAGTTTTACTTGTGGATATGAAAAAATTCTTGGTAGGAAGTGCTTCCCTCCCAATGAGATCCTACGCAGCGCGAATTCGAATTAGTCAAATTTCAATACGAATACCGAATACTGAATGAAAATCTAAAAAAAAATAAAAAAATTACAATAATGCAATAGCATATCACATGGCATCAAATTGATGTCAACTGTAATAAACATATTGTCCCCTCCCATACATTTTTACTTATTTATTATTAAATTGACATATCTAAATAAAATAATAATTTATTAAATAATTTTTAAAATATAATAAATTTAATATTTTTTAAAAAATATTTTGATATATTTTATTATAAAATAATTTATTCTACTCATTAGCTTTATTATGAAACATAATTAACTTGCATACATGATTTAATAAAAGACATCGTTTTCACCCTAAATTATGTCCGAAAAATCTAAGTCATACCTAAACTATACTAGTGACCTATTACACACCTTAACTATAAAAAATTGATAATTTTTATACCCTGTCAGGCATTACACCACTTGTATGTGGTGTGGTGTTTTACACGCGCTGCCACGTCAGAGCCACATCAGCACCACGCCAGTGCCACATCAGCAGCATCCGAAAAAATAATAAATTTATTATTTTCATAAATTCTTCTTTTTTCTTTCTTCTTTTTAATTTAAATCCTTTTTCTTTCTTTCTTTCTTCTTCATAATTTTTTTTTATTTAAATAATTATTTTTTTTCTTCAATGTCCAAAATCATGGAAGTGCAGGTATTCTTCAATGTCCAAAATCAACTTCTTCAATGTCCAAAACCTTCTTCTTCTTTTTTTTCTTTTTCTTCAATAAATTCTTCAATGTCCAAAATCATCTTCTTCTTTTTCTTCAATTACCAAAAAGAAAAAAAAAATTAACGAGATCATATTCTTAACGGGAAGATGATATAAAATCAGTACACCCAAGCAACAATTACATTCAAATTCAATGTCATCTTCTTCTTCTTCTTCTTTTTCTTCAATTTCTTCAATGTCCAAAACCATCTTCTTTTTTTTCTTCAATTTCCCAATGATCATAATGTCATCTTCTTCTTCCATTGTTGATATAAAATCAATACACCCAAACAACAACTTCATTCAAATTCAATGTCATATTCTTCTTCTTTTTCTCCAATCTTTACAAGTCTCATCAAAAAAAATTTTGATCGACTTTTTTTTTAATTTCAATGATTTTCAACAAGATAAGTAAAGAATTTTGAAAGTACAAGAATAGATTAATTTGAAAGTACATCAACAAGATGAATTGAATTTAGAAAGCAATAGTTTGACTGCGTCCGGTGAACCTTCTTCTCACTTCAACACGCCGATTCAACTTCTCTTTTTCTCTACAAAAACTACTATGGAAAAATCATTTTCGTCAACTACAAGGAGCAGTGGTTGTGAATTGAAAAAAAATGAAGAAGACAAAAGATTGAGAGAGAAATAGAAAAAAAAATAAAAATGGGATTAAATGAGAGAGAATCTGTGTGGGGTTGGGTGCTGGGGCGGGAGTTTTAAAGAATAATTTTGGCTTTAGACGCGTCTTTTTTCTTTTTAATTTAATTTTATTTTCACGTCAGATCTAGGGTGCAAATAGTTTCACTTTTTTATAGTTTAGGTATGTAATAAGTCACTAGTATAGTTTAGGTGTGACTTCAACTTTTCGAATATAATTTTGGGTGAAAATAATGTCTTTTCCCATTATTAAAATATTATCTGCTTTAGATTTACATGCATCCACATGAGCCTGACTCTTGGATATTTAACTCAATAGATGTTTCAACGATTGATTCTCAGTTAATTCTTATGAAGTCGCTAACTATCTTATCTCATTCCGATATATGATCATTTAACCTGAGATGTGATGTGCATATTTTCACACTTGATTGCTTTGTCTCATACTTTTATCCGTTCCCCAAGTAAAAAACGATAATTCTTTTTTAATAGATAAATCCATAATATTATTATTAAAATTTTGAGAAGAATCCATGATATTATTAGTAAAAATTATAGATTGATAATTTAAAAGGAAAACATGCATTTTAAAAGTTCTGTTGAGATACGAAGCGAAAAATATTTATCATTCAAAACTGACACAGAGTTGGATTTTTAAAGTAATATTGAGGGTACAAGTAATGTTCACCTATTAGTCAACATATAAAAATTGATCTTTCAAAATCTGTGCAAAGTATCATCTTCAATTAGGTTATTATTGTCCCTTCAATTTATTTATATTATTTTATTTACCACCATAAATACCATAATGATGGAATCCATTTAGGCGTACTTATTTATTGAGAAGCAGTTTAGTCAAAATTGAATAGAAATCAAAACAGACTTATATCCCTCCATTCTTGATTTTTTGGAACTTTTTACTTATTAAAATTCAATTTGACAAATTAATGTAAAGGTTAATCACAAATAAATTAATTCATTTTTTGATAGTATTTATATTAAAATATGGAAACTGTAATAAAAGTCGTTTAAATTTTGTTTTAAAGTTAGAATGACACAATAAGCGTATTTAAAATCTAATATCATCAAAAAATATGATAAGTGTTAATTATTTGAGTTTGGTGGTGCATCAAAATATGAGGGGGTAATTACCAAGTCGTATAGTCGATTAAATATAAAAATATTTTGATACGACAATAATAGAGAATATGACATCTAATTTAGGCTATCCATTTAAGTTTTCTATCAATTACCTTTTAATATACACTTCTAGATGTCAACCGTATATTAAACCGTTTAGCGTATTAAGCTTGAGTTTGATAATAATATAGCTTCTACTTATTTAAATAAATTGATGTGAATTAAGAAATCAACTACTTTGAAGAAATACGTAATTAATTGTCTAAATTGTAGATTCGTTAATTTTATCACCAGATATAAATTAGAACTAATGTAAGCTTAAATATTAGAGTGAATTGCTATAAATATAATATCTACTGATCAGTTTTAAATACACCTATGTAATTTCAAATTAAATGTTTATACCCCCGTATAATGGAATTTATACATAGATATATAATATTATTAGTCATAAACGTGACGTTTCGCATCATACGATTAGGTTCATGCCCATTCACACCTACGTTAGGATTCGAAAGCTGACCTTACTTAACAAGTATCTTTCTTAACTTATAAGATTGCTTGTTTTCACTAGTTGAAGATTCTATTTACAAAATAAAGTTCATCAAAAATACTCAAAATGCTCTCATTGGCCGTAAAAAAAGTGAATCATCTTTCTTTTCCAATACCATACGATTGATAAAATATTTTCGAAACTCTTATGTAATAGAGATCATACATAAAGGAATTTTTATTTAACTAATAAATTTTAAAATATTGAGCAAAACGATATAAAAATATTTAAAAATTTAAACATTTGCATATGCTAAAATGCATAAGCTTCTTTAAAAGTTAAAGTAAGTTAAAAAATGCAAGAAAGTAATTATAGTGTTTGACATATACTATAAACTATTAAGTAATGTGCCGACATTTTTCACTTGAGACTTCTGACAGATACGTGTTTCAAAAAATATTTTTAAAACCCAAATGTGTTGATGAAAATTAATCAGTAAGTCTTTTCTCATTCCATCTTTACTTGTTAATTTTTTTATTTTAAAATATTTAATTATATTTATTTAATTTATAAAATTAATAGATAATATTTATTTTATTCTTGATATTAAATATAATACCTTATTTATTGTATTTTCTAAAACAAAATATTTACTCAAATAATAATATAATAAAATTATTTTTCTATTTATTATTTGTTAAGGTATATTTGAAGGAAAAAATGAACAAATATTTATGAATGAAGAGAGTAATTTTCTTTCTTCAAATTCACAAAATACATATGAACTTTCTAGTTGTAAGTTTTATTTATTTTTAATTAGGAAAGTCTTAAATACTTGGTTATGGATATGCCTCACATATTGCAAAACTTAACAATTCAACTATTTGTCAACTTTATATATTTATTCAAATGTTATGAAGATACATGAAAATTCACGTGTCAAGTATGGATGCCATGTGTCTTATTGAGACAAGGAGCAAAATTTAGTCATTCTCCACCCTTTTGTTTTGGATAAGAATCCATTTTATGTTTTGACTATAAATAGCTATAACCAAGAATAAATGAGAACTAATTTTTACTCTCTCCATATTTATATGTTTTACTTTTAGTTAGTTTTACATATTTTATATCACGTTATCAGCATAAGTTTCTGTAAAAAACTTATCAATAATAATAAAAATAAGTATTTATTTTTCTTAAATAATGTCAAATATATTCAAACGTGAATTTATTGCCCTCGATATATCAGGCGAAACTTACATGCATATCCTGAGCATTGGATGTCGAAATACATTTGAATGCGATGGATTTGGCAGACACCATCAAAAATGACAATCAGCCATCAAGCTAAGACCGGGCGAAGATCATGATATTTCTTTGTCATCATCTTAACAAAGATTTGAAAATAAAATACCTCACTATAAAGGATCCACTTATATTGTAGAATAATTTAAAAGAAAGATACGACCACCTGAAGATGGTCGTCCTTCTACAAGCACATTATGAATGGACCCATCTGAGGTTGCAAGATTTAAAAATATAACTGATTATAATTCTGTGATATTTAGAATTAAATAGAATTAAATCGTAGTTGAATTTATGCCGAGAAGATATCATAGATCACGACATGTTAGAAAAATATTCTCTACGTTTCCCGCCTCGAGTATGCTCCTGCAGCAGCAGTACCGAGAAATGGGATTCAAGAAGTATTCTGAATTGATTTCTTATCTTCTTTTGCGGAACAACATAATAATCTTTTAATAAAAAATCATGAAAGTTGATCTCATACTGCTTCATTCCCTAAAGTGAATGTTGCACATTTTCACCAAACCAGAAGTGAAAGAAGCCCTGACCCCAGTAGTGATCGTGGAAGAGGTAGATATTTTAATCAGGGTGATTGTCTTGCACTAAATAATGACCGGCAACATCAATAGTGTAAAAAGAAGGGTGAAACTACTGGAGAAGTGCCAAGAACGAACACTAAAAATAGATGTTATCGATGTGGAGTAAAGGGACACTGGTCGCATATCTGTCGTACGTCAAAGCATTTGGCGAAGCTCTATCAGGCGTCCCTTAAGAAAACAGATAATGACGTTGAGACAAAATTTATCTCTGAAGATAATGTTGAGCCCATGAATTTAGATGCCTCAAATTTCTTTACAATTCCCGAAGAATATGTTAATCATCCTGTAGATGATGAATATGAAATAGTCTCATTGTTTTACTTTCCTGTTAAGCTGTATTAGTTTACATTTCTGTTAATAGTATCTCACTAATCTTGTAAATAAATGAAGTTTGTGTAATACGTTATGTGCTAGTAATATTATAATACTAGTAATATTATAATGTTTACTTTGTTTATTTTTTCATCTTGAAGAGTATATGAATACTCCTAAAGTAGAAAATCAGAAATTTATGCTTGAAGTAGTAAATCTGAAATTAAAGATATGATAGAGAAAATTCTCTACAACTATATGTATACCTCGATTTGTTTCTGAAGTAGCAAAATATTAACAAAGGTCCTAAGATATCATAGTTTGATATGATTTAGGCATGTTGTAATAATTATATTTCATACTCGAAGAATAAAACTTTTGATAAATTGTTAATTATCTTTCATTCGCAAGGAATGAGAATTTTTTATAAATGTTACAACTAAAAATTCATTCCTCGAGGTAAATGTGATATTCAGTAAGGTATATAAATGTGCAGTTGACTGTGAAAATCACATTCAGAAGGGAGAGAAAGAATTATTCTGAAATTTGCTCCCGAAGTAGTAAGTCTGACATTTATCTTAAATCTACTCCTGAAATAATAGAAACTTGAAAGTTACTCCTAGAGTAGTAAATCTGATATTTACTCCTGAAGTAGTAAATCTGATATTTACTCCCAACGTAGTAAGATTGTGCAATAGTAAAATCTTGCAAACTACTCTTGAAGTAGTAGACCTTTTATTCTAGTAAATAACTTATGCCATGATAAATTTAGAGTTTACTAATTTAAATAAATTTAGTTATTGCATGAATGATTTTGTCATCCTGAAGATGAGCATATTGAGTTTTAGACATACAATAAAGAACTAGAAAATTCTTCAAGAACTATTACTTGTTCTCATGATAAGTTAATTGAACCAGTTAATGTTGGCACTGAATTCCCTAAATTCTGAAAAAACGTAAAAGGTGAATAAGGGCCCATTCACCCGTCATTTGATATGATGCATCCATAAGATGGTCACACGTACTTTTATTGTCAACCTGCAGTTTGACCTTCATAAAGCTGCCTTCTCAATTAAATTGAGTCAAGAGCATAATTTTTAGATAATGTAGTCAAGACAATTGATCTTAATAATGGTGGTTATACTCAAGTTGGTTTAGCATTGAATGCCTCATATAAATAGCGAAATCATTGCTTATAAGAACAGAGATAAAAAGTATTGATCTGAAATATGTATTGCATACAATAACACTTGTGTATTGGACCAATAAATTATGATCAACTCTTCCCTCTCAATTGGTTCAGAATCAGGAACCATATATTTTTCATATAATAACTTTTCGACGTGAGGTATGTAATTAATAGATATACCATGATTCACAAAGATGGATTCTCCAAAGTAGATTGGAGTATATGTGAGTTTTTCTAACATAAGGGGGAGATGATAAAAGTATGCCGCATTGTTAATTGAGACAAATATTTTAAAACGTAAGAATCTATCTAACGTTAAAAGTATTAAATTATCTTTTATAAACTCGAAATAATTTTTATTTATTCGAAGCACTATTTATTCTTAATAAATAAAATAAATAAATAAAGTAAAATAAATAAATAAAAATAAAAATTAATTAATTTAATAAATAATTGTCAAATTTTATTAAATAAAATAATGAAATAATAAAATAAATAAAATAAATAAAATAAACAAATCTATCTACATTATACTAAATTTAATATTACCTCAAAAGTTTTAATCTCCTTAAATTTATTTTAACCTAAATTATATTTTTATAAAACAAATTAGACATAAAAATCCCAGTAATTTAATTTGGACACAATTAATATAAAAAACAAACAATTATATATAAATCTTAGTAAAATACAATTATTAAAATAATAAGAATTCAAAATAATGTCATATTTAATTACAAGTTGATAATGACAAAGATTAAGATAATTTTTAATGAAAGCAAAAGACAAATTCCTAAAAAACTATTTAAAAATTAATATTTTAATAGTAAATTGTATTAAATCACGTGACATTAATATTATTAGGGTCATCAAAAAGGAAGATTGGGATTAAATTATTAGTAATATTATTGTCTAAAGGGTTCAGGTTGAGTAGGAGCAAGACAAAGTATTTGGAATACAAGTTTAATGACGTGAGGCTGGAGAATGAGGTGGTAGTGAAGTTGGAATCACAGGTGGTATGTAAGAGGGATAGTTTCAAGTATCTTGGGTACATGATTCAGGATAACGGTGAGATTAATGAGGATGTTTCGCACCGTATTGGGTCGGGATGGATGAAGTGGAAGCTCGCTTTCGGGGGTGTTGTGTGATAAGAAGGTTCCGCCCAAGCTTAAAGGCAAATTCTACAGGGTGGTAGTCCTTCCGGCCATGTTGTATGGAGTGGAATGTTGGCCAGTTAAGAACTCCCACATTCAAAAAATGAAGGTGGCGGAAATGCGGATGTTGTGTTGGATGTGTGGGTTGATTAGGGGGGATAGAGTTTGGAATGAGAAAATTAGAGAGAAGGTTGGTGTGACTCCAGTGGAGAATAAAATGCGGGAAGTCCGATTGAGATGGTTCGGACACGTGATGAGGAGGGACATAGATGCCCCGGTTTGTAGGTGTGAGAGGCTAGCTTTGGATGATTTTAGGCGGGATAGGGGTAGGCCGAAGAAGTACTAGGGAGAGGTGATTAGGCGAGACATGGAGCAGTTATAGCTCACTGAGGACATGACCCTAGATAGGAAGATCTGGAGGACGCGAATTAGGGCAGAAGGCTAGGGTCAGTTTGGGTCGGTAGTGTGGGGAATTACTTGGTGGGGGTATTATTCTTGTTATGATACCTTGTTTCATGCTTTATTACGAATCTGTTTACTTTTCTCTGTTTTCTATTACTTATGGGTGTCGTATTTATGTTATGCCATCTTGTTCCATGCTTTACTATGTATTTGTTTAGTATGTCATGTCTCGAGCCGGGGGTCTATCGAAAACAACCTTTCTATTTCTTTAGAGGTAGAGGTATGGACTGCGTACATCTTACCCTCCCCAGACCTCACTATGTGGGAATACATTGGGTTTGTTGTTGTTGTTGTATTATTTGACTAAAGTTAAATATATATTATCTTTAAAATAAACATATGTATAAAACATTTTCAACTTTTTGTTTTTGAGAACTAAAGGAACGAGTAGTATCCTTTTCTGACGGAGATGGCCGTTCATCGGCGATGGCCGGATCCGGTAATATTTGAACTAATTTCGCGCGTCCGGCGATAATTTTGCTGCCTTGGATGAAGCAACGACGCATGAAGAGTTATTGGCTGGTTGGGCTTATTTTTCGGTGGTTCTCTACCGGATCTAAAGCAAACAGGGTCGGCTGGTGCGGCGGGGAAAGAGGAGAGGGAAAAGGCGGCATCAACGAGGTGAGAGGGATGATGGCGGTATAGCGGTGAGGCTAGTTCGCCGGTGAGGTTGCGAGAAAGGAAGAGGGGCAACAACGGCAGATCTCATTTGGAGTGTTTTCCGACGAGATTCTGGCTAGTTTCTCGCCGAGAAATTTAGGAACTATCATTTTTCCTTATTCACTGATTTTACTCTTGGCTTTTCTTCTTCAATTTCTGTCTAATTTTACTCGTTTCCATCCTCTTATCTTTCATTGTGTGCGCGTATTTTTCTATTTACTGTAAGATGTTGGTGTCTGCCTATGAGTTCATTGAAACAAAAAATTAATATGTGTCTGAATATATAGTATATGTATAACTCTGTGTAGTATGTGATGTGTAAACAGCGTATATCATAAAATATTTAGTAAATTAATAGTATAACATATAATAACAGAGTTCACTTAATCAATCCACTTCACATGTCGAATAATATATAAGATCACTTGAACAATTTTTATTCATACTAATTCGTAATAAAAATAACAAAATAATATTACATAATTGAATAAAACCTGTGACGAAGCAAGAAGCCGTTAACAAAAATTTAACAAAATTTCAAATTTTTTCTCCTTTTACTGATGTTTGTGAATGTTTCCCTCACGCTCCTTTTCTCCTTTTTACTGATGTTTGTGAATGTTTTCCTCGTGCTCTTTTACTCTGTCTGACTTTTTTTGATGTCTGCAGTATGTAGTATGTCCATTTTTTTTTGTTCTGAGGTGGGAGTCCTTTTTATAGTGGGGTTCTTTTTTGGAGGGGGGGGGGGGGAATGGTTAAAAACAAATTGGGGGGGGGGATTTAAAATTCAATTTTTTTTATTTTTTTATTATATATTTTTTAAAAAAATTATTTTTATTTAGTATATATATATATAGAAAATATTATTAGTAATAATAATAAATAAAATAATAATAATAAATATAATAATATGTAATTAATTTTATATTTAACAAAATATAATAAAAATTTATAAATAGACAAAAACAAATATAATAAAACAATACCAAAACTATCAGTTTATTTATTAAAATTTATAAAAGGAAAATACATATATTTATTTAAAAAATTAGAATAAAAATAAAATAAATAACTCAAAATTAACTTTACTTAATTATTTATTTTAACTAAAAAAATTTATTAAAAATAAAAATAATAATCAAAATAATATATGATTAAATATATAAATATGAAATATTTAATATCGATAAACAAGTTAAAATTTAGGGAGGATGAAAAAATCACGTGTCTACATTTTTGCCCCTCTTTGTGTGGAATCTCAAAGAGTTTTCGTACAAAGAAGTAGACAAGATATGATTTTTTACCCTCCAATTATTTGAAAGATAAAAATAAAAATAAAAATAAAAATATGACCAAGTCTTGTTTTTTGGACATCCTACCTATCCCGGGTTATAAGGGAATCAGGTCATGGGTAGTTCAAAGGTAATTTGGTGAGAGAAAAAGTTAAAGTCGAGTGGGATTTCGTCGAATTTCCAATTAACAACTTCTTCCTTTACATTCAACTGACTAATAAAAATAAAAAATGAAAAATACAAGTAAAAATTACAATATCTAGAATCTTGATTCAAGCCTTCGCGACTTGAATTTGAAAATTCACACTATTCTTTAGGCGGGCTCCAGAACTTACAATTTCTTCACCCTGTTCTTCAGGCGGGCTCCTGAACTTACAATTTCATCACTCTATTCTTCAGGCGGGCTCCTGGACTTCAAATTTCTTCACCCTGTTCTTCAGGCAGGCTCGTGGACTTCTAATTTCTTCACCCCGTTCTTCAGGCGGACTCCTGAACTTTCAATTTCTTCACCCCGTTCTTCAAGCGGGCTCCTGGACTTCCAATTTCTTCACCCTGTTCTTCAGGCGGGCTCCTGGCAATATTCATGATAATATTCATTGAATTGTTATACTTCTGACTTGGTATTCTGACTAATGAGATTCTCAACTCAAATCATATTTCTGTTGTATGGTGTTTCTGAGTTTATCTTCCAATACATCCCTTAGATTTTCACTAGTTTAAAATGGCCAAATCACAATCATCTTGAGTACCTTACTTTTACTTTGAAACATTATCTCTGTGCCTCGACCCTTTGTCTTGATTTGTACCCTTAAAGGAGTTGGTAGCGAGTTTGGAGTCCTTTCTCACTTGACCTGATGTGAATTTGATTCAAAAGACAACAAAACTTTTTCGTTTGATGACAAGGACACAAAAATAAAAAAATAAAATAAAACAAAAAGAAAAAGACAATAGACATCTCTTTTTTAAAACAAAGAGAAAACTTATCTGAATGTGGAAATCGATTCGGGTGATTATGACATGCATTTTGAATCAAACAACCAGATCTACCCACACCAATCATTACAACTTTTGTCCACTTATTGAACTTGAAATTAAGTCAATCTTGAATTTATTCCTTCTTGATAACAACCTTTCTTCGGCTAGTGGCACCTCAATGGGTTTTTGCCAACGAGTCTATCTCTTTTTCATTTCTGTCTCAGCTCACAGTCGTCTTATGGTGCCCGAAAGGGTTTTCACCAATAAGATTTTCTCATTTTCATTTTTTCATCTTTTTTTTCTTATAAAATAAACACCCAAAATATGAAATATCATGCACTCATAACATGTTTAGCTTTGACATTCTGAAGGTCTTTCTTTGGTTGTAACTTGGCTTTTGGATAGGTTTAGAAAGAAAAGTCGGCATGAAGCTCAAAAATTTATATAACATTGGGTGAAACATACAACTTTTGGAATCGATTCTTTTAAGAAAATAAACTTTTGCCCCAGTTTTATTTCATTCTGGGTAATTTGAATTTTCTTTTGGTTAGACCGAACCCCGAAGTAGGGCTGCCTACGTATCTTGTCATAGCAAGAATCAGTTCAAACGTAGTTCAGGCAACATCATTCTCTTGTTTGATTTTGAATTTTTTTTTCAACTCTTTTTTTTTTCAATTTTTTGACTTTAATTTGATTCCAAAAAGAGGGGTACGAAGAAAAAATAAAAGCTTAAAGGGGTAAACAAAGGTTGATATATTATTCGGATAGTAGAACAAAATGCCTTCATCATTTCAAATCTTTAAAAATGTAAGTACAAAACATACATAACATAATTGTACATGAATACATACATAATATCTTTTAACTTTATCAGCATTGACCAGCATTCCTTCTATTTTTCCTTCTACATCAGTCAGATATAATGCGCCATTAGGTAACACTTTATTCACCATGAATGGTCCAAGCCAATTAGGAGAAAATTTGCCTTTTGCTTCAATCTGGTGGGGTAGGATGCGTCTTAGTGACCAACTTCAAAATGTCTGTGATGCACTTTTTTGTTATATGCCCGTGCCATTCTCTTCTGATATAGTTGCCCATGACATACTGATGTTAATCTTTTCTCATTAATCAAGCTTAATTGCTCCAAACGAGCCTTGACCCATTAGTCATCATCAATTTTAGCTTCCACAACTACTCGAAGAGATGGAATCTCAATCTCTGCAGGTATAACTACTTCATTTCCATATACTAACAAGTAAGGAGTTGGACCAATTGAAGTTCGAACTGTAGTACGATAACCCAACAAAGCAAAAGGTCACTTTTCATGCCATTATCGGGAACCCTGCACCATCTTGTGAAGTATTTTCTTTAAATTCTTGTTGGCAGCTTCTACAGCTCCATTCGCCTTTGGATGATAAGGAGTTGAATTTCGATGCATAATCTTAAATTGTTGGCACACTTCTTGTATCAGATGGCTATTGAGATTCGCAGTATTATCCGTGATAATTATCTTTGGAATACCGAACCGACAAATGATGTTGGAGTGAATAAAATCAACTACCACTTTCTTGGTCACTGACTTGAAAGTGTTGCTTCCACCCACTTCGTGAAATAATCAATGGCTATCAAGATGAACCTCTGTCCATTCAATGTCATTGTATGCAACTCAGATTGAGGGAAAAGTATCAAGTCCCCGTGTACCTGGCATTCATGACATTTACGAATAAAATCGATGGAATCTCGCTCCATGGTGAGCCAATAATAACCTGCTTAGAGTATTTTCTTTGCCAAAACATACCCACTCATGTGTGGTCCACAAATCTCAGAATATATTTCCGTCATGATTTTTGAAGCTTCTTTAGCATCTATACACCTCAGAAGTCCCAAATCAAGTCCTTTTAAACAAAATTCCCCCACTTAAGAAAAATCCACTAGACAAACATCGAATGGTTCTCTTTTGATTACCATCGGCATGTACAGGTTATTTTCCTGTCTGAATATATTCTTTGATATCATGGAACCAGGACTCTCCATCAAGTTCTTCCTCAACAACATTACAATATGCATGTTGATCATGAATCTGTATATGCAAAGGATCAATATAAGTTTTATCGGGATGTTGAAGCATCGAAGATAAGGTCGCCAAATCATCAACAATCTCATTATGAGCTCTGGGAATGTGTTTGAACTTTATCGATACAAATCGTTGACAAAGATATTGCAAACAACCTCTATATGGTAGGAGTTTTGAATCACGAGTCTCCCAATCTCCTTGGATTTGGTGGATTAATAAATCTTAATCTCCTAATACCAACAGTTCTTAGATTCCCATGTCAATGGCTAATCTCAATCTCAGAATGCAAGCTTTGTATTCTGCTATATTATTGTTACAGTAGAATCAAAGTTGAGCGATTATAGGATAATATTGTCCCAATTCAGAAATAAGAACTGCTCCTATCCCCACTCCTTTTACATTAGAAACTCCATCAAAGAACAACTTCCAGCCTGAATGACAATCATAAAAAATAACTTCATCAATATACAATACCTTTTCATCTGGAAAATAAGTCTTCAATAGCTTATACTCCTCATCAATAGGATTTTCAGCCAAAAGATCCGCCAAGGCTTGAGCTTTCATTGCAGTTCGTGTCACATAAACAATATCAAACTCTGTGAGCAACATCTGCCATTTCGCGAGTTGCTGTGGGCATAGGCTTCTGAAAAATATACTTTAAAGGATCCATACGAGAGATGAGGAAAGTAGTTAAAGATGACAAGTAATGTTTCAGCTTTTGGGCTACCCAAGTTAAGGCGCAACACGTCTTCTCAAGAAGAGTGTACTTAGCCTCATAAGTGGTAAATTTTTTGCTGAGGTAGTAGATGGCTTGTTCTTTTCTTCCTTTGACATCATGTTGACCCAATACACAGCCAAAAGAATTGTCTAAAATAGACATATACAATATCAAGGGTCTATATGGCTCTGGAGGAACCAAAATAGGCGGATTTGACAAGTATCTCTTAATTCTGTCAAATGCCTCTTGACATTCTCCAGTCCATTCAACTTTAGTATTCTTCTTCAATAACCTGAGTATTGGCTCACAGGTTGTTGTAAGTTGGGCAATGAATCTACTAATATAATTCAACCTTCCTAGTAAGCTCATCACCTCTGTTTTATTCTTTGGTGGAGGTAAATCTTGAATAGATTTTATTTTTGAAGGATCTAACTCAATGCTGCGCCGACTGACTATAAACCCCAAGAGTTTTCCCGATGGAACTCCAAATACACATTTCGCTGGGTTAAGTTTGAGATCATTCCTCCGAAGCCTTTCAAAGAATTTTCTTAAATCTTTGACATGGTCAGCCTACTCTCTTGACTTAATGATCACGTCATCCACAAAAACTTTAATCTCTTTATGCATCATGTCACGAAACATTGTGGTCATTGCCCTCATATAAGTTGCCCCAGCATTCTTTAGTCCGAAAGGCATGACTCGATAATAATATTTCTCCCATGGAGTAATAAATGATGTCTTTTCTGCATTTTTTGGATCCATAATGATCTGGTGATACCCCGCATAACAATCCACAAAAGATGCAATATCATGTTTGGCACAATTGTCCAATAAAATATGAAGATTGGGAAGTAGAAAATTATCTTTCGGACTTGCTTTATTTAAATCACGATAATTAACACACATCCAAACTTTGCCATCCTTCTTTGGAACAAGGACAATATTTGCCAACCAAGTAGAATATTGGGCCACTCGAATGACTTTAGCCTCGAGTTGCTTCATGATTTCCTCTTTGATTTTTACACTCATGTCGGTTTTGAGCTTTCTTAACTTTTGCTTGACAGGAGGAAAAGCAGGATCAATTGGTAACTTGTGAACTACTAAAGCAGTGCTCAGACCAGACATATCAACATCAGACCACGCAAAGATGTCTTTATACTCATGCAAAGCTTAAATTATAGCTTTCTTTTGTTGCGGTCGAGCATGTACACTTATCTTAGTCTTCGTAATATTTTCATGATCTCCTAAATTGATCGCCTCAGTTTTTTTTAAATTGGGATTTGTCTTATTCTCGAACTGTTTGAAATCTTTGCTTATATCCTCAAATGTTTCTCCTTCACCGTATTCAATTTCTTTATTTATTATTTCATAATTAGATTGGGTTTTTAAATCTGGTTAACAATTCTTCATGCATGTCATATCATTAGAATCGGCATAGAAAGAACTGTATGATAGAAGAATAAATAAATAAACATCAGACCCAAAATAAAACAAAAGGAGACTGCACCTTATTAAAAACAAAGCTAGAAAGAGTTTTAATCTAAAACACCAAGGTAAAGGTCTGAATTACAATCCTAAAATTATTCGAATTACAGAAAGAAAAACAAGCTACTAAGATTGTAAGAAAAATAAATAAACTACCAAGACTCCTTCATAATAGGGAGAGAAGTGGCCTCCGAATTGTTAAGCTGGACATCAGGGCCGACAAACTACACATCTGCATTGCTAGTACCTTCTTCGATTTCAACCATATCAGGTTCAATGAACATATTCTGAAAAAGGTCAATTAACTCTGTATCATCATCATTCATTGATTCTGTAGCAGGTAACTAGGAGGATCCAACAACACTGAATTTGATGAAGATTCGTGAAGTGACGGTATCGGCTTGGTAAGTGACCATGACTCTTTCTAATGCTTTTTAGCCTTCTTTATATCTTCAGCAGTAGGCTCGTATCCCAAACCAAAAGTACCAAAGTTCTCATAGAGGTTTGCCGGATGAACTATGCCTTGCAAAAACATCCTTAGAACTTTTCCTGGTTCGAAACAATGCTTCAATATTTCATTAACTACCATAACAGATGCAGAGGACAATTATGGTCTTGCGATGAGATTCCTCTCGAAGATATGCTCAACAGCCACTACCTCATAAGCTTGATGAATTAACACATTATCTGCGGTACCTTATTCGATGGAGGAAACAAAATAGTCTTTATACATGGATAAGTCTCCTTCACCATGAACAACTATCTCTTGCATGTCATATTTGAATTTGACCATTTGATACAACGTTGATGCGACTGCTTTAGCCCTATGAATCCATGGCCTTCCCAATAACATATTATATGAAGTATCAAAATCTGCAGGCCCAATTGTCAATATGTGTTCTATTTCACCAAGGGCATCAGTTTTTGATCCGTTAAAACCTTGACGCACACATTGTTAGGTCAGATTCTTTTCACATTAACATTCAAATTTTGCAAAGTTGACATAGGACAAATTTTAGTGCCTGATCCTCCATCAATTAACACTCGAGTGACGACGAAATTCTCATATTTCACAGAAATGTACAGACCTTTGTTATGCTCAGTACCTTCCATAGGCAATTCATCATCTGAGAAAGTAATTTTATTTGCTTCAAGGATCCTTCCAACAACTTTTTCCAGCTGATTCACTCTAATCTCATTGGGAACACATGCTACGTTAAGAATCTTCATTATAGCCTTGCGGTGTTTCTCTGAATGTATCAATAAAGACAACGAAGAAATCTGTGCTGGAATATTCTTCAACTATTCCACAACAGAATATTCTGGCAATTTTATTTTCTTTAAGAATTCTTTAGCTTCTTTATCAGTGACAGGCTTCTTAACTGTCATTCGTTCTTCACCGCCTTGTTTATTCTTTCTTAACTCTACCGGAGCATAACATCTTCTAGATTGAGTTAATCCTCCTACTTTATCTGCATCTTTAGTCACTTATTTCCCCTTATGCATCACCACAACGCGATCATAATTCCAAGGGACTGCCTTGGTATCAACCATAGGCAGTTGTGACACTGGTTTAATAACAATAGGAGCTATGGGAGCTCCTTTTATGATTAAAAGAGGCTTATTGGATCTTCCGGGAATACTGAGTTTAGGCTTTATTTGACTTGACCCAATATTTTCTGAAATCTCTTTCCCTATCACCAAAGGAGCATTTGATAATTCGAGTTTTGCTATCACCACCTCCACTTCTGTAGGATTTTATTTCATCAAATCCACAACATTTGCTGATTTTTCCAAATCAGTTTTAATTTTACTGAGTATCACTTCGAGCATGTTTTGTTTCATTATGATCTGGCAGCGGATTTTTATTGACAATTGAAGCATCTAGACATTCTGCCATAATCTATTGGGTATTAATCAACTCTTGAATGGCTCTTTTCAGATACCAACATTTCTCTGTGTCGTGCCCTGGGACATCAAAGCAGTATTCACATCTTCTGGAATAGTCCAAATTCTTCAGAGGAGGATTGGAGATCCTTCTCTCAATTGGGTTTAGAATATTCATTTTCTCAACCTATGAAATAAACTGGTGTAAGATATTCCAATAGGAGTGAAATTATCTTTTACCATGTTATCCCTTTTGAATTCTGCTTTAGGCCAAAAATTAGACCTAGGATTGCCTCTTTGAACTTGCGGGGCTATTGGATGATTTTGGGTTGCTGGTGCACGCCACTACAGGTAAGAAAGAGCTCGAGCATATGGTTGTGCATTGTAAATAGGATATTGGGGAGATGGAATGAAATATAATGGATTCTATGCTTATGGTTGACGCGCACCTCTCCAATGTTGTCGTGGACCTGGCACGACAGTTGCTACGTCCTCTTTTCTTTTATTTCCCCCGAAACTTCCTGTACCACTTTGAATTACTTGTGTTTTTACTTTCAAAGCGGCCTAACTGATGATTTTTCCTGATTTTATTCTATTTTCTACCATCTCTCCAACTTTGATAACTTCGACAAATGTGCTTCTGATAGTAGAGAGCAAATGATGGAAATAATTAGGTTCTTGTGCTTGCAAAAAGATATCAATCATTTCAAATTCCTTTATCGATGGTCTGACTCTTGAAGCCTGCTCTCTCCATCTGATAGCATATTCTCGGAAACTTTCAGTCATCTTTTTTCTCATGTTGGCAAGTGTAGTGCGATCTGGCACTATCTCAATGTTATATTGAAATTATTGAACGAAATCTCGAGCCATGTCATCCCACACGTGCCAATGGGAAATATCTTGGTCAATGAACCATTCAGAATCTATCCCTGTAAGGCTTTCTCCAAAGTACGCTATCAATAATTCTTCTTTTCTTCCTGCTCCCCTTAATTGATTGCAAAACTTTTTCAAATGAGCTACAGGATCGCCGTGTCCTTCATATTTGTCAAATTTTGGTATTTTGAACCCTATCGGCAAATGAACATCAGGAAACATACATAAATCCTTATATGAAATACTTTTTGGTCCACCTAATCCTTGCACATTTCTCATACTCTGCTCTTGGCTTCTAACTTTTCTAGCCATCTCCTCCTGTTCCTCATTCTTAGTAATCTTCTCAACCAGGATAGGAGTATCGTGTTCATGAACATGATAATGTGGATTTTGAGATTTGAAATTCATTTCAGGAGGATACAACATATCATGACTTAGTTTACCCATATTCTTCGATACTGTCGGTTGAGTACCCGCAGTAGCTGGCATTACAGAAGTAAAAAATGGGTTATTTGCGACAGACGGATTCGGTGGGTGCATGGTAGAAATACCAGCAACTCTAGTCATATTAGAAAATGGGCCAAATCCTGGTGGGTAAAATGGATCACTAGTTTGAGTTGGGTCTGAATTTGGATTATTCGAAGTCAAAAGTCCAGGGATTGAAGAAGGCGGGGCTTGTCCATTCAACCAAGCTTAGTATATCTCCGCCATCTGTTGTTTCAATGATTTAATTTCTTCCATTGATGCTACTTCCTACGAAATCAACTGATTCTGCTCTTCTTCACTGTCAGACCCTATATCTTCCCTGTGGGTCATTCTTCTTTTAACCTTGTATCTGGTGTTATACGGATGTGATGCCAGTTTAAACCATAAACCAACCACCAATTACTTTATCTTTCTGTTACCAAGTAGCAAATGGGTGAGTGTTATATATTTAACACATTATAATGCCACGTTATATGTCATGTTTCTATATGCATTTCCCAACCTATCATGGAAGACTTTGTGTTTCATCCCGACTTTTCTAGGCATGTATTTTCAAAAGTTATGATTGAACCCTTTGGAGGGTTGCCTACGTATCATCCCAAGACATAAATCAGATCTTGCATAGTTCCGAAGGAATTTAGCAAAATTGTTGTCTTTTTTTTTATATTAAAGAAAATATTTAAAGTAAGTGAAGTAAAACATAAGTAATATATATAGAAATAAACAGTCAACTTCATTACATTCTATAATATAAATACAACAAAATAACTGAACCAACTCCTAAAATAAAACCTACTAACTAACATCTGAAAACTAAAAGACATAACATCTAAACAAGAAGTTTTAAAACAAAAAAAAGAAAAACTATGACAAAGAAAACAACTATCTATTTAAGGAGACTTCGGCTTAATATGTCCTCCCAAGCTCAAGTATATGTCCTCCAACGAAGTAGTGAGACACTGTGCGAAAGTTGGTACTTATGCTAAGAAGTCATCACGATCCAACTGCTGATAATCCAAACCCATTCTGGCAGTATCCTGTGCTACACAACGAACCTTTCCTCAAAGAGAACTGAAGGCCTAATCCCATTCGTGGGCCTGTCAATCTCGGAAATCAACTATCTCTCTTTTACGCTGTTCACGAGCAGAAGCAACCTCCAACTGTTCTCGCAATATTTCTCTTTCATGGATCCACTGAGATCTCTCTCGATCAAATTCTTCGTGCATATTCTTTTTAACTTCTTGCAGTTGTTGTCGGTGAGATACAACAAGTTCTGCAACGTGTGACCCCTAGTGGTAGCAAGATTGATTTGTCCCCGAAGTGCAACCTCAATATCTGCTGATTTAGCTTTCTCTTCAGCAAATTCCCTTTGTTGTTCGTCTATTTTTACCCTGGCATGCTCTAATTCTACTCTCAAAGATTGGTTGGCCTCATGATGTTCGCGCATGGCTCTCTCAATTCCTATCTTGATTGCAGTTTCATGATCTATAGGTCCCCTAATCAATTTTTCTAGTATGACCGGCGGACTCGACTGTTCTGCAAACTATTCACGGTAATCTGGGTGCACTTCTCCTTTCTCACGCTCTATGACCATCATTTCAATCCCCATAATACGGCAACCCTCCCAAATTTGCTAGTCCAAATCTTCTAGAAGTGAAATCTCTGGTCTGACCTCAAATACAAACTCAGTCATGTTTTTCGTTATGAGAATTATTTGACGCCTGCCTAGCTGACATAGAACTCTCAATGGAACATACGGTTGAACACCTCTAATACCCATTAATAACAAGAACGGATGAATGACAGAACTATGTATGACTTGCCTCCAAGTGAACCAATGGAGATTCCAAGTGATTTTATCTGTTGTCAAAGAACAAAAAAGCTTAACCCAATCTCTAATTTCTTTTGGACATTTATATTTCTCCATCCTTTCCTCATAATCGTTGATGCGATTAAATCGCTAGGGATCGAACCTTATCATTGTAGGACGTTGATAAAGATGCTCCACAATCCACATCTATAACAAGATATTACATCCCTTGAAAAAACTCTTTTCCTTCTGACAAACAGTAAGAGCACGGTTAATATCGGCTAGGATCATTGGTACCATACTGTAATCTTTCTTAATCAGTATCTGTACCACTCCCGCTAAACGAATATTAATTTTTTCTTCTCTTCTTGGGAAGACCATAGTGCCTAAAAAGGTACCATGAATGCAAATCGTCTGTGAATTTTCCAAACCTCAAAACTCTTCTTATTACAAAGTTGTTTACCGTACTTTTGAAACGCCTCTTGCCTTCCGTATTTGTCATACAAAAACTACAAGGAAACCCAACATTTTTTCATTGATTCTTCTTTTGTATTCCGTATGTTCATGAGCTTGCGAAATCTGTTTATCGAAATAAGTCTTGGGGCTATAAGTTTCTTCCGATGCATATCCCCATATCCAACATAGCCCGCTATCTCCTCTAAAGTCGATGTAAACTCAAAAACTGAAAAGCGGAATACATTATTTCTCGGGTCCCAGAAATTCAGTAATGCAACAATCATTTCCCTATTAGGGTTGATTCACATGATACTCGTCAAAAAATCCAAATACTTATGTATATCACCATAATCAAATGTATCCATTGCATTCCACCATAACCAAAACTACAGAGGGATTTTATCAACAACCTGAAGTGGTACACTTCCATCCCTCTTTCTTTTTTGACGCTTTCCACGAATTGGAGGTGACATTTTATACCTATTGATAAAGACGTAAGATTAATAAATGTCTAGACTTATGCAGAACTTAATTTATTAATTTTGAAATAATTTAATCTTGACTCGTGAGACCTAATGCGACCATTATTGAGACTTAGTTGTAAAGAATAATTTTATCAAAGTGAGAGAAATATGACTGATAATAATAATTTAGAAAAATCATTAATTTAAATGGACTCTTTTAAAAAATTTACAATAACAGACCTCTAGACAAATTTAAACTATATGTTTGAAGACAATACTCGTAAATATACTTAAAAGAACAAAAACAAAATAAAATGACTAAGAAATAAAGAAAAAGAAGAATGATTGTTTTATGCATGAAGTTGTATAAAAATTTCAGCCTCACGACCCCTAAAGGTTTAGGACTGTTAAAATATATGTTTACATATTTTATTACTTTGCAAAAATTCAGCTTACAACCCCTAAAGGTTCATGCTATTATGGTTTTTATGTTAAAATTATTTTTTAAAAAATAAAAATGAAAAGTGAAATAAAGATAATAATATTCATGAAAATAATTATTTTTCTTCTTCTAATATTTTTTAAAATTTTTCTAAAAATATCATTTGATAAATCTGTGAATAAATATATTATTAT
Organism: Capsicum baccatum var. pendulum; assembly: GCA_030864225.1. NCBI lineage: Eukaryota > Viridiplantae > Streptophyta > Magnoliopsida > Solanales > Solanaceae > Capsicum > Capsicum baccatum. The sequence goes on along the minus strand of CM061551.1, from coordinate 138,228,188 downwards.
TATTTTTCAAATAAATGGACGTATCCTGGGTAAGACTTCCTACGTATCCCACTAAAAAGTGAGAATCAAACTCTCGTAGTCCATGAAGATTTTAAAAACTATGGCGCTGTATATTTAAAAAAATTCTTTATTAAAAATAAAAAATTTCTTTCAAAAATGATTAACTAAATTTGAGGATAAATTAATATCTCGCATTTTAAAATTGCCTAAAGCCGATCAACAAATAAATATCCTTCCAAGCAAATGTCAAAGAGCACGTAGGATGCACATGTTGGTCTTTATAAATTAGGTTACCTGTCCTAGACTAACCCGGCCCCTATGTCGAGTCCCGCTAAATCAAATGTATATGATGCAAATAAAGCGGTACCTAATAGGGATAACCAGATTCTGAGTTTTCAGTTCTTCTAAGTTTATGCCTAATAGGGATAGGTGTATAGACTGGCTTACCCGAGCGGACACTCGAGCCGGGGAGGGACAACTTGATCGGTAGCAGGGTAACACCGCCTTCGTTGCCGATCCAAACCCTGCCTAACATGTGTGACTGTATCCTTCACCAGGTGCCTTGACACTCCGGCTATCTAAAAAAGAAGGTGGGATGCATATGATGCATTCCCTCTATCCTATTTCAGAGACTCGGAGGGGGTACGCGAGAGAAGACAATATATAATACAGTTCAAATAATATCAAAGCAGTAAATGAGAAACAAGTAGCACATAAGGCCAACAAACACAATATCAACAATAATTAAAGCAAGTATAAGTCAATATAAAAAGCTTGAATTCTTATGTTTCCCTAGCAGAGTCGTCAGAGATGTCACACCCCTTTTTCGCCCGAAGGGATCGGATTCGAAGGGTTTTTCCAATTGAAGTGAAGGTATTGAATAGGGATTAATTGATTTACAGATTCGCCACTTGGAATTGAGTTATGGTGGTCCAAATCACCTTTTTGAATCCCTAATCAAAAGAAAATGACTCTTTGTTGGTCTGCGAAAATAGAAGACCGTGTAAGAAATTCTGTTGACCGAGGGGAAGGTGTGAGGCACCCCTCGAGTCCCGTGGTTCTAGCACAATCGCTTTTATTGACTTATCTTGACTTAAACTATTTTATTAAATTATGTTAAGGCCTAAGTTCGCTCATTTTTTAATATTAAAACTTATCTATTATCTTATAGTAAATAATCGATGAAAGTTAATTTTTAGAAAAATATTTGTCAAGGTACAGTATTGCATCCTTGAAATTTTAAAATATCTCGAAAAGATGCGTATGCCACATTGTTAATTGAGACAAATATTTTAAAACGTAAGAATCTATCTAACGTTAAAAGTATTAAATTATCTTTTATAAACTCGAAATAATTTTTATTTATTCGAAGCCCTATTTATTCTTAATAAATAAAATAAATAAATAAAATAAATAAATAAATAAAAATAAAAATTAATTAATTTAATAAATAATTGTTAAATTTTATTAAATAAAATAATAAAATAAACAAATCTATCTACATTATACTAAATTTAATATTACCTCAAAATTTTTAATCTCCTTAAATTTATTTTAACCTAAATTATATTTTTATAAAACAAATTAGACATAAAAATCCCAGTAATTTAATTTGGACACAATTAATATAGAAAACAAACAATGATATATAAATCTTAGTAAAATACAATTATTAGAATAATAAGAATTCAAATTAATGTCATATTTAATTACAAGTTGATAATAACAAAGATTAAGATAATTTTTAATGAAAGTAAAAGACAAATTCCTTAAAAACTATTTAAAAATTAATATTTTAATAGTAAATTGTATTAAATCACGTGACATTAATATTATTAGGGTCATCAAAAAGGAAGATTGAGATTAAATTATTAGTAATATTATTTGACTAAAGTTAAATATATATTATCTTTAAAATTAACATATGTATAAAACTTTTTCAACTTTTTGTTTTTGAGAACTAAAGGAACGAGTAGTATCCTTCTCTGACGGAGATGGCCGTTCATCGGCGATGGCCGGATCCAGTAATATTTGAACCGGTTTCGCGCGTCCGGCGATAATTTTACTGCCTTGGATGAAGCAACGACACATGAAGAGTTGTTGGCTGGTTAGGGTTATTTTTCGGTGGTTCTCCACCGGATCTAAAGCAAATGGGGTCGGCTGGTGAGGCGGGGAAAGAGGAGAGGGAAGAAGCGGCACCGGCGAGGTGAGAGGGATGGTGACGGTGTAGCGGTAAGGTTGGTTTGCCGGTGAGGTAACGAGAAATGAAGAGGGGAAACAAGGGCAGATCTAATTTGGAGTGTTTTCCGGCGAGATTCTGGCGAGTTTCTCACCGGAAAATTTAGCAACTATCATTTTTTCTAATTCACTGATTTTACTCTTGGCTTTTCTTCTTCAATTTTTGTCTAATTTTACTCATTTCCATCCTCTGATCTTTCATTGTGTGCACGTATTTTTCTATTTACTGTAAGATGTTGGTGTCTGCGTATGAGTTCATTGAAATATAAAATTAATGTGTCTGAATATATAGTATATGTATAAATCTGTGTAGTATGTGATGTGTAAACAACGTATATCATAAAATATTCAGTAACTTAATAGTATAACACATAATAACTGAGTTCACTTAATCAATCCACTTCACATGTCGAATAATACATAAGATCACTTGAACAATTTTTATTCATACTAATTCGTAATAAAAATAACAAAATAATATTACATAATTGAATAAAACCTGTGACGTAGCAAGAAGCCGTTACCGAAAATTTAACAAAATTCTAAAATTTTTCTCCTTTTACTAATGTTTGTGAATGTTTCCCTCACGCTCTTTTTCTCCTTTTTACTGATGTTTGTGAATGTTTTCCTCTCGCTCTTTTACTCTGTCTGACTTTTTTTTATGTCTGTAATATGTAGAATGTTCATTTTTTTTGTTCTGGGGTGGGAGTCCTTTTTATAGTGGGATTCTTTGGGGGGAACGGTTAAAAACAAATAAGGGGAGGGGGGAAAATTTAAAATTCAATTTTTTTTAATTATCTTTTTTTAAAATTTTTTATTTTTATCTTTATTTTGTATATATATATATAGAAAATATTAGTAATAATAATAATAAATAAAATAATAATAATAATAATAATAAATATAATAATATGTAATTAATTTTATATTTAACAAAATATAATAAAAATTTATAAATAGACAAAAACAAATATAATAAAACAATACCAAAACTATTAGTTTATTTATTAAAATTTATAAAAGGAAAATACATATATTTATTTAAAAAATTAGAATTAAAATAAAATAAATATCTCAAAATTAACTTTACTTAATTATTTATTTTTAACTAAAATTTTTCTATCAAAAATAAAAATAATAATCAAAATAAGATATGAATTATTAAATGTCAGAAGCATTTGTTGACCCAAAATTGACTTTATATTTAGCTGTAGATGCTCCTACTATATGTCCCTGAAGGACAGAGTCTATAGCATGCTTGAAGAACGGTAGATCAATCGGTTTCAAATAAAATAATCTTTGAAAAGAAAATGGAGCAAATGATCATAATAAAACGACAATATGATCTTGACGAACGACGACATAATGCTTCGTGAAACCTCAAGAAGAGGTTCAGGTACCCAAAAATAATAATGTGATGAGATCTCAATAAGTTATGTCATAATGTGAACCAATACAAATAATATCTCAGTGACGATATCTTTAGTACAATAGCGCGCAATATTATATAATATTATGAGGATCTGAATTCTACGTTTATTTAAGCATGCAGATGTAGAAATAATTATCAAGTGAAATATGCTTCTTAGTAAGCTCAGAAATTATTTGGCTTGTGGTCCTGACACTAGAAGATGTCATGTATTTAATATTGAATGATTCACTTGATAATGAAATTTAGATAAGAATTCCAGAAGGATTAAAGATGCCTGAAACATATAGTTCAAAATCTCAAAAATTATATTTAATTAGATTTCAAGGATCGTTATACGACCTAAAACAATCAGGACGTATATGGTATAATCGCCTTAATGAGTACTTGATGAACGAAGGTTACATAAATGATGTCATTTTTCCTTATATTTTCATTAAGAAAACGACATCAAGGTTTGTTATACTCGCTGTTTATATGGATGACATAAATCTCATTGGAACTCCATAAGAGGTCTCAAAAGAAAATTGAATATCTAAAGAAATAATTTGAAATGTACGTTCTTGAAAAGACAGAGCTTTGTCCTGGTCTGCAGATTGAACATTCAGCAGACGGAATCTTCATCCACCAATCTTCCTATACTGAGAATGTCTTGAAATAATTATACACGGAAAAAGCACATTCATTAAATACTCTAATGATTGTTCGATCACTTGAAGTGAGTAAAGATTCATGTCGACCTCCAAAAGAGGGTAAAGGAATTCTTGGTCCTGGAGTACTATATCTCAATGCTACTGGTACGCCTAATATCTTGCTAACAATGCAAGGCTTTATATAGCCCATTCTGTTAATTTACTAGCTAGCAAGATACAGTTCTTCTCTTTCAAGTAGACATTGAAACAGTGGTAAACATATATTGCGATATCTAAAGGGGCCTATTAATATGAGTCTATTTTATACTAACAAAGATAGTTTAGATCTTGTTAGTCATGCAACTGCAGGTTATTTATATGAACCACATAAAGCAAGGTCTCAAACAGGTTATATGTTTACATACGGAGGTACTGCTATGTCATGGCGATCTACAAAACAGTCTATCGTTGCTACTTCTTCAAGTCATGATGAGATAATGTTATCATGAGGCAAGTAGAGACTGCATATGGCTAAGATTAGTGACACATTCCATCAAAGAGAGATGTGTCCTGAAGCTCGATATCAAGGTTCCACAGTCATATTTGAAGACAATGCAGTATACATAGCTCAATTAAAAGGAGACTTTATAAAAGGAGATAGTACGAAGCACATCTCGCCAAAGTTATTCTTTACACACGATCTTTTGAAGAATGGTGATATTGTGTACAACAAATTCGTTCCAGTGACAATCCAACAGATTTTTTCACCAAATCTGTACCAACTTCAACCTTTAAGAAGATGATACACAATATTGAAATTCGTAGACTAACTAGTTGAATCGGGGTCTTCATCAGGGGGAGTATGAATACACGTTGTACTTTTTTTTCCTTAACCAAGGTTTTTGTCCCACTAAATTTTTTCTGGTAAGGTTTTTAATGAGGCAACACAAATACGCATTCGAAAAGTTTCTTTTCATGGACATTCAAGAGGGAGTGTTATAAAAACACATGAAAATTCATGTGTCAAGTATGGATGCCATGTGTCTTATTGAGAATCCATTTTATGTTTTGGCTATAAATAGTCATTACCAAGAATAAATGAGAATTAATTTTTACTCTCTCCATATTTATATGTTTTACTTTTAGTTACTTTTACATATTTTATATCATCAAAGTAATATTTATGTAAGACTTTGGTTGTGTAAAAGAGTGCTTACAGTATCTCTTTTTCTAATTAATATTCATAATGAAATACAATAATAACATACCGTTCCGTTATATCCTCATAAAGTAGAATTTAGAGAAGGTAGAATATGCATAGATTATATCTTTACCTCAGAGATGAGGTAAAAAGAGAGTTTCATAATTAAATGAGGTTAAAAATTGCCAGGTATTTTGTCACGCCCCAAAATCCCATCGGGCCGGACTGACACTCGAAGCCGAGAAGGTCCGGGAGAACCCGTTCAAATACCTGTACTTTCACTTACATGTCACCAAAAATTTAGACAGTACTTCGTTGCATATAGAAGGGTCTAATTACCTGTATCAGCACAACACGCACAAATATATATATATATATATATATATATATATATAATACTTGGCCGTCGGGGCCACCACATATACAAATATAACATCACTATATAAACTTCCATGACTTTACCCTTCCTTATGTCTACAAAGCCTCTAGGATATACATGACATAACTAGGGTCGGGACAAACCCCCGCCCACACATGACTCCTGTACAATAACAAAACACGAGGAACCGACTCGGAAAGCCCCGAAGCAAACTGAAGCTCACCAACAATAGCTGTATGACCTGGCTCCTATCTATGCTGTGAATGAGCTAAAGCACCTGTGCCTGCAGCATGAAATGCAGGTCCCCCGTGAGGGACGTCAGTACGAAATATGTACTGAGTATGTAAAGATGTAAATAATCATATGTCATATGGGGGATCAAGAAAATCAGACGCAAGTGAATAAATCATAATAGAAGTGAACCACACTTCATAAACACTTTTAGGATCATGTACATTATCATTAATCTGAATTGGGTTCTTGAATTCAAACACATTTGTGGAACGGTATACATTCGTTCATTTCATTCTTTACAATTATCATTCGCCATTACAAATCACTTATTTACAATGAAATGTTTGGCATCTAGTATTAGCAACCCAACACCACAATTCTCTTCCATAATTCTATACAACCAATATTTGCAAAGCATTCCAAAAACCAACTTGAACAATAGGTTTATGTGTGTATATATATATATATATATATAATCATCATTTCAATACCATATCATCACACCAAATCCCTTCACAATTCAACATAATCCAACCATGCACAAGAATAATCCAACATCATTTCCCAATCATCTTTCAACAACAATCAAATAACATACTTCTTATGCTCACATGCATATATATATACATATCCATATAAATAACACCAACATAATTTACATCCTTACCATAAAATGGTCCTTTTGATTTCGAAGTCCTGTTGGCACAAATAATGGGTGCTTCTCGAAGCCCTCGAGACGGTGAACACAACTACGGAATCAATTTGGATTTTCTACGGTTGAATCACAAGATAATTGGAGTTGAACTTAGGCTAGGGTTTCTTATTCTTCAATAATTTAGATGATAAATGATGGATATGAGGCTAAGTATATGTATATAATGACCAATTTTCGTCCATGAGGTGATGGAAAATGACCATATTTCCCTTTAAATTTAAGTAAATCCGAATCTGTTCATGGTGGACTGTTTTGATAGGCTAAAGTAAATCGACCATAACTCTTTTCTCCGATATCGGATTTGGGTGAAATTGATATCGTTGGAAATATAATTCAAAGGGCTTTCATTTCATATAAAGTAGGCCACCCAGTTCGTCCTGTACAAGGAGTTATGATCGTTTGAAATTGACCCTAAAAATCTGTTTTGAGAGGCCGAAGTAAAACGAGTATAACTCCTTACTCAGACGTTGGATTTGGATGAAACCAATTGCATTAGAAAGAAGACTCTCGGGGCTTCTCATCGATATATATCAGATCACACAGTTCATTTTGTACAAGGAGTTATGATCATTTAAAGTCAACCCAAAAATCTGTTTGGCTGCAGTACTTTTGTGTGCAGAAAATTTCTGCACATTTATTGTTCATTGCGTTCACCGTTTTCAAGTTTCGAACATGCTCGCTTATATCCGATACTCATCTGTTTTCAGAAATCTTTATATCGTTGGAAAGATAACTCGATAAACTTCGCATAGAAACTTCGACGAGCAAATTCCGGTATAAATAAAGTCGATTCCTATACACATATAATCAAACTATACACTTGAAACCATCTCAAAATAATCAATACTCATACTTAAACTCATATATACCTAACTTATGATCAATACATATACTCCAACACATATAACCATGGCTAATGCACGTAATTAAGTACGGAGTGTTACATGTAATAGAGAGGAAATAGGTGAATATTAAACATAGTTTGTCAACTTTTGTTGTGTGCCTGAATTGCTTTTTATATTCAAGGATTATATTTTTGCCAGCAAGATAAATCCTTGTGTAGATGTTCCAGTTAAGAATAGAGAAAGGATGTTTAGATATTTTAAGAAGGCAAAATGCTCTATTGGACCCCTGTGCTAAGTCAATTTTGTAAGTTGGACACTTATACTTACATGTTTGTCATCTGAACCCTTGAACCCATCAAAAAGCAACATTTCGCACCCTCTGACTTTTGACCTTGCCTATGTGGCAAGGTCATGGTGACTAGGACAAAGAGACTGTAATCACTCACCTAGGGGTGCGAGTGGGGGTCAATTTTTGGCCAATTTTAAATTAAAAATAAAATAAAAAATAATATTAAAATTTTAAAAAATAAATAAAAAAGGGTCCTTTTTTTCCCTCCATCTTTTTAAATTTAAAAATATTTTTAAAATTTTAAAAATAATTTTAAAACTTTATTAAAATTTTTTAAAAAAATAAAAATATTTTTAAAATTTAAAAAAAAAAAAATAAAAAAAAAACCTATTTTTCCTTCCATCTTTTTTAATTTAAAAATATTTTAAAAATTAAAAAATCATTTTTAAAAAAAATTTAATTTTTTCTTTTAAAATATTTTTTTCCCTCCCCACCCTACCCCAGCCCGTCCCCATCCCCACATCCACCAGCCTCTCCTTTATTTCCTCCATCCTTTTTAATTTAAAAATATTTTTAAAAATTTTAAAATAATAAATTTAAAAAAAAATTCCCACCCCACCCCCTCTCCAGCCCATCCCCACCCTACCCCATCCAGTCCCACTCATCCCTCTCCTCAGCCCTCCACCTCACCCTAGCCCATCCCCAGCCCACCCAGCCCCACGTAACCCCTCCCCCTTCCCCATCCCCCCACCTCACCCTGCCCATCCCCATCCCACCCAGCCCCATGCAACCCATTCCCTAGCCCTCCACCTCACCCAACCCCCTTCCTCCAACCCTCCACCCAACCCAACCCCTCCCTCAGCCCCTACCCCACCCCACCTAGCCCCACGCAACCCCTCTCCCTCAGCCCCCACCCCACTCATCCCCTTCCTCAGCCCCCCACCCCACCCCAGCCCCACCAGCCCCTCCCCCATAATTAATTTAAATTAAATATTTTAAATATGTAAATCATATTTAAATAATTAATTATTTAACTAAAATTTATTTAAATTAGGTAAAAAATTAAAATTTGATAAATTAATTAATTTAAATAAATTAATTAGTTAAGAATTTTAATTAATTAATTTTTTTACTAATTTAAATTTAAAATTTAAATTAATTAATTAAATTAATTTTAATATTTAATTAATTTTAATGTAATACTTTTTTCTATTGTTTTTTATTTTAAAAATGATTATTCAAATTTTTTAAATTTTAATAGCATGGCAGATGACATGGCACACGTGACAGCTGATGTGGGAGAGTGTGTTACACTATCCAAAACAGTGTTTAAAATGTAGCTTTTTGATGGGTTCGAGGCTCCAGATGACAAAAATGTAAGTAGAAGTGTCCAACTTACAAAACTGACATAGTACAGGGGTCCAATAGAGCATTTTACCTTTTAAGAATTCTGTCCATATTCATTATAAACAATTGTATAGAACAATTTAGGGGTTGTTTGGTGTAGAAATATAGGCAATATATGGATTAGTAATACATGGATTAATAATGCAGGAATTAGTAATGCAGGGATTATTTTTATCAAGTGTTTGGTTCATTGTATTAAAAATAAAATATATCATGAATTGTGTTTGATTTTAAACTCTATAAAAATCTTCTTTACATTTATACCCTTGAATTTTTGTGAGATTTTCTGCTATATTAAATTAGTCAAGTTAAAAATTAAAATATTAATAAAATTTGTTACTAATTTTCAGGTGTGATATGCCACTACGAAAATCCTTAATAGCATGGTGTACTTTCAATATTTTTTTTATTGATCAAATATGCCTTAAATTGTAGATTTAAGGCTAGATAAATATTTAAATACCTAAAACTTATTTTTAAAAAATAAATATTTCAGTCATCAATCCATGAACTAATTTTTTTTTAATTTTAAAAGGCCCCCTTCCCCCACCAAGAAAAATTCAACCCACTAAATAAAGGAAACCAAATATGTTAAAAAAAAAGAAAAAAAAAAGAAGAAGCAAACATTAATCATGAAATCATCAAATTACAATGAATCGGATTTGAAAAATTAAATAGGACATTTATAATTAACTCAATATAATTAAAGAGGACATCAAATTATAAAAGAAATTTAGAAAAAGAAATTGAGGGATAATTTGATCATTTAGGGGTCTTATTCATGGATTATTAAATCTTAGATAAGTTATTCCTCCATTTACTATGAATAAAATAATACCACATATATTGTATAAGCAATTCATATATTAAGTTACAAAAAGTAACCAAATAATATACTGAATGAGACTAAATTTTAATTCAAGAATTATTCTATTTAATACGGCCTACCAAACGGTCCTTTTACTGTATTCTCTCGATATTAGGATATGGTTTTTATTAAAATATGGTCCTTGCAAATAAAGTACTTACTTCTTTTTTTATATTAATAATCAGACAACTATCCACATGATAAGCTCCTTTGTATAGAGTCAAATTGTTTTACAAAGTTATCTATTCGGATTTTTTTTTATTGCTATAACAAAATATTGTTATAAAAATAATATAATATTATATAATATAAAAAATAATTGTCACAATGTAATGTTATCTTAATGAATTATAGGTTATTCTCTTCTCTCTTGTCTCATTCAAAGTGGCACATGTAGCTCTTTTAAGGAAACAACAGAATAATTAGTCATGCACTTTTGAATAAAACTAATACATTTGTAATTTTGTCAAACTTTAAGTTAGGTCTCCTTAATTAGAATTTCAAAGACTCAGTTGGGTACTGGAAATATATCTGGCCAGAGACCATACTTTTGGGGGAATAATTGCAAAAAATAATTATTTTAAATATTCTCTCTTACTTATGATATAAAATAAATAATTAATGACTTTGTTCTCTATAATATGTCCCACGAAATACTTTTCTTCATCGAATAGTTTTATTATACTTTCGTCACCACACCAAATTAAATGCATCCCCTGCTGCCCTTTTCTCCAAACACAGACAGAAAAAAATAAAATAAAAATTATATATATATATATATATATAAATATATATATATATATATATATATATATATATATATATATATATATATATATATATATATATATATATATATATATATATATATACACTCATCCCAAATTCTAATGGTTTAAGATATGTTGAACAATAGGGGTGTGTTTGGTACTAAGTACTCTCTTTGTTTTATTTTATGTGGTAATTTTTAACTTCACGAGAGTCAAACAGTTTAAGTTTGACGTGAATTTGGACATGAAATCTTTAAATTATTTTGAATAAAATTATACATTAGGAAACTACGTAAAAAGTACTATAACTCACAATAATTAACAATTTAAAATACTTAAAAATTTATGAAAAATAACAGTCCAAAATAAACTTACTTGAATTTGAAATTTGAAAAGTGTCATATAAATTAAGACGAAAGGAGTAATTTCTTACCTATTTTTTCTATATTCTTCTATTCGATATACAAAAAAAACTATTTTAATAATATTTGTATAATCTAAAAAAATACTATGAAAAGGTGGGGGTAAGGATGGTGGAGATAGGAGTTACTTGACCGGGGATGAAGATGAGGTGCGTTGGAAGGTGAAAAGAATCAGATACGATTACTAAGGAATGTCACTCATGAAACTTGTTTTCCTTACTTATGCCAGGAAATTTATTTCCTCATTTTTAAGAAAATTATTTTTCAAAAATTTTAATAGACGTTTGGCCATAAATACTATTCACAATTTTCGTAATATGTTTTCACTTTCTGAGTAATTATCTGACTATAAATATTTTAAAATACATTTTCATAATATTTAAATTTTTGAAAAACACCTATTAAGGTGTTCTTTTTTTTTTTTTTTTTTTACCAAACAAAATTTCATATCATCTTTTTGGCAAGAAAAACTGTACAACCAGACACACCCTACTTATCACCTGTGTCACCATTTCAACAGTTGCGAACGGAAATCGTCATTTTTAGAGATATTTTTATTATTTCTAAATTTACTTTTTCAATTTTTTAATTATATTTTTCCAAAAAAATTTAAATTTTTTATTTTCATAAAATAATTCAATTTTCATAAAATTCTAACAAAAAATTAATTTTATTTGTCCCTTTTTCGCTTATTAGTTATTAGCACTTTACACACGACAATGCCTTTTCAAATAGTGAATTCGAATATAAAATAAATATTTGTAGTTCTAGTGGCCAAAATTCCACTTGACCTCTTCCTAACTACGTATTTTTTTTCTATTTGATTTAATTTTCTCATTTTCAGAATTATTTCTTCTTCTTTTTTTTTTTTTTTTTTTTGCTACAATTCGTGTCACTTTTCCTATGTCAAACTCATGGACATAGAAGAGGTAATTAGATTTTAAAGAAAACTTTGTCTCATGATTTAATTATGAGATGACATCTTAGGTAAGATTGCATCTAATAGATTTTCGTGGTCAGACACTTCTTCAAAGTTTTAGTTCACGGGACAACCCTTAATATATTAATATTTTAGATAAGTGCATTAATGGTATAGTAGCATTATCTTTAATTCATATAGCTGACTTATCGATTTAGCAAATAACAAGTAATGAATATATACTTGGTCGTAATACAACAGCTCTCTTTGCTCATTATCTTCAATTATTGAAAATAAAAATACTGTTCCTTTGTCATTTCTTTTATATATAGCCTTATACATCGTGAAGTTTGATAAACTCAATTGACTTTGAATAATAGCATACCTATGTTGAAATAATTGTACAAAAAATTATTTTATTCCACATTATTGAGAAAATGAAGTATGACAGCACTACAGCAAATCTAGTTTGAATTTGGTTAGTTAAATGAATTTTACAAACTTGGAATTGACTGAAGTTGTTGTATAATAATTTGGCTAATGAAATAATGCCAAATATTTTAAAAGATTGTAACTGGTGCAATATTATAAATGAGGACAAAAGATGTAATATGTATACATAATACATATACCGACATTCTCACTGTGTGGGAATATAGTGGGTCTGTTGTTATTTGTAATACATATATCGACATTCATATTTGATTTTAGCTGACAAGTAAATACTTTAATTTTAATAATGTACTTGTAGACATCTCAAGTTTATTTCAACTTGCTACTAAATAATTCAATTCGTCCCTATTGTGTCATGTGGACACCAATGTTAACGTGACACGTATATTTTGAATGTGTATAGATGATCATTTTAAAAAGTTGGTATATTCAACTGACACAATAGATAAGCTTAATGCTTAATTAAATGTGCATACTTAAAACTAGAGTGTTTATTTGTTAGCTGAAATCAAATTTGAGTGGAATGTTTATATCTATATTATGCCTAATATATAAATCAGACAATAAAATAAGGAAAAATTACAGAAATTAGTATCCTTAAGACTATAATTACAATAAATAACAACACTTTTTAAAAATTACAACTTATAGCAAAAGTAGCAAATTTTACCCACTTCATAGTAATAGAAGAATATGTATTTTTCAATTGTGCATATTTATTTATGAGTAATACATTTATATTTGTATATGTATTTATATAGCAACATTTTACTTAAATACAAATACAATTTACTATTTTTTGTAATTATGAAACTGTTGCTGTAAAAGTTATAATTAAGGCTACAGAGTTGCTATTTCTGAAATTTTCCCATAAAATAACTGCATTAAGAGAGACCAAAACTTAAAGTGGTAAGACGTGCAGCCCAATATGGATCAGCTTCCTTAATTCCATAATTGGGCTATGTATGGCCCATTATATCTTAAATAACACAAAATTTAAACCAGAAACATTGATGGATTGGGCTTATTTATGCTAGTTTGGACCGGATATGCCCACGGATTGGATTGAAATTTTGAGTTTTAGTAAACTGGACAGTACTTAAACTTGGCTGATTTACACAAATATCTCTGGGGACAAGACAAAAACGACACTTCAAATTAAACTATTTTCATGAAAATGACCATGAAATTTAAATTTCACTTTTTAGCCATTTCAATTTGCTGGCTTGTTCTATACCATTTCTACACAACTTCTATACAGTTTTCATGCATATCTGATACATATAGATATTCTTTACGAAAATTATACAATTTCGATACGCAATTTATATAAAATTGTACCTTTTATTAACACATTTTATACAACAATTATATAATTTTTATACACTTTCTATATATTTTTTATATACATTTTATACATATACATATTTGATAGAACTATATAATTTCTATACATATATCTTATATCAATACATCATCTACATAAAAATTATATCGTTTTTATGTAATTATATTTATTTATTATTTCTAAACAACAAAAAAAAAATAGAATATTTTTTTAGTTAAAAATTTATAGCAAAAAAAAAAAGTGAGATATTTTTAAAAGGGCCGAATGATACAAGTTGAAAACTGTATCAGTATTGTATATGAACTGTATCTAAATAGTGTGGATCAAAATGACTCAAATTAGGAAATGACTATAAAGCAGAAATAGTATACCTTACTGCTACTTTTTGAAAAGATATCAAATTTGGGTTATTTATTTTTAAAAAGTGCTATAGAGCGTCTTCTTCCCTATATCATCTTTTTGTGTAGGTCACCATTTAGATTTTGTCCTATTTTTCAAAGTAGTGTAAATATAACCATTGAGACTAACAAAATATTAGTCTGTCATACAACGTCTACAAAAGCTTAAATTATAGTATAATTTGTCTTTCACAGAAATTTTTCTATTTGCTCAAAAAATAATCATTCTAAAAAACTTATAAATTGCAAGAAATTTAAAAGAAGCTCCGAAAAGGGACTATCAACGAAAATTACTTGTAAAACTTCATCGTTTGGCCCGACATGCCCATTAAAATGGTATTTACACTGAAATACTAGTTACTTTTGTGCCTGCTTGGTGTGGAATATTTTTTGTCAAAAAGATTTTCGTATTAAATTGCTTTAATAATCAGACTTGGTAGTTGATAAGTGTATTAAACTGGCATTTACACTAACATATAGTACCAATTGATCAAACATGCACTACTTAGTTAATTACCATTAAATGAAACATGTACATAAAACCACATGGTGTATATATGAATAAATATTCATAAATTTGGTGTGAACACTGCTTATATGTAATCGTTTTAAAACAGAAAACCATGTCACTTTCATTATTTTATGAACCAAATCATAGTTTATGAAACAAGTGTTCTAACCATAGTTGTTAGAATCAAAACTAATTGTTTTCCTTCCCTTCCCATTCCTCTTCCCACACGTAATCGAATTTTTTAAAACGATGATTTTTCTTCCCTAAACACACTATATAGTTATACATATAGTAACTCAACCTAATTAATTATCTTTGTTCAATGAAATTTATTTATGTGGAATTCTATTTAAAAATAAAATTCTAAAAAGTAAAAAATATCCTTTAATGATTGTTTTATCCTTATTCCGCAAAAAATAAATTTACTTTTAAAGACAAGAGTTTCTTTTTATCTCCCCGGTCAAAGTCAATGTCTTAGCCTGAGCTCAATTGATTCTTGAAGCAGTAGCTCTGAATCGAAAGTTGGATGCTTACCTAATCAGAGACGGAGTCAGGATTTCAATTAAGGGGGTTCAATAGTCAAAGAAAACTTAATTGAAGGGGGTTCTACACCTAATATAACCACATAAAAAATAATTTTAATCATACATATATAAATAGTATATTTTTTTGTCTAAGAAAGTTTGGACGAACCCCCTAAAGAGGACTGGCTCCGCCTCTGCTTACCTTATTATTATGAAATGAAAAGAAAAAAGAGAGATTTTTTTTAATAAATTTTGAGGTGAGTAAGAGGGGAGGGGGGCGTTTGCTGGCTAGCTTATGCAATCAAGGAAAATGCCTTCTTTCTTTTTTCAAAATAAAATAATAAACTATCTGAGTTAAGCTAACTTTAATTGCTAAGTAAATCAAGCACTATGCTAAGACGTGAATCGATCACGATGAAAATAAACTTCTCCTTAATATAATAGTAACAAAAATCAAAAGATAAAGAAACACATGAACAATACTCTTCCAATACTAGTATGAACATAAATCGAGTTAATGCACTACAACATATTTAAATAATAATTAGTCACATTCATATACATAGCTCCATTATTTATTAGATTGATATAACATCATATTGGGATAAGTTTTTATCAATAAGACTTGGCTGTTAAATCAAAACACCAATTCCTCTTTTTTGCTTTTATTGTTGTCTTTTTCTACTTTCCTTTTCTTTGTGGCCTTTTCCTTTATTGATTTTAGTGGAGTCATATAGTATATGTTTTATTTGTGACGATGGGAATAAATAGGGTCTCCAACTCATCTCACCACTCAAGTTGACTGTCAACCTAGTAAGTCAACAACTCAAATAAAAAAAAAAAAACATGCATGATTAAATTCATATTTTAAATTATACACATTATTCAGTAAATCTACTAGATTAGTTTAGTTGAACTAATTAAAAGGTGTACTTTATTAAATAGTAAAACACTTACTCCCTTTATTAACAACTGACCATTGTATGATTACGGACTACATTAATAGGATGATCTTGACTTTTGATGATTCTGTATCGATTCGAGGCGTGTATAGGAAATTAAATAATACAATTGAGAAAATGGAATATAGTATAATATTCCTTTCCTTATTTACGTGTAGAAATATGTTGTGCCAAATTATTACACGTTGTATCTCTCATACTTTTACTTTATTTGTTTAATTTTTAGAGTGGAATTTACAAATATATTAATTTTCTTTTTAAAATGAAACCAGTATAATTATGCATTGGTATCTCAAGTTTATACTAGCAATATCGTTTTAAATCAACCATGTATATGGTTCTCAAATTTATCTATATGAGATTATGAGTGTGTGTTAAATACATTTACGACGACTTTTGGCTGGCAATTCATAATACAAAAATATTATGTTTCAAGCATGCATATGTATCTTTTATTCTTGCTTTCCATGATATTATTTGTTGAATTCAATTCGAGATTTGCTAAAAACTACTTATAGCAAATCTCCAACATGAAAAATGAAGCATAGTTAGAATTTGCCATGAAATTTACCTTCTCCACCAACTCATACAATCATTGAGTATGATCTTAACCTTACAAATCAGTCAAGGGCGGATCTACAGCGGTTCACGGGTGGTATGGCATCCATAAATTTCGATCGAAAAACTGTGTATATATATATATATATATTGAATAAAACCGGTATATTATTTAAGTGCCACCCGGTGCAGCAGTTGAGGAAGTAGTGACAATAGCAAACGCGCTGAAATCTCAAGTAGTATACCATAGTTCAAGTCCAGACGCCAGCAGTATTTTGTTACTTTTTGTTCACTATTCTATTTTCTATAAGTTTTTTTTTCTCTTGACTTAATCTTTGTTTGACTCCTTTTTTTTTGGGTAATTTTTATTTAAGAATTTTTAACTTTATGTGTAGAACATAATTGAAGAGTCATTCTTCTTTCAAATTTATAGTTAACCTTTTCTAGTAAATCATAATAATGATGTTTGGCTTGATGTTATAATTTCTTAACAATTAAATTGGAAATATCCATTGAATAATGTTGACAATTATTTTGTACTTTCACGCTGACTAATAAGTTGAATTTAACTCTTATTTACACAATTTATAGTAATAACAACAACAACGACAACAAATCCAGTGTATTCTCACATAGTGGGGTCTGAGAAGGGTAAAATGTATGCAGTCCATACACTACCTCTGGAGAAGTAGAAAGGTTGTTTTCGATAGTATTTATAATAATAATCACATTTTTATTATTTGATCTATTTGTCTATACAAATTGAAAAGACAAATAATCAAATCGAAACCCAAAATCTATAAAATCGATAAAATATTTGTCTTATTTGGGGCAGTGTAAATAGCAAAACGTAAAGTAAAAAATTAACTGATTTCCAACTGAATTCGTAAAAATTAGGTTCTTCAATAATGTTTCAATGAAATTTTCCTTAAAAAATCTCTTACTAACAAGCCAAATTCCACTGGGACGCTCATAAAAATTATCATTTTTGAGTAGTAGCTTGAACGTTAAAAGTGACATAACACCCGCAACCTTAAAATCTTAGATCCACCTTTGAAATCAGTGCACGATAACATAATTTTTTTGGGGTGAGGGGGTGGGGTGGGGACCAAACATAAAATTTGTCTCTAATGGTCAATAATGTATATTAATATTAGTAAAGTTCAATAATTTGATTGACATAATTAGCTAAGAATAACATTTACAGCTCATGTTCCTAGTCCAACTTGCTATGCAGTACTGAAAAAGGTGAATTAATTTCAACAACTAAAGGTTTGGAGTAGAGTGATAAATTTAGCTCCATAAATCATTAATAAAAAGTTTTAAAATTGAGCCTCAGTATAAAAGGGCTATTTACAAGAATAGTTTTAAAGATTTTGAACTTTTAAACTCGCTTGTCTTATGAGCAAATTTCAAGTTAATCTTGATTTTTGACATTGAAAATTTGCTCACAAGGCAAGCGGAGGTCAATAATTCAAAATATCATTAGGTATAATTAATTGAGTAAGAATTCACATTTTTTTAAGAGAAAAATTTAATTACCTCAAAATTGAAGTTTCAATAAAAATGTGAATTAGTCAATCCCAATGAAAGCTAAGTATATATTACTATCAAATACCAGGTGCAAAGTAATTTTAAAAAGGTGATTTCCTGGAAAGTGAATGAACAAGAAAAAGTGATAAAACAACCCCACAGTGTATGATTAGCAAGAAATATGAGTACTAAATAATGGTAAAAAATTATTCGTACTCAATATATATATCAAATTAATACAATTTATCATGATTAAATAATTAAATAAAATAAAATAAAGATAAAATATATGTTAGTGAATCATGAAATTTAAATTCAAACACGTATGTATTGACTTATATATATACCGAGTGGAGATAAATTTTTTCATAAATAATTTGCTCTGTCTGATGATTTTTTCTTGTTGCCATATTTACCTATTCACAGCTTCCCCACATCCCCCCTACCTAACCCAAAGGCAACTCACCTACTCCATCCCTAAATAAATGAACTTCCCATTTTCATAATCTGTTCATCGGATGATGTGCCTTCTATACCGCAATTTCACAAATATTTAGACTTTTATTACTACAAAGTTTATATTCCTTTATTTGTCTGAAGAACTTTGCTCTATTTTTTTTTCCAAATGGGGGAACCTCAAGTAGAAAAGCAGCACAACATTTCTTGTAAGCTTAATCTCTCACACTTAATTATTTTACTCTTTCATCTTTTTTATGTTTTACCAATTCTATAAGGTTATTAGTATTTGACTATTTTCCACTATTTCATATAGTTGAAGAGGAAGCGCACGCTAACAAAGAACCAGATAATTATATGGCGAATAATTTGACTTCATGGCGTGCAAAATACAAAAGGTGGCTTGAAATAGGCTTCCATTCCATTATGGTACTAATTTGCTTGTCAGTTGCAACACTACTAGGTGAACTTTACTACAAAGAAGGTGGAAAAAGCACTTGGATGAATTCACTTATCCAAACTGTTGGATTTCCAGTACTACTTCCAATTATCTTCATGAAAAACAAAGGGTCCCAAGTTGACACTACGCACAGTAATAACAAGAATCCATCTGTTTGGATGTTTTTATTTGTCTATGTTTTTCTAGGCTTTCTGTTGGGTGGAAGTTCTATGTTGAATGCTGTTGGACTATTACACCTCCCTGTGTCAACATTTTCCTTAATTTCTGCTAGCCAATTGGGGTTCAATACCTTGTTCTCATACTTCCTCAATGCCCAAAAAATAACAGCTTATATAGCCAATTCTATCATCTTACTTACAATCTCCTCAATTCTCCTCGTCTTCCAACCCGATGATTCGTCGTCCGGCGGATCGTCGAAAGGAAAAGGTTACGTATTGGTAGGGTTCATCTGTACTCTCTTCGGTGCAGCAGGGTACGCGTTGTTGTTATCTTCAACGGAGCGAATCTTCAGAAACATTATGAAAAAACGCACCATGAAAGAAGTGATGAACGTTGTAATTTGGCAATCGTTTTTCGCCACTTTAATGATGCTCATTGGCCTCTTTGCTAGTGGAGAATGGAAGTGGATAAGATCAGAGATGCATGAATACAAGCTTGGGAAAGTGTCATATATTATGACTTTGGTATGGAATGCACTGTCTTGGCAGATTTATACAATTGGTCTACTCAGTTTGATTATGAAGGTATCTGCATTATTTGCTAATGTGATTACTACATTAAGTGTGCCACTAATTCCAGTTCTTGCTGTCATTGTTTTCCATGAGAAAATGAGTGGGGTGAAGGTAGTTTCAATGATTTTGGCTATTTGGGGATTTTTATCATATGGTTATCAACAGTATCTTGATGAAATTAACCTCAAAGCTGATTTGTCAAAGGCAAAAGAAGAATCTGAAGTATCACTTGTTGAAAGAGGATTGAATCATAGAGCTTAATTAATATTAATTGTACAACAGATTGATCTTTCTTCCTTCATTTTCTTTGTTGCTGTGACTGGAGTAATTAATTAAAGCTTATGTCTATATCCAATTTCATTAGTTTTACTATAGCACTACTTAAATTCACTTTTATTTTGGTAGGAATTAGGATTAGGTATTCCTAACATAACCTAATCATGAAATTAAGAAACTAATCCATCATCACCCACCTACAATGTTAGGAAATGTCTACTATATATATTAGACCAAATTATTGGGTTGAGATTCCTTCCAGTAATATTCTTTCGTCCTGTTTTTCTCAATAGCGTGCTAGATGGCTGCTACCTAAACAATTGCTTATATTTAGCAATATTAAGAAATTAAAAACTGGACGAAAGGTTAACGGAGGGAATCGCAACCCAAAATTATTGAATGATAGAAGTTAGATCCGTGTCACAGATATATTTCAGTAAAAGACTTTACGTGGAGACCAAAAGTCGGTATTTTTAAATGAAGTTTGTAGAAACATGTTTTGCATGACATTGTATTAGGCATACTTGGACATACGTACTATTCATCTACGCGTTGTGCTTTGTGAATATGAATGAATTTTCATATTTCATTCGTTTCAAAATATATAGTGTTTTTTACTTTTGGATATATCCTTTAGAAAAATTACTTATTTTTAGAAAATAAACCAACCTGTTGAATCTTGTTATCTTAAACCAATTAAAGATATAAATTAAATTTTACCAAAATAATTTTTAATTTTGTGGAAATAATATTTTTATGATCACCGGTAGTCTGGTCCCAATCTTGATATAGAACTCTTTTTTTTTCCACGGAAGGTTTGATTATGCAATGGGTCCAGATTGTAATGAATGTAGTGTGAACCACATATTTTATAAGTTGATATTAGAAAAATATCTCTTACCACAATTAGTGGTGGTAAGCATTAGCTCAATTATTTTCCAAGGATGTATATTTTGTGATAAAAATTTATCCATGATGGTTAGTTATATCAATATCAAATTGATAAATATACAGAATATATGTGTCTTCCATATATACGGTTTGTTAAGTGATAAAGATTTTCATTTTTATTTTTAATTAGCAAGATTAATTTATTTAATTTGACATAAATATCCGGAAGAACTAGTTTTTTGCCCTTATTTAACGATGTCCCCGGCCAGTCCCCCGACAGTAATGGAACTAGACGATTAAAAATTAATGTGCAATCTCTAAGTTGCATACAGATTAAATAGAAGAAAATGATCAGATCTTTTATATATAAAAAAAAAAAAAATTATGTGTAAAAATAAAGATCTCTTGTAAAAAGACAAAGAAAAATATTTTTAAAAAATTGTAGAAGACCTACAAAACCAATTCTCTCAAAATTTGTATTGTCCCTAGAATCTTCCAATTTTATTTTGGAATTTGTTTTTACTACCATCAACATTGACCGGTACGATAATCTATTTTAATGGTTCTCAAGGTTTGCATGTACCCATATTTAGGGACAAAGCTTCAAGAACAGTGCAATATCAATCTGCAAAATATTTTCTCAATTTCTATACATACTAATTATATTATACACACGTTGATCAGCAACGTAAACATATAAATCATAACTAGGAAAGATATAATAAGTGGAACAGCCTTTACCTTAAATCTGCCAACCCAAAGCATTTCATGCCAAGACAATTTGCTCGGCTTATATTCTTGCATTTCTGCCCGCCGAAAACAGGTCCTCTAGATGGTCCCTCGTGAAAAGTCCATGATTACCAAATTAATACGTTCTTCACTTCTTTCGTGATTCGTTTTAATTTAAACATTTTATTTTATGTGTCTTTTGAATTATTAATTATTCTGACTTATATTACTTTTTAAATATTTTTCAAATACATAAAATTTAATCAAGGTGAAACCGAATTATAAAATATATGAGTTCATATAACAATCTGATTAATTAAGTTAATACATATATATATATATATATATATATATATATATATATATATATATATATATATATATATAAGGTGGCCACTGGGTAAACCTACTTTTTGCAATGACTCATAAATTATATCAGAGATGTAAATCAAACTAGGCACACACAATGCGATGAGCCTAAATGAAATGCGTTGGCGTGGTAGGAGAATAGATAGCTATACTCTCAAGATTCATTAATAAAAAAAAATCTTTTGTTTATTTTTTATTACAGTTGATTTTCATAAACGTGGAAAATTTATAGCAAACAATGATTATATTTAGTTTTTCATTATGTGAAACACAATTATGGCTTGCATACTTTCTTGGAGAATAAAGAAATACAGGAAAGCAGTATGCGAAAGTATAATCCTTTTCAAGTTTTAGAGTAAACTTTTCTATAGATCTAAATTTCCAAGTTTTCTGTTGAATAGTACCCCATTGAGAGGAGGACCAAACGACAACTTTTGTGCTGCTTTCTTGGCTTATCATTCGCTTGGTGATTATTGGGGGTGTATATAGGTCGAGTTGGTTCATTTTTTCATTAAAATATAACCAAATCAATAATGTCGGTTTTCTAAATCTATAAATCAAATCAAACAAATATACAATCGATTTTTATTTTTTGGTTTTAATCATTTTTTTTTTTTTTGTTTTTTTTACAGTTATAATGTGATTGAAGAAAAAATTAAATGTTTTCACTAAAAAGATAAAAAAAAAAAATAATGGTCATAGAGTAGTTCCAATCAAAATTAAGTTGGCAAATTACTAAGACGTTTAAACTACTATCTCTCAAAGTAATATTATGTGGATACTCAGTGGTTCAATTTGTAAGTCACTAGTTATAATAGCTTATCTGAAAGTTTCCTTCACATAAAATGTGAGCATAAAGAAGAATGAAGAATTGGAGACAACTTATTAAAAATTTAAACTCCATAAAATAATTAACTATAACATAATTCCACAAGAAAAAAGAGAAAGAAGATGAACAAACCTAAATTAAAACTTGACGAATGAGGAGAATGAGAAAAGTAAGATGAAAGTAAGATGAGGAAATAATGAGAACTCTCTGAAAACTTGAAAAGTAAAATGTAAAGTGAAGCAATTAAAGAGTTATAGGTTTTTATATTAATATTGGGTTTTGTATTAATCTGTTACTAATGGATAAATATTAGGGAAAAGGACAACAATAACACCTAAAACTAAAATAATATCATAAAAATAGCACTCAAAATTAAATACCCTATAAATAGCCACAAACTAATTTCACTAGCTAACCTTCACTATCATACGCTTAAACATAATCAAAAATATCGTTAAAGTAACTTTCTCTTTCTTTCTTTCCTTTTCATTCACAATTTCCTTTCCATTCAAACTCCCAAACCTCCATTCTTTTACCTTTTTCGATACTTCAATTAATCTTTCTTATTCCATAATTTTATATAAAATCTCCAAAAATCTGCATTCAATTAGCTTCCTATAATTTTTTCCCATTGTAAATTTGCTCAAAATTGATATAAAATAATGGCTTCAACTTTAGTTTTAGTTTCAATAATGATAAAATACGGAGGTCAGTGGATATCTGATGTTGAATTTAAGTGTATCAATGTGGTATAAAAGAGTATCAACTGAGTATAGGAATTGCATATTGCATGCAAAGAACTCCATCTCCCTTTTTTAAAAAGTATATCAATGTAGTATAAAAGTGTATCAATGTGGCATAAAAATGTATTAAATGGGTATAAAGACTGTATATGCATCCATAGGTTCCCCTTCTCTTCTTTTTTTAAAAGTGTATCAATGTGGTATAAAAATGTATCAAACTGGTATAAAAGAGTATCAATTGGGTATAGAGACTGTATGTGCATGCAAAGGTTCCCCTTCTCTCTTTTAAAAAATGTGTATCAATCTGGTATAAAAGAGTATCTATTGGCATATTCTTTTTTTTTTAATCTTTACATGCATCAAAACATCTCCGACTCACCATGATTGAGTCAGCCTCTAAGAAGAACATCTCCGACTCACCGTGATTGAATTAGTCTCTGAGAAGAACATGGACCAAGACATGACTTTTCTCTTACCTTGAGACCTCATTATTTTATTTTTTTTTCTTCTTCAAGTTTAAAGAACTATGAAATTGCTTCAAGTACAAACCTGTATGTAATGATTCTGTAAAATAATCATCATTAACAACAAATTTGAGGTCAAAATTGACCGCTTTACCCGTTAATTTTAACTTTCCTTTATTTCCTATTTTTTGCTTCATGTCCATAGTTTTCAATGCTCCAATGCAAGAAACAAAAAATCAATTTTTGATATTGATCATAAAATACAGTAGATTGATCGATGCATAATAGAGGAGAAAAAAAAGAAGATTTGAGAAAGTATATTTAGAAAAGAAAAGTGATTTAAGAGTAACAACTATAAAGAGCATTTAGTTTCCTTAATTGTGTAAGGAGAGTGGCTTTGGGCCAAGTGGCTAAAAAAAGAAAATAAATTGGACCGACTGACTCCAATTATTCATATTTTCATAGTGTGGACCATTTCTTTTTAAAATGGTCAGTTCATGTCCTTTTCCCCAAATATTATAACTAAAGGCCCAAGAATATATATCTATTTTCTGAATATAAAAAAGTTATAAAAGTAATTAGAAAGTAGATTATAAGTAATATTCTTTTACGTATAAAAAATTAAAATTATATATGTATTATGTCGGTTCGGTTTAGGTTCGGTTTGATTTTATTTTTGCTAATATCAAACCAAACCAAGAATGATCGTTTTTTTTTTAACACCAAACCAATCAAACCAAATCATAAGTCGATTTTTTTCCTCGGTTTGATTTGATTCATCGGTTCGATTTGACTTAACATTTCGGTTTGTACACCCCTAATCATTATATATATATGTTCACAAATGTCAGATACACAGATGATATGTGATAAAGTTGCTTATGATTGGACAAAATATTTCATTTTTGATACGTGACAATTTTTGATTGAGATTTACAACATAATTTAAACATGTGAAGATTGTATATGATTGATCAAAACATATCATTTTAGACACATACAACTTTTGACTAAGATCTACAACATTATTTGAACATGTAAAGGTTGCTTGTGCTTTGCCAAAACATGTCATTTTAGACACATGAAACTTTTGATTGAGATTTACAACATCATTTGAATACGCAACATCATTTTGTTGGTCGTAAATTTGACTGAGATTTGAAATCACCTTGACATGTGACATGAGTTTGAGCTTCAAGATGATATGAATCTTAGACTTGAACTCAACAAAATAAATTTATTTATTTGTAAAGTCCCAATATAATTATTCAACTCAAATTAATGAACATAAATTAATCTAAATCTTGTATCAATTTAACCAAATAAAATTTATATGTCTATAAATTACCCCTACGTTAAAAAATTTCAAGGTGTAAACTTGCTGAAACTTGATTTCTAGACTTGGAAGTATAGCCAATTTTGATTTTTGTAATCTCAAGGCACTCGATAATATGTATTTGCAGTAGAGTAAGACCCTTTAAACAACTTGTTGAAACAATTTTTTTCAATTTATGGTAGAAAATACATCCTCCTTCTTTGCCTTTGATCTTTTCCAAATTTGGAGATGTAATCATCCAACTCTAAAATGAATAAAATACGTTCCTTGTGATCTTTTTTATGCTTACATAACTTCCTACGACTATATAAAAACAGTTGTTAATTAAATTTTTGTGCATACCATTTCTTTTCTTGTTCAATTTTGTGAAGTTTCTTAAAATCTTGCTGACATTATGTTTAATTTCCTATTGAGTGTAGGGCATCTTCTTTAGGTGTATATATGAATTAGTTTCATTTTCTTCTTTCAATTTCACCTTAACTTTCCTCGTAAAAGAAATGAAAGTTATTCATAGGAACCGTCATATAAGTATTTTTCATGTACAAAAGATTCATTAAAGAATCATGAAGCTGCAAAGAAAAGTTGTCAGACTATGTTTAATTACTAAACTCTGATATCACTTGATTCTTTTGAATTCAATGACGTAGGCCTCCATTGTATTTAGAAAATTAGAGCAAATACACTTTGTACTTTCTCAATTAACACTTTAAAGTTCATTTAGCAGTATATCGTTTTCGATCTTTGAATTTGTGCTCCTATAATATAACATTCATATTTTAAATTAAAATTGTAATTCATTTGATCTTTTTTTTTTCAGAACTATAAATGGAGAGCTGTAACATAGCAAAGATTAGCCGCCATATTCCTTCGGCATTGTTGCGGTTACTTTTTTTTTTTTTAAGAAAAAAACTTAACTTCAGTTTTGTGTATTACTTAATCCATTTTTCATGGATACACAATTTTTTTATTAAGAGAAATCTTTCTCCGAATTACTCCCTCTCCGTCTCTATTTATATGATAAGTTCAGACTTTGTGTTTGGTATTAATCGACATGCATTTTCGCCTTTCAATAAATTGAACACCTTCTAGAAAAGAAGAAAAAGAAAAAGATAAACTAAACAAATTTTAATTTACTACTCCTAAAAGAAATAATGAACTAGTTTTCATCTAGAAAAAAGATTCTTGCACATATTTTTTCTGTTGTTTTTAGCTAAAAGATACATTTGTTTATGGAGAAGCTAGCTGGCATACGTACTATAATGTAACAAAATATCGTTGAATTAAGTGATCTTAAACACATCACGTGGATTATTTAAATTAAAAAGTTACTAAATATTAAAAAGGACATTAAAGGGGAAATTAACGGTCCCTTTTTGTTGATAATCTTGTTATTTGTGTTGCAAGTTGCTGGATCTTGCATGTTAAATTTCTGCTCAAATTTAATGTGTTTTTTAGGTGTCTCTTTAGAATAATAGAGGTGAATAACACTATAATTGATTGATGCATCAGGTTAGTGTTTTTGGTCTTCTTATTCTTTCTCGTACTATATGATTGTGTCTATGTGGATTCTGTGTATGACATTAATGTATGATTAAAATGGATTGTGGAAATTGACAGTACAAATATAGTCTTTTTTGTGTTGCATGTTAAATTTCTGCTCAATTGTTGTGTTCTTTCTTGTACTGTGATTGTGCCTATAAGAAATTGTGTGTGACATTGATGTATGGTTAAAAGGGGTTGTTCAAATTGTGGAATTGTGTGTTTTAACAGAAATATGTAGTCCTTTGGGGGTATGGCAAATAACTAGACTCATGCATGTTCAAATTTCTGCTCGATTTTGGATTTTCTTGATACCCATTTTGAGTAATAGAGGTGAAGAAAGAAACCATTTCTATACTAATTGAATCACACACAAACACACTAAATCACACTCTCTACCATCTTACTCACAACAATTGACTGATGAATTAGGTTAGTGTTTTTTATTTTTGGTCAGTTTTTGTGTTCTTTATTGTACTGTGAATGTGCCAGTGTTGAATTTGTGTGTGACATTGATGTGGAAATTGTGGAATTTGTATGTGTTGGCAGTAATAATGTAGTCCTTTTTGTTTGTGGTACAAGTTGCTAGACTCAAATGTGTACTTGCATGTTAAATTTCTTCTCAATTTTAGTTTTTTTGGCAAGCCTTTTCAAACAGTCCTTTTATGATCTTGCGTTGGGGGTAAGGGTGTCAATCGGGCCGGGCCGGTTCAATCCGGAACTGGCCCATCACTTTTAAGCGGGTTGTGAGCCGGTACGGATCCGGGCTAGGTTTAACGGGCCGATCCGGTTTCGAGCCAAACAGTAATATTTTTAGAAACAATTCGGAACCAGTCCAGTAAACCTAACCCGGTCCAACCCGTGTAAACCCGGTCAAAACTTTTAAAAATATATATATATTTTTCTCCAATATACACTATATATACCCACCTATATACATTTTAAATACGTTAAACAATATACACGCAATATATATACACTATATATATATATATTATATACTACATTAGAATTTAAAAAACATATACACATATACGCAATTACACATTTAATCATGTATACGACTATACATTAGTTAAATGTATATACTACTTTAAATAAAACATATACTACAAGATATATACTACAATATATATACTAATTTATAAAACATATACACATGTATACATTAAATATATACTCATTTAGAGTCTATATTCTATATATACACATATATATGTACCATTTAATATAGGAAAAATTTCAGAAATAGTAACTACAGAGCCTTAATTGTAACTTTTATAGCAACAGTTTCATAATTACAAAAAATAACAAATTGTATTTTGTATTTAAGTAAACTGTTGCTATACAAATACATATACAACAAGATTTACTGTCATTGTTTTACTCAAATTAGTTGAGTTAAATAAGGAATAATTATCCCATCTAATTAAATTCTCATAAATTACTCTTATTTATATTATTAGATTTCCTTTTCAAATCAAACTCAAATATGAAGATTATTATTTCCATGATCTTCAAAAATTCAAAACATCATTCTCTTAAATCTCTAATTTTTCATTCTTTTTATCTTTTTTTTTTTTTAATTTTAATTTTTTTTTCTTTCCACTTTATTTTCTCTCTTCTACTCCTCTTTTTTTTTTTTTTTGCTTTTTAATTTTTTTAATTTTTTTTTCTCCTTTTCTCATTTTTTTTTCGTTTCCTTCTTCTTATTTTTTTTTTTAAAAAAAAATTTCACTTTTGTTTTTACACTTCTATTTATAATTTCTATTTCTCTTTATTTTTTTTCCTTTTTCATTTCTTTTTTTTTTTTTTGAATTTTTAGTTTTAGTTTTTGTTTTTTTCTATTTTTTTTTGTTTTTTCCCTTTCTTTTTACCCTTCTATCTCTATCTTTTATTTTGAAAAGACAAATATCTATATCATATATACATATTCAAAAAATATACAAAATAAATAGACATACAGATGTATTTACGCTAAAAAATATACATATATATATCTGCATATGTATTTACGAAAATACATATCTAACTCACTTGTATATATAAACATATAGGACACAAAATCTCTATAACAAAAATGACAATTATAAACATATACATATAGGTAATAAAAAAAATACATGATACATATCTTAAACAATAAAAGAAAATAAATAAGTACATATGTTACCCTCTAAAATGACATAGTATGTACAGTTCAAAGACAAATTCAACACCGTATAAAATACATATAGCTCTGCATATGTATTTACAGAATACATACCTGATCCATATGTATATTTTTATTTTATATGAGTCACCTTTGTATTTCGCAAATACATATGAAGATATATAGTATAGTTATGTTTGTTATTGTTTAATATGAATATGATATATATTTCGTAAATACATATGTATGTTTTGTACCGTAAATACATATTCAAATCTGTATGACTATGTATTTTGTATTTTTTTTTGAATATATTATGCAATATACATATTTGTCTTTTCAAAATAAAAGTTAGAGATAGAAGAGTAAAAAAATGGAAAAAACAAAAAGAAAAAAAGAAAAAAAATGAAAAAAAGAGAAGTGAAAAAGAAAAAAAAAAGGAAGAAAAAGAAATAGAAGTGTAAAAGTAAAAGAAAAAAAATAAACAAAATAAAATAGAAAAAGGAAGAAGAAAACGAAAATAGAAAAAGAAAAAAAAAGATATGAGAAGGAAAAAAAAGAAAAAAAAAAGAGAAATAAAAAGAAAAAGAAATCAAAAAAAAAAAAAAAATGATAAAAAAATAAGATGAAAAAAAACTAACAAGAAAAAAAAAAGGTAGAGATATAAGAGAGTGAAGATAGTAATGATGTTTTATTTTGAAATCTTGAAGATCAGTGAAAGATAGTAATGATGTTATTTTGAAATCTTGAAGATCATGTAGATAATTATCTTCAAATATGAAAAAAAAAAAGAGTAGAGAAATAGAAGAGAGAAAATAAAGTGGAAATAGAAAAATAAAAATAAAATAAAATAAAAAAATAAAATATTTAAAAAAATAAGATGAAAAAAAAGGGTAAAAGATATGGCTATATTTGGGAATGTGAAGAGTGAAAATAGGAAAATATAAAGTAGTGAGAGTAAAACATTCACCTGCCTACTTAATGAGTAAAATAATGATACTCTTGTTATAAACTGTAATTTTTACAAAAGTGTTGCTATTTATTGTAATTATAGTCTTAAGTATACTACTTTATGTAATTTTTCCTCGAAAAAATTCAGAAATAGCAATTATAGAGCCTTAATTGTAACTTTTATAGCAACAGTTTCAAAATTACAAAAAATAACAATATCTATTTGGTATTTTAGTAAACTGTTGCTATTTAAATACATATACAATCAGAGATTCTCTTCCTAATTTAATGTTAATCTATTTGAGTTAAATAAAGGAAAAAATTGTTCCTTTACCTTATAAAACTCTTGTTTTACCACAACCATTAAATTACAACTACTAATTGAAATTCAAAAAATATTTTTCATAATCGGCAACTCAAAGCAAATTCAAAATACAGATTCAAATTCAAAGACGTTTTCCTTCATTTATTTTTTTTGTTGTTCGACTAAAATTTTGAAGAAAATATTTAAAATTCAACGGTCCAATTACAGGTATTGATCAACTAACTCTATTCTATTTATGGTTTTCATAAAATTAAAGTGCAAAATTACTGAAAAGCTTGTAATAAATTATCGTGGGATTCAAAAATTTGAGATCTTATACGAATTTTATCAGTTCTCGTAAAAAAGGGGTTTAAGTAATTTTTTTTTAATTTCAAATTTATTCTGTTATTTGAAAGTTGAGATGCAATTTTTATACGTGAAATTTGAATTTTAGTTTAGGATAACTAGTGTTAGACTAAAAATTTTTTCATTTGAATTCGTTTTGCAGTTTTGTATATATGAATTAGTTGTTGTATATAGTACATATTTGAGATTTAAACAAACTTGATTCTATTTATGTTTTTCATAAAATAAAATTACAAAAATTACTGAAAAATTTGTAACAAAATTACATAACAGACGCGGAATTCAAAAATCTGAAATCGTAACTGAATTTTATCATTTCTCAAAAAAATAAAAATAATTTGATCGAAATTCTTTTTTTAAAATTCAAAGTTATCTGTATTGTTATGTAATGTGAAAATTGAGATACAATTGTTATACATTAAATTTTAATTTTAGTCGATGATAACTAGTATTCGAATAAAAGATTTCTTTTCATTGGAATTCATTTAGCAGTTTTGTATATACGAATTAGTTGTTGTATATAGTATGTATTTGATATTTAATTTTATTTTTACTATTTTTTTGTGTTCTGGAGATTGACTATCGGAAGCATACATGTTCTTGTTAAACACTTTTGTACATGAATATATAAAGAACATTACGAAGATTACATATGTTTCTAGCTATATGTATTTATAATATACATATGCAGTACGTTTATGTGTTCACTGACAGTTTCATATATTTTCAGCTGTATGTATTTATAATATACATATGCAGTACGTTTATGTGTTCACTGACAATTTCATATGTTTTCAGCTGTATGAATTTATAATATACATATGCAGTATGTTTATGTGTTTACTGGCAGTTTCATATGTTTCCAGTTGTATGTATTTATAATATACATATGCAGTATTTTATGTGTAAAAGTCATGTATTCTTATATGCATTTTTTCAATATGCAGGACATATATTTCCTTTGGCATATGGTGTACTAGAATCTGAAAATGATGCATCTTTGACTTGATTCTTTGAGAATCTGAAGGAAGCATATGGTGAAAGAAAACATATGTGCCTAGTTTCCGATCGTAATGCAAGCATCATAGAAGTTGTTGCTGATGTGTACAATAATGTACCACATTATGCATGTATGTGGCGTCTATGGGATAATGTGAAAAAAATTTAGAAAGTCACATGATGCATTGTTCGTGGTAAATCGGGAAGAGATATGTTTGAAAAGAAAAATAAAAATTGTTGTAGTTCATATGGGTTTAAAGTTCACAATAGACGTTCATCTAGGAAATACAACAAATGATAAGTTGGATGATGTTTTTAGTCAAAATACAATTACTGAATTTTATCATTGAGAATTATGTCATTCTAAATTTTGAACTTGTTAATTTGTTATAGTTCAACCGTTGCAATTTTTTTACAGAGTTTGAATAATTTAATTTATATATATATATATATATATATATATATAGAGAGAGAGAGAGAGAGAGAGAGAGAGAGAGAAGTATTTAGGAAGAACAAATACAAATACAAACTGGAATGAACATATGTATTAATCATAAATATGTATTTTTCAAAATTACAAATGCATACCAGGAAAAATATACTTTCAGATTTGTAAAAAATAAGTATGTGTTATTAAAAATATATATGTACACTGGAATGAACATGTGTATTATTCATAAATACATATGACTCATAAATTTATATGGACTTCTGCATAAGATTACAATAACTATGTATAGTTCAAAAATATATGTGCAAATCTATAAAAATACATATGTGTGTATAATCATAACTGGAAAATACATATGCATTAGAAATAAATACATATGCAAAACAGGATAGAATAAAAGTTCATAAAGACAATTACTAACATTTACATAAACTAACCATGAAAATATTGGAGTTTAAATACATATGCAAAACTGGACAAATACATATGTATTATTCATAGATCTATAAGCATAACTGGAAAATACATATGCATTACTAATAAATACATATGCAAAATTGAAAAATAAATATTCATAACGACATATGGCTAACAGTTGCATAAACTAACCACAAAAAAATATTATTTTAGAAGATTGAATATCAATAATTTAAATATAAGAGAAAAAGAAACATTAACATATCAATTTTCAACATTAAAGTAACAAATCAAACTTAAGAAATGTTCAACTAAATTTTTGTCCATCTAAAGTTAACTGTTGTCAAATACAATAAATTTAAAATAAACATCAAATTTCATGCACTTCAATGTCTTTTGTTATCTCGATTTTCCTAGAATGCCTCATTGGTGCTTCATCATCACTTTGTGCCTTCTCTTCTTCTTTTCACGAACCATAGTCCCACAAAATTGAAGCATATCTTGTGCCAAAAAGATCTGGGTCAAAATCAATATATGAAACACCTTCACCAAAAGTAAGACACTCAGCATATGTCACCATATATAAACCAATTCCCTACAAATATATTGATCAATAAGTATCGGTTGTAACATGAATATATACATATATACAAGTATTTAAATATCAGTACTTGCAAGCTGCCACTCGATTGTTGAGGCAAATCATCCACAAAAGAAACATCAAATAGATCCATCTTATCATTGAGTTTGTAATTCGAATGATTATCAATATCAATATTCTTATTTTCGTAGCATTTACATGCCATGAGACATAAAGGTATAACCTTAGCTAACTTTTCAATTTCAGCTAGGACCACACCACTGTCCTATATGATCTTCAATGTCGTTGAGCGTATGACATTTTATATGTGGTGCAAATTTGGACAATACTCTTGCCATGTATATTTGATCACACAATACCTACATATCACAAAAAATACAATTATAGATCGAAATAGTGTCACATATATATTACAAAATACATCTTAAAGTTACATTACAACATATATACATAAATTCAGCATATGTATTTTATGAATACATCACTGTTCCAAAATTAAGTTATCATATATTAAAATACATATCACGTTTATCATCTCATGAATAACAAATACAAATGAACATAAAATACAAATCTTAGCACTAACAATACAAAATACATGTCTAATCCGTAACAACTAAATTACATATATTTTTAAAATACAAAATACATATCTTAAAAGTAACAAATACATATCTTCACATTATCAACTATAATTTCATATCTTAATAGTAACTCTCACATAAGCAGATAGTTTATCAAAATGTATATATAAAATACATATATGACCATACTGTTCAAAAACAATAAAAATACAAATACATAAAAAATTACCTCCTTCAATTTCTATTCTTCAGATTCATAATCAGTTGAAACGGGACTAGATATTTTACTAGCTTCTTCTTTTTCGACTGACTTTCTCTTTTTCATCGAATTTTGAACTTTTATGGGTTTTGGAGATGATGATTTTGTCAATGCTTTCAGTTTCATGATTTTTGCAATCTTCTCTGAATCGTTATGCTGCTTTGATCTCACCTCTTCTATGCTAATACCTTTCTTCGACTGAATATTAGTAGATATTAAGTTAATATCTTTATCTTGTGTCAAATCAAGACTGAAAGAGGGTAGTTCATCGAAAACAAAATTCACCATTGGAATACCTCTAATTGAACTACTACCTTGTCATGTTCTGCTATTATATCAGAACTCCAGAAATTTCAACACAAACAAAAACCCCAAAGCCAAAAACGCAGAAGAAATGTGAAGAAAAAATGTTGATAAAACTTGAATGTATGAATTATATGAAAAATATAACTTTCAATAACGGTAAAATTAACTTATTTTATTTGATGAAAAACTTTGTTTATCACGATTTTTAGAGAAAAAACCCCCAAAAAATAAAAACACGGAATAAGTTAAAAAAAATTGCGACAATAAATTACATAAAAGAGATTATGGAAAATATAACATGTATTAACTGTAAAATCTACTTACCTTAATAGATGGAGACAATGTTTATCAAGAATTTGAGAGAAAAATACGGTATTTGAAAAAAAAAGAGTGAAGGAAACTGAAATAGGTAAAGTAGCGTGATATTGGTAAAGTAGCGTGAAGAAAGGGTAAGGTAAAATTATGGGTACAAGTCACACGCTTTTCAACAAAAGGGCAAAATATTGCTACTTTTGTTATGACTTGTAATTTTGATATATTATTGCTATTAATTGTAATTAATGTCTTAAGATTACTAGTTTATGTAATTCTTCCTTTAGTAAACATATACTAAATCATAACTTACACCGGCCCACTCTATCTTTCCATGGAAGAAAACAACAGAAGGATTGAAAATTGGGATAAGGGTGTAGTATAGTCAATATGCAGTAATAACATTAGCAAATAATTTAACAGAGAGGAACAATTATGTAAATCTGCCAACCCAAAGCATTACATGCCAAGACATTATAATTTGCCTGGCTCCTGTACTCCTGCATCTCTGTTTTTACCCCATGACCAGCCGAAAACAGGTCCTCTAGATGCCCCTCGTGAAAAGGCCAATGAGAATGATACAAATGGTGATGATTATCAAATTAAGACGTTCATCACTTCTTTAATGATTCATTTTAAACATTTTATGTATCTTTTAAATTGTTAATTATCCTAACTTAAGTCACTTTTTAAATAGTTTTCAATTATGTAAAATATAAACAAGGCGAAATCGAATTATAAAATTTATTAATTCGTATAACAATCTACCCGTCGTGGTTACCCTTCAGGTGGCTAAACCTACTTTTTGCATTCGCTTATATAGTAGGAGATGTAAATCACACTAGACATACCCAATGTGACAAGCCTGACCGAAACGCATTGGCGGGGTGGGGAAATCGATCACTAGCCTCTCCAATGGATAGCTAGCTATACTCACAAGATCCATTAATAAAAAGTACTTTTTTCTATTATTTATTTTTTATTGCAATTAATTTTCATAAACGTAGAAAATTTATAGCGAAAAATGATTATATTTAGTTTTCCAATATGTGAAACACAATTATGGCTTGCATACTTTCTTAGAGAATAAAGAAATACAGGGAACCTCTTCAAGTTTTAGAGAAAAATTCTCTATATATATTTAATGGCACTTGGTATTTACAAGTTTTTCTGTTAGTACCCCATTAGACAACTTTTGTGCTGCTTTCTTGGCTTATCATTTATATATGTTCACAAATTCCAGACACTGACTCACAAATGCCATTATACAAGTTCTCTCCAAGGCTTGTTATGTTTGCCGAAAGTTATGTAATGTTAAGTAACTGAACTAATGTGATCAGTTAATCACTGATGTGAGGAGAAGACAATCTAAGCATAAGAATGAAGAAAGTAGCTATGAGAGTTTGAGAGAGAATTGAAAAAGATATTCTTCATTGAAGAATAACTGTCTATAAGATCCCTCTTTATATACATACACAAACATCTCATACTAACTAAGCCCACTAATAACTACTTCTATTATCTAACTAATCTCAATTCACCACTAATGATAATTATTGCGTAATTAACATACACATTAACTGACTATCACTGCTTAGTAATTACGACACATCAACACATTTATTAAGCTCCTTCACACTCCCCCTCAAACTAGGAGCTATGAAGATATTTTTCGTTCCTAGTTTGGTCATCAAATGTGCATGTAAGGATCTCTTAAGTTCTTTAGTAAACAAATATGCAGGTTGTTCTGTTGAGGGCAGATGTCCAGTAACAATCAACCCTTCCTGAATTTTTTATCTAGTAAAGTGGCAGTCTATATCTATGTGTTTCGTTCTCTCATGAAACATTGGATTAGCTGTTGTTTGCAATGCTGATCTACTGTCAGAGAAGAGTGAAATAGGAACTTTAACCTTGGTACCAAGTTCCTCAAATAATACTATCAACCACACTAGTTAAGTTACTGATGATGTCATTGCTTTGTACTCAGCTTCTGCTGAGCTTCTAGATGCAGTACACTGTTTTTTTTTACTTCCATGAAATAGGTGAAGCACCATATTGCACTAGATATCCAATGAATGATTATCTACTATTAATCCAGGCTCTCCAATCTGTATCACAGTAAACCTTCAATGCATCATCACCTGTTGCTGACATTAGTATTCGTATTCCTGGTGCCTGTTTAACATATCTCACTAGTCGTATAGCTGCATCCAAATGTGACCTTTTTGGAAAGTGCATAAATTGGCTCAGACTTTGCACAACAAATGCAATATCTTGTCTTGTAGTTGTAAGGTAAAACAATTTCCCAATTAGTTGTTGGTAACTTGTAGGATCCTTTAAGAGCTAATCTCTACTATTTGATGACACACGGTGGTCAAATTCAGCAGTGGTGAGTTTAAGATGTTGTTCTATGGGTGTAACAACAGGTTTAGCACCTGCAAACCCCATGTCGAAAATCAATTCTAATGCATATATTCTCTGGTGCATCAAGATACCATCCTTGTTTCTAGCAAACTCAATCCCAAGGAAATATCTGAGTTCTCCCAAATCCTTTATTTTGAAAGCTGTTTGTAGAAATTTTTTTGTACGTTGGATCTTGTCACTATCACTCCCTGTCAACAGCAAATCATCAACAAAACTAACATAATAACAATTTTATCACCATCCTTCTTTGTAAATAAAGAGTAATCTCTTGTGCTTTGTTTGTTGACACCTAATTTTTGCCCTCCACGACTAAATTTAATCCTGAGTTTCTTTGATTTTTAATAAAATTAAAATATTTATTTCATCCGAATCAAAATTTATTAAATATATTTGTACGTAATTTTATCATTTTAAGTAGTGATTATAATTTATCGTATTCAATTGTACGAGAGTTTATAATTTTATTACTTAAATATTTATTTTATAAAATATCAAATTTTAATCAAGGCTTATAGATTCAAATGATTAAAGTTTTGATTTAAATATAATTTACTCTTAAAAAATAATTTATTCGGATAAATATGTGTTTGATTTTATAAAATCAAGAAGCCCGGGATTAAAGGAAGTATTAATTCGCATCTAATTTTAATTTAATTTAGCCAATCTATAAGATTTGGCCATAATTGAAATCAAATTGGCCATAATTGTAATGCAATCTGTCAATTGATTTCTAATTTGGTCAAAATTAAATAAATATGGTTAAATTTTAAATCTCAATTGGGGTTATATTTTAAATAACCTCAAAATTCTCAAAAACTCTCATAACTTCTACCTAATTCCACAAAAAATAATTTCAAATTGTACTACATTGTACTATTCCCCCCAACTTTGTCTTTTCCCAATTTTGAAATTCAAAAGTTGTACTACATTGTACAATTTCTCCCACATTATATTTCACCTCACCTTATCTTCAATTCTAAAATTCCAAAAACACCCTTAATTATTTTTTCTCCCACATTGGTGGATGACAAGAAATAAATCCTCATCCTTTCCTATAAATACTTTTCTCCCACATTGGTGGAAGAGAGGAAAAAAATCTCATTCTCTCTTATAAATACTACCACTACTTTGGTAGAAAAGAGAGAAAAAGGGAAGAAAAAAAAAGGCTAGAAAGGTGAAAAAATCCTTTTTGAGCAAAATAGTTATTTTTATTTAGTAAAAATTTTTGTTTAATAAAGTTGGTCGGCTAATAAAAAATTTCAAGTTGCCAGCGACATTTTTTTGGTGGTGGTTGATTCCGACGAAGCTCGCAGTCTTGTTTTGCTGCCCCTAAAAACGTAAACACATCTTTTTTTTCTTAGTTTTTATTATCGTTTTCTTCTTCATTTTTTTTCTTCTTCATAGTTCGTAGATATAATTTTATTTGCTGCGATTGTATGTTGTAGATGGCCTTAAAGGCCCTAGAACGTTGTGGTATCGATATTCTAATTATTTTCATGTTCATGATATAAAAATGAGCTAACAATAGTAGTATGTGTCTTTTTTTTTTTACTTTATTTTTTGATTAATTTGGATAAAGTTTCAATCTTTGCTTAAAATATGTATTTATGCTTTGTTTAAACTCATTGTTGTTGGATATATTTGTTTTTAGCATGTAAAATTATTTTCTTTATGTTGAAAAGAATAGTTAATGTTGAATGTTTTGCCTTTTCACCTTATTCTTTGATTATTTTGGATAAAGTTTAGATCTTTACTTGAAAAGTCATACCCATGTCTTGTTTAAACTCATTGTTGGTAGATATGTTTGTTTTTAGCATGTAAAGTTATTTTCTTTATGTTGAAAAGAATGGTTAATATTGATTGTTTTTCCTTTTGACTTTATTCTTTGATTGTCATGTATAAAGTTTTGATCTTTGCTCAAAAGACAAACTCATGTCTTGTTTAAATTTATTGTTGGCGGATATGTTTGTTTTAGCTGTAAAATTGTTTCTTTTATGTTGAAAAAATATTTACTATTGTTTGTTTCGCCTTAATAAAAATAATAATTGATTAAATCAAGATTTTTTCATTTACTTGTTAATTATTTTAAGGGATCTTCAAAATCTTCATATAAGAGATGAAGTGCTAAAATTATTTTTCATCCACGATGTTTATTCCTCTTTTTCGCATGTTTTCAAATTTGTCAAAATGATGAGAAAGTTCGAATTTTGTGGCTAAATAGAATTATTTAGATATTTTCGAGTCATGCATAGTACGATTGTGAAACAATATTTTACTTTTAGAAATGCTAAACTTTATTCTAATTTTCTTGCGCCCTTTGGATTGCTATATGTGCTCTTTGTGAGTGTAAAGACTTGATTCGTGTCTCTCATTGATTCATAATATCAAAGGAGAATCAACGATGTCTTAGAAATATAAACCATAGGTCATTACATGTTTGTTTTCATAAAATTTTGGTTGTAAATTAGATGTATGAATTTTCGTTAATGTCGCCTTAATTGAAATTAAGGATTTTCTTGCTTGAAAAGTTAACCTTTATTTTATTTTGTTATATGGATTAGTATCTATGTTTGTTTAATTTTAGAAGTCATGAGAATTTTCCTTGTTGCCTCATCCCTTTACTTTCGCAAGCTTACGTTTTTTTTTTCTTGCATTAATTCATTGAATATGACCTTCTTCCTTTTACCTTAATTCAATCTTATATGAACATAAATCATGAGGCATGTAAGTGGGTGTCTTTGCTTTGCATTTTATTTGTTGATTCTCATTCTTGTGCAAGTGTGCTTATCATTGTCATTCAAAATTGATTCTTGATATTTTCTTTTGCTTTGAAATATGTCACTTTTATGCCTTGAACGTATATTAATTTTTTAATCTTTTCTTTGCATGCAAAAAAAATATCTCGAGTCCAAATGGATTCCTCTCCTCTTGCATTTCGTAATGGGCCAATGAGATCTACCTCTTCGACTCAAGTTTGAAGTTTAAACTCGAGGTCCACTACATTGCGTGCGGGTGCTAGAAGATAGACGAAGAAGGAAAATGGGTCAAAATCCATTGATGAGGTCATTAAGAGACTTGAAAAGTCTCAATTTTTATTATTGTCTTCTTTTTATTTATTCATTTAGTCATTTATTTATTCATTCATTTCGGCCTCGAAGCCAAAGTTGTATTTGATATAGGTGGAGCAAGACTCGAGCCAAAGGCTCGAAAAATAGTTTAGGATAGGTGAAATGGGTCGGAGGCCCAACTAGACTAGGACAAGTCTCATTGATTTGGGCTCAATGGCCTAAATCCTTTACTTTCTCCTCCCTTCTCCTTTTATGTGTTTATTTATTTATTGGTTTTGTTTAGACTTAGTTAAAATCTCTACTAAGTCGCCTAAATCTATTTTACACGTCTTTTTTTAAAAATCAAATCACTATTTCAACAAATTAATCTTTTCAGAAGTTAATCAAAAGATGTTTTCAAACAGTCCGAATAACCGCAAGTTAGCGGACGTTTTAGGTGTCTAACACCTTCCTAAAA
Source organism: Capsicum baccatum var. pendulum (assembly GCA_030864225.1). Classification (NCBI taxonomy): domain Eukaryota; kingdom Viridiplantae; phylum Streptophyta; class Magnoliopsida; order Solanales; family Solanaceae; genus Capsicum; species Capsicum baccatum. Next base: position 138,187,079 of record CM061551.1, on the reverse strand, counting down.
TGTTAATAGGAACCGCTTATCTAGAATCTCTAACTTAAAATGATTTTTCTGTTTTGAATCATTTGAAGTAACTCTCTAAAGGTTTCTTAATTCTTTTTCAAAATTAAGTGGCGACTCTTCTCAAAAAGTCAAAATTTCCGCAAAACAGAAATGACGACTTTGCTAGGGAATTTTAACTAGGTTTTGACCAAATGTTTGATTTTGTCTTTTGATTAACTGTTTATGTGTTTATATATATTTCGATTCTGTAAAGTTTAACTATCGCATCTCATGGCATATTCCTGCATTATTTAAACTGTTTGGGGTTTTGTGGATGTCCCGACCCCTATTGTTCAGTTTCAATAATGTATTCGAAATACGAATGGCTTATTAGCACGTGAGTCGTCTGATAGATGTTCATATTTTCAAACTCAAGTTGTCCACTTGAGAACCGGTGTTCAAACCGACTCTAGACACCTAGGATACAACAAAATCAAAACCCTATTTTAGGTATGAGCCTAGGACGACCTAATACCCGAGCGGGGCATTGGGCCCATTAGAAAATCTGCCCTGCGTCTATTGACCCTGAGTCAATTATAGACGAACAATATTTATGTGTTGAAGAAAATATATGCCTGTCTAATTCAATCCATTATATTTTGAGGGTCGGAAAAAGCTTGATCTGCTTACTTTCGTGAGAAGAATTGAAGCAAGTTAAGCAAGAAATTGATCGATTTGGGAGGTTGAATCTAAGGCACAGTTTGAACGTTAACGGATGTCACCAATATAAGAAATGAACGAAGATAAGAAGGCGAAGGCTGATAGAAGAAGCATTCAGTCTCCGAATGCCTTAGTGCTGATTGAAGAACTAGCGTTAGAGGAGACGGAGACAGCTATCTTCTGACTTTCAAAGTCAATGCTAATTAGTATCCCCTACGTGGGACATTATTCCCTTTCTCTAAAGATTGTATCTCTTTTGTGCAACTTTTGTAGACATTTATGTCATTTATGTATACCTATGAAGGTTTTTGGGGATAATGGATTGGCTTTAAGAAGGCGTATATTTTCTTCAAAATTCGTTAGGCCTAAACCCTTGGCTCAAATGAGTCACCTAATTAGGATGCACGTTTATTACAATATGCTTGTGTAATATAACTGTTTATGTGTTTATACGTGTTATGTTGATTTGAATCAAAGGCGAACTGATCCAATCCCATTTTTCATAGAACATCTCTAGGCAAAAATATATCCTACTATACAAAAGTCCGATCAAAAGTACTCCAAGTCTCCTAAGTTTCTCAGAAAAATCCTTAGTCATTCTTAAAACTTCCAAAATGATCGCTACCATTTTTGGAAAGTTGAATTTAGAATCAGAAAATGCCATTATAACTTCGAACTACGTAGGGCCTGATTTCTCTTCTGTAAGATACATAGGCAGCCTTTTGGCCTGACCCATATCTCCAAAAGCTCTGTTGTCCTCTATTTTCTTGAAGGAAGAAAAAGATTTGAACCTTCCCGACAAATTTCACTTATCCATATCATTGAGAAAAATCCTGTTCATTGAAATCCTCGAGTCATCATTACTTCATGGATAAATTCGCATGAGATGAGAAATAATGCTACGTGTTTACTTCATACCTTATCATCTTGCTTTACTTATTACTAACGGAATCAAACACGTCAGTGTTTGAGTTGTTTTTACTTTACAGGTACTAGAAACTACTCTATGTTGGCACAAAATGACCCTACTTCATCAGATCAAAATGAATAAAAGATCCCCTTCTTGACTATAACTTTGTTATAGGAAAAGAAAATGACTAGTAGTAAAACTGGACTCTACCAATCATTTTTCAACCTGTAAGTAATAGTATTGAGGATGGAATAAGGAAAATGTGAGGGAAGAATTTTCCAAGACAATCGGGATAATAGAAGATTAATTGGAGAAAACATTATTGAATTGGACCTCCACACCACTCATGACTCATCGCCCGTTGTATTACAGTAACTTAAAACCTGCCATTGTCATGTCATGTCAAGAAGCAAAATAATGGTAGCCCTAGACAGTCAACAGAAGAGTCAAAGAGTTTGACAATCAAAGAAGCCTAATCTAGAGGAAACTGGGGAGGTTAACTAGGAAGGCGATGACTCCATTGGACATTTGATCCTTTGTTCTATCAAGTCAAACACAATGCAAATGTCATGTCATCTATAGAAGTACTTATTTATATCCTAGTAAGATGGATAAGAGTATTTTTAGGGCCATTATCAGAAGGTACGAACTATGTTTGACCTGAATTCCCAAAAAGGGATACGTAGGCGGCCTATGTCGGCTTTAGTCAATCCCTTAGAAAAATTTGTCCTTTTCCTTTATGTACGAACTACATTTGACCTGAATTATCAAGAACGGGATACGTAGGCGGCCTATGTCGGCTTCGGTCAACCCCTTAGAAAAATTTATCCTTTCCCTTTATGTAAGAACTACGTTTGACCTGAATTTCCAAAAAGGGATACGTAGGCAGCTTATGTCGGCTTCGGTCAACCCCTTAGGAAAATTTGTCCTTTCCCTTTATGTGCGAACTACGTTTGGCCTGAATTCCCAAGAACGGGATACGTAGGCGGCCTATGTCGGCTTCGGTCAACCCCTTAGGAAAATTTGTCCTTTCCTTTTATGTACGAACTACGTTTGACCTGAATTCCCAAGAACGGGATACGTAGGCGACCTATGTCGGCTTAGATCAACCCATTAATTTCTTTCTGTATATCCCTAGCGTAGTCTTGAACTACGTTTGACCTGATTCTTGCTTCAACGGAATATGTAGGCGCCCCAACGGCTCGGTCATATAACCCAAAGAAATAGAAAATGGGGTAGAATTTTTGAGAATAAATCTCAAAAATTCACAAGAGAAGATCAATATCCAACAAAGAGAATGAAGATCACAAAGACTTTAGATCCACTCGAGATGATATCATCTCTGACTACTTTAAACTGGGGCAGAAATTTTGAGGGAAGCCTCAAAATTTCCACCAAATACTAGAATATATTTCAAACTCCCCGACACCAGAGGTTAAAGCCAGGCTCTTAAAGTCATCAGCTGCGACAAAGTCTAGGTGGACGCAATTTCTAGCTATGACAAAACTATTTGAAGAACCCTCCAACAATGGTCATGAGTTATGAAAATTATCCGTCGAATATAGTCAAAGCCATGAGGAAAACGTTCATTGAGCTAGTACATGACATGACTGACAGAGATTTTTGAAAGCTTTTTCAGAAACTTCTGAAACTATTTGCTAAAAATAAGACTACTTTCAAAAATATATACAAATATTTTATTTAGTGGTTGCCTAGACATCAATTAGGATGGGGAGTCAAGGGTGGAATATCCAACATAACGAAATACCCAAAAGATGGCGTGGAGCAAACGGAGAATCGAAGAAGGTCAATACGGAGTAGTTTCACTCAAACTGATCATTTTTCTGTGGATGCAGGGATCAATACACAAAAATAAGAGTTTCTTTCAAAAATCCCCAAGCCAGAGCATATAATGCTTAAGAATGGTATTTTTGGGTAGCCCAAAAATAGGTTTAATACCCATTTATCGAGGATCATTTGAATTGTCCATATCATTTCTTAAGATCATGAAGGACAGACAAAGGCGTCCTCTTTTATTTACGAACATTGTACTTAGAATTTTTCTAGAAATAGTCGCTAGCAAAAGTGACTTTGTGTCTACTAAATATTTACCGTGAGCACAGGTACATTCAAGGGAGTTGACGCAATAAATACAACAATCAAAGGATCAATCAATAGGAGTAAGAGCAGAAAGTCATCCTCAAAATTCGCCTTAAGAGAAACGGTACATGTAGAAAGCAAGACGCAGACAAACAAACTCAGGTGAAACTATTTTCAAAATTGCCAAAAGGGCCATCTCATATCATTGCCAAGAGGGCCATTTCATATCATTGCCAAGAGGGACATTTCATATCATTGCCAAGAGGGCCATTTCATATCATTGCTAAGAAGGTCATTGCATATTATTGCCAAGAAGGCCATTTCATATCTGTTGACTTGCAAGACATAAACGTTGGCGTCGAGGGTATCATCAGCATTCAATATCTGTTGATACGCAAGACATAAACGCTGGCGTCGAGGATATCATCATCATTCAATATCTGTTGACACGCAAGACATAAACGTTGGCGTCGAAGATATCATCAGCATTCAATATTTATTGACACGCAAGACATAAATGCTGGCGTCGAGGATATCATCAGCATTTCATATCTATTGACACGCAAGACACAAACGCTGACGTTGAGGATATCATCAACATTTCATATCTGTTGACACGCAAGACATAAATGCTGGCGTCGAGGATATCATCAAATTTCATATCTATTGACACGCAAGACATAAATGCTGGCGTCGAGGATATCATCACATTCCATATCTGTTGACACGTAAGATATAAACGTTGGCGTCGAGGATATCATCACATTTCATATCTGTTGATACACAAGATATAAACATTAGCATCGAGGATATCATCATCATTTAATATCTGTTGACACGCTAGACACATATGTTGGCATTGAGGATATCTTATCATTTTATGAATCAGCATCTGAATATATCAAGAGCACACGATTTGAAGGGATGCCTTTAAGTTGGTGTCTAAAGACGGATGATATATGAGATTTCCTAGAAATTGATAATTTGAGGGTCATCTATAAGTCATATTATTTGAAATAGAATAGTATGCAAGATCACCTATGAGTTGATAGTCTATAGGTCATCCATAAGCCACAACAACATCCTAACTGGATAGTGTGCAAGATTGCCCAAAAATTGATAGTTCAAAGGTTATCCATAAGTCGCAACTAAATCTGTACTTGAGAATATGGAAGATTATCAAATTGATACGTCCAAGGGTTCTCTATAAGCCGTGTCATATCCAAGATCGATTATGTACAGTATTACCCAAAGACTAACAATTTGAGAGATATTTATAAGTCATATTGTATCCAAGGTCGGATGATATGCAGAAACACCCGAAAGCTAGCAATTGGAGGGATATCTATAAGCCATCTCTTATCCAAAGTCGAATAATGTTCAGGATTACCTAAAAGCTAGAAATTTAAAGGATATCTCTAAGTCGCCTCGTATCCAACATCAAATAATGCACAAGATTATTCAAAGATTGACAATTTAAGGGAAACTTATAAATCGATCATCGGCTATAATCAGAGAGGTTATCTTTCCACATACAACAAGTGATATAGGTAACCAAAAGGGTTGCCACACCAGCACAAGATTACACGGTTGTAAGGACCGTTCTGCATAAAGTATCACCGGTGTCCAAAAGGGCCACCCCACTTTGAAGACATATTCAACTGACAAATGTCATAATTATACAACAACCAAGAGGGTTGTTGTGTTTGTTTTTGCCAGTTATTGCATTCCAAATAGGTACATGAAGATATGACTCCTCTTTTCAGACCACAACTCACGTGGAGATATGGTAAAAGACTACATACCTCTTTTGTGAATTATGTTTAACACTAACACTTTTTGCTTGAGATATTGTCGAGAGTATCAGAGCGGATGAAAATCTCAAATCAAAACCACAGGAGCAGACGACTCAAAAAGGACGCAGCACAACGTGAAATTCTTTCTTAGCAGCAAAACGGGACATAGTCTAAAAAGGGACGTCAAACTCTTTGGACGCGAGCTAAGAATTGAGTCGAACTACAAGCAGTCTGATTTCCTAAGTCTCCGAAATATGTAAGCTGGGATCTACGTGGAAAACTCGACTGCATTCCAACCTCCCCCAAATCCCTTAATTCCCCAGTTTCCCGGTTTAACCAAAAACTCTAAAACCGTGATAGTGGATGAGTCTTTTTGAAAACCGTGCCTTAAATCAATTATTATGAACTACAAATGGCCTGAATTCTCATGTAACCTGAGATATGTAGGAAACCTGATACCGAGGTCCGGTCGTAACTCTATAAACTCATGCGAAAGCCAACCTCATTCAAGTATGAATTTGTCGTCGGACAAAAATTAGGGACGTCAACCTCCTTTTGCCCAGGTTTACTTGTATCCACACTACCCAAAGGGAGGGGACGGTTGTTGACACCTAATTTTTGCCCTCCACGACTAAATTTAATCCTGAGTTTCTTTGATTTTTAATAAAATTAAAATATTTATTTCATCCGAATCAAAATTTATTAAATATATTTGTACGTAATTTTATCATTTTAAGTAGTGATTATAATTTATCGTATTCAATTGTACGAGAGTTTATAATTTTATTACTTAAATATTTATTTTATAAAATATCAAATTTTAATCAAGGCTTATAGATTCAAATGATTAAAGTTTTGATTTAAATATAATTTACTCTTAAAAAATAATTTATTCGGATTAATATGTGTTTGATTTTATAAAATCAAGAAGCCCGGGATTAAAGGAAGTATTAATTCGCATCTAATTTTAATTTAATTTAGCCAATCTATTAGATTTGGCCATAATTGAAATCAAATTGGCCATAATTGTAATGCAATCTGTCAATTGATTTCTAATTTGATCAAAATTAAATAAATATGGTTAATTTTAAATCTCAATTGGGGTTATATTTTAAATAACCTCAAAATTCTCAAAAACTCTCATAACTTCTACCTAATTCCACAAAAAATAATTTCAAATTGTACTACATTGTACTATTCCCCCCAACTTTGTCTTTTCCCAATTTTGAAATTCAAAAGTTGTACTACATTGTACAATTTCTCCCACATTATATTTCACCTCACCTTATCTTCAATTTTAAAATTCCAAAACACCCTTAATTATTTTTTCTCCCACATTGATGGATGACAAGAAATAAATCCTCATCCTTTCCTATAAATACTTTTCTCCCACATTGGTGGAAGAGAGGAAAAAAATCTCATTCTCTCTTATAAATACTACCACTACTTTGGTAGAAAAGAGAGAAAAAGGGAAGAAAAAAAAAGGCTAGAAAGGTGAAAAAATCCTTTTTGAGCAAAATAGTTATTTTTATTTAGTAAAAATTTTTGTTTAATAAAGTTGGTCGGCTAATAAAAAATTTCAAGTTGCCAGCGACATTTTTTTGGTGGTGGTTGATTCCGACGAAGCTCGCAGTCTTGTTTTGCTGCCCCTAAAAACGTAAACACATCTTTTTTTTCTTAGTTTTTATTATCGTTTTCTTCTTCATTTTTTTTCTTCTTCATAGTTCGTAGATATAATTTTATTTGCTGCGATTGTATGTTGTAGATGGCCTTAAAGGCCCTAGAACGTTGTGGTATCGATATTCTAATTATTTTCATGTTCATGATATAAAAATGAGCTAACAATAGTAGTATGTGTCTTTTTTTTTTTACTTTATTTTTTGATTAATTTGGATAAAGTTTCAATCTTTGCTTAAAATATGTATTTATGCTTTGTTTAAACTCATTGTTGTTGGATATATTTGTTTTTAGCATGTAAAATTATTTTCTTTATGTTGAAAAGAATAGTTAATGTTGAATGTTTTGCCTTTTCACCTTATTCTTTGATTATTTTGGATAAAGTTTAGATCTTTACTTGAAAAGTCATACCCATGTCTTGTTTAAACTCATTGTTGGTAGATATGTTTGTTTTTAGCATGTAAAGTTATTTTCTTTATGTTGAAAAGAATGGTTAATATTGATTGTTTTTCCTTTTGACTTTATTCTTTGATTGTCATGTATAAAGTTTTGATCTTTGCTCAAAAGACAAACTCATGTCTTGTTTAAATTTATTGTTGGCGGATATGTTTGTTTTAGCTGTAAAATTGTTTCTTTTATGTTGAAAAAATATTTACTATTGTTTGTTTCGCCTTAATAAAAATAATAATTGATTAAATCAAGATTTTTTCATTTACTTGTTAATTATTTTAAGGGATCTTCAAAATCTTCATATAAGAGATGAAGTGCTAAAATTATTTTTCATCCACGATGTTTATTCCTCTTTTTCGCATGTTTTCAAATTTGTCAAAATGATGAGAAAGTTCGAATTTTGTGGCTAAATAGAATTATTTAGATATTTTCGAGTCATGCATAGTACGATTGTGAAACAATATTTTACTTTTAGAAATGCTAAACTTTATTCTAATTTTCTTGCGCCCTTTGGATTGTTATATGTGCTCTTTGTGAGTGTAAAGACTTGATTCGTGTCTCTCATTGATTCATAATATCAAAGGAGAATCAACGATGTCTTAGAAATATAAACTATAGGTTACACATTTTTTTTCATACAATTTTAGTTGTAAATTAGATGTATGAATTTTCGTTAATGTCGCCTTAATTGAAATTAAAGATTCTCTTGCTTGAAAAGTTAACTTTTATTTTCTTTTGTTATATGTATTAGTATCTATGTTTGTTCAATTTTAGAAGTCATGAGTATTTTCCTTGTTGCCTCATCCCTTTACTTTCGCAAGCTTACGTTGTTTTTTTTCTTGCATAATTAATTGAATATGACCTTCTTCCTTTTACCTTTATTCATTCTTGTATGAACATAAATCATGAGGCATGTAAGTGGGTGTCTTTGCTTTGCATTTTATTTGTTGACTCTCATTCTTGTGCAAGTGTGCTTATCATTGTCATTCAAAATTGGTTCTTGATATTTTCTTTTGCTTTGAAATATGTCACTTTTATGCCTTGAACATATATTAATATTTTTATCTTTTCTTTGCATGCGAAAAAAATATCTCGAGTCCAAATGGATTCCTCTCCTCTTGCATTTCGTAATGGGCCAATGAGATCTACCCTTTCGACTCAAGTTCGAAGTTTAAACCCGAGGTCCACTACATGGCGTGCGGGTGCTAGAAGATAGACGAAGAATGAAAATGAGTCCAAACCCATTGATGAAGTCATTAAGAGACTTGAAAAGTCTCAATTTTCATTATTGTCTTCTTTTTATTTATTCATTTAGTCATTTATTTATTCATTCATTTTGGCCTCGAAGTCAAAGTTGTATTTGATATAGGTGGAGCAAGACTCGAGCCAAAGGCTCGAAAAATAGTTTAGGATAGGTGAAATGGGTCGGAAGCCCAACTAGACTAGGACAGGTCTCATTGATTTGGGCTCAATGGCCTAAATCCTTTACTTTCTCTTCCCTTCCCCTTTTATGTGTTTATTTGTTTATTAGTTTTGTTTAGACTTAGTTAAAATCTCTACTAAGTCGCCTAAATCTATTTTACACAAGTCTTTTTTAAAAAAAAAAAATCAAATCATTATTTCAACAAATTAATCTTTTAAGAAGTTAATCAAAAGATGTTTTCAAACAGTCCGGATAACCGCAAGTTAGCGGACGTTTTAGGTGCCTAACACCTTCCTAAAATGTTAATAGGAACCGCTTATCTGGAATCTCTAACTTAAAACGATTTTTTTGTTTTGAATCGTTTGAAGTAACTCTCTAAAGGTTTCTTAATTCTTTTTCAAAATTAAGTGGCGACTCTTCTCAAAAAGTCAAAATTTCCGCAAAACATTGTTGAAAGAAGATGTCCAAGCTGTAGTCAGCTTAATATTTCACTATCTGGATGCTTTTTTCAGTCCCTATAAGGACTTTAATAGTCTGCACACCTTTCCATCTTTCCTATCTTTCTGACAGAATCCTTCTGGAATATATGTATGTGTACTTCTTCAAACAGATCTCCTTGCAAGAAAGCATTATATACATCCATTTGGTATAATTTTCAATGTTTAGCTACAACTACTGAGATAACTACTCTAACAGTGTTCATCTTCACAACTGGTGAAAAAGTCTCTTGATAGTCCAATCCTTCCTTTTGGCTATAACCCTTTGCGACAAGTCTTGCTTTGAATCATTCAACATTTCTATCAGCCTTATACTTAATTTTAGACACCTATCTACAACCAATAGCTTTATTATCCTTGGGTAGTGTCACAACTTCCCAAGTCTTGTTATCTTCTAAGGCTTGAATTTTAATTTTCATAGCTTGTACCCATCTTGCATCAGTAGCATCCTCTGCATAATTGGTGGGTTTAGTTTCAACTGAGAACCTTGAGGCAAAACCTTAATATGTGGCTGATAGACTCGTATAATCTATGTGATCAGCAATAGAGTATAAGCAACTGTTAGATCCTTTCTTACTACATAATCTTTGTGCCAAATAGGTGGCTTGGAGCCTCTTGTTGATCTTCTGAGCTCAGAAACACCTGTAGGTTCTGCTGCTATGACTGGATTTATATCAAGTGTTGTTCACTCTATTGAGGGTGATTCATAAAGATGTTGTGCATCCATAAGATTTTCTGCAGTAGGTACCACAACCTGTGAATGCTCCTGAGTAAGATCTGAAGTTGTACCAAGTTCCTCATAAGAAAAAACTTGTTGAGGATACACAGTGTGGGTGTCTTGGTCTTCTATACTACCTTTGAATGAAAACATGGTTTTCATGAACACCACATCTCTGCTAACAAAAATTATTCTATTCTCCAGGTCATACAGTTTGTACCCCTTTTGATGAGCACTGTAATCAACTAGAACAACTTTTACTGCTCTTGGACTGAATTTTTCCTTCTGTGTGATGCTTGTAGCAAAACACAGACAACCTACAACTCTTAAATGTATCAAAAAAAGAGTTTTGTCATATAATATATCAAAACATGGCTTTCATTTCAACATAGAAGCAGGAATTTTATTCAGAATATATACAACTATTTTAATGCATAATCCCCAAAATTTGTTCGGTAAACTGCCTTAAAACTTAATAGCTCTTGCCGTCTTAAGTATATGTCTATGCCTTCTTTTCAACATACCATTTTTTTTGGTGTGTATGGACAAGATCTCTCATGAACAATACCATATTGTTGGAACAAATCTGTACAAGCATGACTAAAAAATTCACCACCATTATCAGACCTTACTCTCTTAACAATTTTACCAAATTGTGTCTTGATTTCAATGATAAAATTTCTCAATAGAGAAAGAACATCTGATTTAAGTCTTATTAAATAAATCCATGCCCACCTTGAATGATCATCAACAATAGCGAGAGAAAATCTCTGTCCATCAAAAGTTTCACATTTATATGCCCCCCAAACATCTACATAAAGTAAGTCAAAACATGAAACAGTTGTGCTCACAGTACGTGAGAAATGCAGCCTAGTTTGTCTTGCAAGTGGGCAAACTTCATAATTATTCAAAGTTAATGGCTCATGTTGTGTAACATGTTGAAACATAGATAGTTTTCTAAGAACATTTATTGGAACATGACACATTTTTTTATGCCAAATGGAAATATCTGCATGTGGAGTTGCAGCAAGGCATTTGTGAGTTATATCTTTTGACCCTATCTGTGAATATAAAGTATATAATCCATCCTCCTTCTTACCACCCTTACCCTCCTAGATGAGAGGTCCTGTAAGACACAACAATTGGGAAAGAAGGTAACACAACAGTTTAAGTCTTTTGTCATTTTGAAAACCAACATAAGATTAAACTTAAAAGCTAGCACACACAAAACGTTTATGAGATAATCACCTCCTCTAAGGTTATAGTTCCCAACATGAGATACTTTGGCTGATTCTCGTGTAGGCAGTTGCACCTGTCTTATATTTTCTATCAAGTTTTCATCTGATAAATGAGTGTAGTAACCTATCATATGGTTAGTAGCACCTATGTCTACTATCCATTTAATGGAAGGGGCCTTATTAGAGAATGAAGTACCTGCCATATTAGCAGTGCCAAAAATACTTGCTTCTTGACCAACATGAGCATCTTTATGTGGTTCCTTAACAACATGCATAACTGGAGAATAAGGTACAAAATATAACATACTCTACATCAGTCCTGACTGATTAGACTGATTGAAGTAAGGTTGCATCATGCCCTGGTATGGCACTATCTGCTGAGAATATTGGTGTGGACTATAGTATTGAGGAAACCCTCCTCGTTGTGAATAAGACATCATTTGGAAAGCCTATACACCTACAACAGTGTTAGGATCAAACACCTGAGTATTACCTGTCATCAATCTTGTCACAACATTAGCTTTCTTTCTTCCTTTGAAATCTGTGGGATATCCAATGAGCTTATAACGGTCAACCTTTACGTGGCCAGTAAGATGACAGAAGTTGCATTTCAGAATCTTGTTATATTCAGCTTTAGTATGTCCCCTCATACAATAATGGTCACAGAATGAGTTACCATTGTATTGTTTTCTCTGCTTGAAAATATATCCTTCATCATTATAGCCATTACCACCACCTTTAGAAGTATGCATAGCAGTGGGAGTTGAGTGTTCAGGTATAACTCTACTAGTTCCAGCCACAATTCGTTGACTCTCATCTTAGTCAACCATGACATATACTTGGTTAACACTGGGCAGTTGTGGCATCATTAAGATTTGGCTTCTAGCCTGATTGTAACTATCACTCAGCCCCATCAAAAATTGCAATACTCATTGATATTACAAGTGTTCAAAATACTCTCTCAATTTAGGGCAATCACACGATGGAGGTGGCATAATTGAATCATATTTATCCCAGAGATTTTTCAATTTAGAATAGTAATTCAAAATCGAAGAAACACCCTGAACTAAAGTAAAGACTTCTTTGTGTAATTGAAAAGCTCAAGAACTGTTAATTTTGTCAAATCTCTCTCGCAGATCCTCCCAAATGAGATGAGTATTGGAACAAAATAAGATTCCTCCAAGTAAATCATTGCTCACATTACTCATAATCTTGGAGATCACTATGGCATTACAACTACCCCATTACTTCTCCAAATCTTCAGTGTATTGACTACGTTTTACCGATCCGTTAATAAATTCTAGTTTGTTCTTTTCTAATAGAGCCAATTTCATAGCTCTACTCCAAAAAGTGTAATTATCTAAATCAGATAATACGATTCCTACCGGCAATGAACCAAGTGCATCGGAAGGATGCAAAACAGAGGGTGATGATAATCGACAACTGTATTAGCTGTAGGAACAACTGAATTTTCCCCTAAACTACTCGGATCCGCAATGCAAAATCAAAAAAAGAGATAAGAGGAAAAATACCAAATTCTTCAAAATCTTCACAAATTGCGACAATAATTCCTTCGAGATGAGCGAAAAGGAACAAATTCTGCGAATTCTTCATAAATTGTGACAACAATTCCGTCGAGATGAGCTCGCACTGGCTTTGATACCATGTTAAGTAACTGAATTCATATGATCAGTTAATCACTAATGTGAGGAGAAGACAATCTAAGCATGATAATGAAGAAAGCAGCTATGAGAGTTTTAGAGAGAATTGAAAAAGATATTCTTCATTGAGCAATAACTGTCTATAGGATCCCTCTTTATATACATACACAAACATCTCATGCCAGCTAAGCCCACTAATAACTGCTACTATTAACTAACTAATCTCAATTCAACACTAATTATAATTATTGCATAACTAACATGCACATTAGCTGACTATCACTGCTTAGTAATTACGGCACATCAATACATTTATTAAGCTCCTTCACATGTAATTCCCGTATTTATAGTTGTGGGGAGTAGGTCATCAAGCTTGATCATAAATAATATGTGAGAAGGTTGTTTATGATTGGACAAAACGTGTCATTTTTTGATATATGACAACTTTTGACTGAGATTTACAACATAATTTGAACACGCGGAGGTTGTTTGTGATTGGCCAAATCATGTCATTTTGGACACATAACAATTTTCAACTGAGATTTACAACATTATTTGAACACGTGGAGGTTGTTTGTGATTTTCAAAACATGTCATTTTAGACCCATGGAAACTTTTGGCTGAAATTTACAACATGATTTGAAAACGCAACATCACTCTGCTGGTACTAAATTTGACTAAGATTTGAGATCACTTTGATACGGGGCATGAGTTTGGACTTCAAAATGAAATGGGCCTTGGACTTATTTTCAATAAAATAAGGCTTAGTATTTGTGAAGTCCCAATATAATTATTCAACTCAAATTAATGAGCATGAATTAATCTAAATCTTGTATCAATTTAACCAAATAAATTTATATGTCTAAAGCCTACCCCTACGTTAAAATTTGTAAAGATATAACTAGCTGAAACTTGATTTCTTGACTTGAATTATAGCCAATTTTTTTATTTTTTGTAATCTCAAGGCACTCGATAATATTATTTGCAGTAGTGTAAGACCCTTGAAACAACTTGTTGAAACAATTTTTTTCAATTTATGGTAGAAAACGCATCCTCCATCTTTGCCTTTGATCTTTTCCAAATTTGGAGATGTAATCATCCAACTCTAAAATGAATAAAATATGTTCCTTGTGATCTTCTTTAAGCTTACATAACTTTCTATAACCATATAAGAACAATTGTTAATTAAATTTATGTGCATACCATTTCTTTTCTTGTTCAACTTGTAAAGCCTCTTAAAATCTTACTGACATTATGTTTAATTTCCTATTGAGTGTTGGCCATCTTCCTTAGGTGTATATGAATTAGTTTCATTTTCTTCTTCCAATTTCACCATAACTTTCCTTGTAAAAGAACTGAAAATTATCCATACGAACCTTTATATAAGTATTTTCAATGTAAAAAAGATTCATTAAAGAATTATGAAGCTGCAAAGAAAAGTTTTCAGACTATGTGTTTAACTACTAAACTATGATATCACTTGATTCTTTTGAATTCAAAGACGTAGGCCTCCATTGTATTTAGAAAATAGAGCAAATACACTTTGTACTTTCTCAATTAACTCTTTAAAGTTCATTTAGCAGTATGTTGTTTTCGATCTGTTAAATCAAAATTGCAAGCCATTTGATCATTATTTCTTTTCACAACTAATAATGGAGAACTGTAACATAGCAAGGATTTGCACTCAAATTCCTCCGACATTGTTGCAGTTATTATTGTTACTATTATTTTTTTAAAAGAACTTAGTTTCAATTCTATTGTACTTAATTCCTCTTTTATGAATACAAATTTTTTTAATTAAGAACGAGAATTCTTTCTCTGAATTACTCCCTCCGACCCTATTTATACGATCTGTTTAGACTTTATGCTTGAAATTAATCGATATGCATTTTCTCCTTTCAATAAATTGAACACCTTCTAGAAAAAAAGAAGAAAAAGATAAACTAAACGAAATAATGAAAACTTGTTTTCATCTAAAAAAAAGATTCTTGCCCATATTTTTTCGGCTGTTTTCGGCTAAAAGATACATTTGTTTATGGAGAAGCTATCTGGCATATGTACTATTATGTAACAAAATATCGTTGAATTAAGTGATCTTGAACACATCATGTGAATTATTTGAATTTAAAAGCTACTAAATATTAAAAAGGACATTAAAGGGGAAGGGTCCCTTTTTGTTAATATTCTTGTTATTAACTTAAAAAAGGTAATTAATGAATTGAATTTGCAAATCTTGTGTTATCATTTGTTACATTAAAGGGGAAATGTCCATTATTTTTGCTAATATTTCATCCTCTGTGGAGGCTTATATTAGCCATTCACGAGACCAACTTTTCATTAATTCATAAATAACTTGGCCAAGACATTTTGTTATAAATTAATATTGAGACAAATCATTTTGTGACTGAAGGAACTCAATTATTATATAGGCTTCCTAGAATCTAACTACGAGCAAAGTTTACTTGCTACATATTCAGAACTTAGATTTAAACTTAATATAGCATTTTATCCAAGTTAAGACAATTCTTTCAATTATCGAAGGTGCACACGTTGTGCAAAAATTAGAAAGTGGGGTATGTACGTACCTACACGTGAAGGTAAAAATTTACACTCATCTATGTATATACTAAATTAATATTTTTAATTATAATTAAGTAATTAAATTAAGTAAAATACATATTCTATGAATTAATTATGGTTAAGTAACATGAATTCTAAATTCAAATACATGACATGCATGTATTGACTTGATGTATACATCGAATGTCTGAAAATTTTGTGACAAATGGTGTCCGAGATACATATTATACTCCATTTCAATTTCTTTTCTTGCTTTTATTTTTAGCTCATTTTTTTTAAAAAAAGCATTTTTTAATATTTTTTTATTTTTAATTTTAACTTTTCACGTGATATATTTAGGACAATAAAATTAAATAATATTTTGATACATTCGACATATCTTTAGTTTAGAAACATCACAAAATTAATTAAATTTTTTAAAAAAGATTTCGTGTCAAGTGAAAACCAAACAAATAAATTGACCGCGGGATTTAGGCCCCGTTTGTTCATGAAAAATATTTATTTTTTTCAAAAATTATTTCATTTTATTTCAAATTAAAAATGATGTTTGACCTTAAGAATTCCAAATACAACTTGAAGTTGTATTTGAAAAAGCAAAAGTAACTCTCAACTAGTTTTTACTTTCTTTTCATCTCACTGTTTCACTTTTTGTTTTTTCAATAAATCTAAAAATGAATTCCAAAAAAGGTATGATGAAACAAACACAGCTGCAATTTTTTTTTTTTTTCATAATTTTCATGGTCAAATGAAAATGCCTACTTATTCTTTTTTCCTGCTTGGTTTTGTCCACCCCCACCCCACCCCTCTGCTACAACCCACCTCAAACTTCACATGCAATTTAAAGCCATCAGAATACTAACATTAGGTTCATTCAAACTTTTCTTCAAATCTATATAGAGAGAAAGAAAATTAAACAAAATATAGTTTGGCTATGGGAAGTCTTGGAGAAAAGGAGCTGGAGATCATTAGTAAGATTGCTCACACATTATTCTTCAGTTCAAAAATTAATCTTCCCTTCAGTTCAAAATTTAAAGGTTTTCATGTGATATAATTACTTATAACTAGTGTGCTTGTGAAGAAACTATTTTACACCTTTAGTTAGTGTATATAATAAAAATTGCTAAAGAAAATATGTAAGTCACATACTGGGGGCAATGCTTATTGAATAAATGAAATTTACTTGCAACTATTTTGAAAAGGACACAATTGTATACGTGACATGTTTTTTACACCATCAAAGCATATATAGAACTTAAAGTACTCTAAAACGTACTATATAAATTTGAAAATACGCTATAAGTGCTATGTGCATTTTTCTTTGTGTCCTTACTCAGATCATTTTGCTTATTCACAGACCAAGATCAAGAAACTGATCCAGAAACGACGACGATGGATACACTAATTGTTATACCTGAACCATTGACGACTCCAAAGGTTGTTTATAAGTACCAGAAATGGCTCGAAGTAGGCGTCCACGCCTTCGTTGTCCTGGCTAGCCAGACAGTTGCAACAATACTTGCAAAGTTGTATTACCAAAAAGGTGGTCACAGTAGCTGGTTGATTTCACTTACTGAAACTGTTGGTTTTCCCATTCTCCTAATTCCTATGATCCTTTGGCCTGATAAAAAAAAACCTACATTAGAAGAAGGAAATAGTATTTGTGATGACTCAAAGCCTCCTTCTATAATGGCCAAGTTAGTAATCTATATATTTCTTGGCTTTCTAGTTGGAGGAGGGTGCAGTTTGTTTTCAACTGGACTTTTGTATCTCCCAGCCTCAACTGTTTCTCTTATCTCCTCAAGTCAATTAGTCTTCAACGTCTTGTTCTCTCTCTGCATGAGACTAGTAAAACTTACGCCTCTCATCGCGAATTCTATCGTCCTCATCACCATTTCCTCTGTTCTCCTAGCTTTACAAAACGATGAATCTTCAAGCAAAACATCATCGTCTAAGCACCATTATGCAGTTGGATTTGTATGCACGCTAACTGCTGCAGCTGGTTTCGGATTTCTATTTTCCACTACAAATCTCATGTTAAAGAAAGTACTAAAAAAGAAGACGTTGAGAGAAATCATGGACGTTATTATTTGTCAGTCGTTTGTCGCGACGTGTCTAATTTTGATTGGTTTATTCGTGAGTAAAGAGTGGAGGAATTTGAATTCAGAGATGCATAATTTCGAGCTTGGGGAGTTGTCATATGTTATGATATTATTTTGGATTAGTGTGTGTTGGCAGCTTTATACTTATAGTATACTTGGGTTGATTATGAAGGTATCTGCTGTATTTGCAAATGTGATTACTGCTTTGGGTGCACCGGTAATCCCGATTATGTCAGTGATTATCTTTAATGACAAGATGAGAGGAGTGAAAGCAGTTTCAATTGTTTTGTCTATTTGGGGATTCTCATCATATGCTTATCAGCAGTACCTTGATGAGCAAAAGAACAAAGCTGGGGTTTTGAAAAATTGTAATGGAACATCTGAAGATCTTGGTATTGAAAGTGGTTGACGTGCAAAGAAAATTCTACATTGATCTAGAGTCGGATTTAGGAGCTTGAGTTTACGGGTTCTAAATTTTAATAAGTGTTGCATGAGTAATATATTCCTACAGTGGATTCTTAAGCTCAAATACATTGACTCTGCTGACTCCGTAGGTGAAGCTCTAGCTCCGCGCCCCTTTTACTTTTTAAGTATATGGATCTTAAGTATTTCTATTAAAAGGATATTGCTTATTGCTGTTATTTTCTTTTTCTAAATATCATATGTTAACACGAGTTCCCATTATTGAAGAATTAACTTTTGCCTTAATTTCCTTGAAGAATTATCAGTCAAATACTTTGAATCAACAATATATACCAGATACAAACAATAAATAGATTAATGGAGAAAAGTGTGACCTTTTCCGTTTTTTCCCAAAAACAAGTGAGTTCATGTTTTTCCCCATTCAAAGTGGTGATTAAAGTGAAGAAATTCATTGAAAAGTATCTTCATATGGTGTCTTGCCAGACTAGTTGCATGCATAAAGTGGTGTATTTCTCATTATGTATGAAGAATCAACTTTACAAATCAAAAGTCAAGACCTTGTTACAACTCCTTTAGTCAATTTTTTTTAATTAATATACTTTAATTTCTAACTGATTAACATATAGTCATAGGGTATACTTTGATTTTTTATTGAATAAAAATCAAACCAATTATGTTGGTTTATTAAAATTATAAACCAAATCAAACCAACATAAAATCGGTTTTTTCGGTTTAGGTTTTAATCGGTTCTTTTATTTTTTTCGGGTTTTCTCATTTTTTTTTTTTTACAATCTTTATTTTTTACAATTATATTGTGATTGAAGACTAAATCAAGTATGTTTTCACTCATGTGCTAATGAAAAACTCAATTATGAAAAATTAAGGAGCGAAAAACTTTCTTGAAACTAAAAAGTAAGACGAAGAGTGAAAAGTTTAGGTTTTAAGTTTATATTGGATTTTGGATCATTTTATTGACAATTAATGGACAAATACTACAACTTAATATATGTATATATACGCACACATATATATACACACACACCTACTTTCTAAATATTGAAAAGTAATAAAACTAATTGAAAAGTATTTAAAAAGTAGATTATAATTAATATTTTATGTATAAAAAGTTAAATTATATATATGCATATATATATATATATATATATTATGTCGGTTTGACTATTTTTGGGTTAACACCAAACCAAATCAAGAATGGTCGTTTTTTTTTTTAAACGCCAAACCAACCAAACCAAATCATAAGTCGATTTTTTTTCTCGATTTGATTTGGTTCTTCGATTTGATTTGACTTAACGATTTGATTTGTAGACCCTATATAGTCATGCTATGATATAACGTGAAGTTCCAAAACAGCAAAAAGGTATCGAATATATTAGGTAGAGTTTCCTTAGAAATTTTTGTTTCCTTATTATTTATTTACGTAATTTATTGAAACATAGAGTGTTTTTTTATATAAACGAACTTGATTCTTCTCTTTTTACTGGATTGCATATTTGCATTAGAGGCCGCAAAGAATTATACATGGGATGCCCCCATATCGAGTATAATGCTTGTATCAATACCATGATAAATAATGGAGTGAATAATAAAATTTTTTTAAAGCTTTTAAATAAATAAAAAAATATCTGTGCGTTATATTCTTTTTTTAAAAAATAATAATAATTAATATAAATATTTTATCATAGTAATTATATTAAATATTAATTTTAGGACTTAAGAAATAATTTAAGAAATAAATAATTAATATTAGCATAAAATATGGGAAAACCATTTTTTCTTTAAAAATAACAAAGTAAAATAAAAATTTATTTTTAAAATATTGAACAATCAAAATGAACTAGAACGAGGGACTACTACGTCAAGACCATGGTCCATGTGTCATCTCTTGGGGCCCGCTTGTTGTTGTTCGGCCCCACTTATCCAAATACACTTCCTAATTGGATAATGCACTGGAAATAGCTTATCCTCCGGACCTACACCATATTATTTCCATTTCTTTTAAGCAAATACCCCGTGAGCCTCTAACCACAACTTCACGATCCCCATTTCAATTCAAGTTTATTTCACATTATTATTGTATCACAATGAAATATGAAATTAAGAAAAAAGTTGCATCTTAATTATGGAATTATATATCTTATATAGATAATGGAGTACAAATCCTGATTTGAATAAGATAAATAGAACCCGAATTATATCTCTTTTATTATTCTGATTAAACTAGCTTGATGAATTGTTTGATTCAGAATAATCACATAATTACAGTATGAAATCTATCCTAATTTAGCTAACACCATCAATGAAATACGGTACCTAATCTTTCAATCAAAGCACCTTTCAATTTGGAGGGACAAATTGTTATCCTAGACCGTAACGCAGTGAATCGTTTCTTTCCTATAGTCCAGATATTTCCTCTCTTTTTTCGCCACCGAGTCTGAAGATATGTGCACTTTTTTCAGATTAATAAAAAAATAAAAAAAGAAGATATATCATATATGTGCCCCCAAATAGTTCACACTTTTCAGTAGTCGTTAGTTCTAAGAAACGGTTATTCCTTTCTCTCTCTTCTCTCTCTCTCTCTCTCTCTCTCTCTCTCTCTCCCTTCTTTCATCTGAGAGTTTTTGTACTCCATTGATGGAGATGAAGATCTCCAACTGCTTACCGACGCAAAAATGGTGTGGAAATGGAGGAGTAGGAGGAGCGGTTTTTTGTAGACAAGTAAATGTTCGATTCTATCCACTGCCATCTCAACGCTTGCTTCCACCTTCAGGCAAAATGCGCCAGCGCCGCAATTTCAGGTACTTCATTTCGGACTAGTGTAGATTTTGATAAGGATCAGTTGATTGCATTTCGGAAATACTTGAGCTGGTTTCGTTGAGTGATTTGAGGTTTATATGTGAAAAACAATACTGATTGTTGTTATTTCTTGAAAAAATTGAGTTGTTTAATTAGGTATTGGAGTTTTTGATTAATGGAGAGTCAGTTGCTTTCGTTGGAGTTGGTTTATTGTTTTTCTGAGATATTGTGTTGTCGAAAATGCTTCTAGTTTGTTTTTCCTTTCCTTTTTCGGTTTTTAAATTAGGTTTAGGAGTTTATTTGAAATCCTTTCGGGATGAGTAGTTGAGTAGGCAAAATGCGCCAGCGCCGCAACTTCAGGTACTTCAGTTCAACGAGTGTAGATTTTGATACGGATCAGTTGATTGCATTTCGGAATACTTGAGCTGGTTCGTTGAGTGATTTGAGGTTGATATGTGAAAAACTCGCTGATTGTAGTTAATTTTGAAAAAAAAAAATTGAGTTGTTTAATTAGGTATTGGAGTTTTTGATTAATGGAGAGTCAGTTGCTTTCGTTGGAGTTGGTTTATTGTTTTCTGATGTTTTGTGTTGTGAAAATTGGAAAATGCTTCTAGTTTTTTTTTCGGTTTTAGATTAGGTTTAGGGTTTATTTGAAATCCTTTTGGGATGAGCAGTGGAGTAGATTTGAGTTACTGAGAATCATTTGCTTTAGTTTCTGTTAGCACGAGTTGGTTCTGTGAATGGAGTATTTGCACTTGTGGAGAAGTCATTTGAGTTTTTGAATTGTTATATATTGTCTCAAATGAGTATCTGGATATTATCAATGAGATGGATTTGTCATTGAGGCTCTGTATGTTGAGCAGAGTTTCCGTTAAAATGTGTTATAAGTGATTAACTTCTGGTTAACGCGATACATGTCCATTCTCATATTATTATTTGGAAAATTACATGGACTAGTACTTTGTTGTGCATTATGCTCTGTTTAATTTCCCTTGATTGGGCACGGAATCATTGTAGTGCTGAATAGAGCAGGCCAAGGATTTGAGTATTCGAGATTTTTTCTCTAGTTTATCTCCTGAAATATTGAACAATGACCTATACGTCATGGCTACAGCTTAGAACTATGTTCCATGGAGTATATATTTATGTTACATCGTCTTTTATGGATATTAATTTGCTCATATCTGGGAAGTTCACTGGCGGATGGAGAACATTTGTGATTGAATAAGCTGCAATTTATTATGTACTCTGGAACTCTACTTAAATGGCTTGGTGAAAAAAGTATTTCTAGATGTCGAGTAGATCAACATAGTTAGAAACATAAAATCAATGTTCTTTTCTATTTCCTGCTGCATTAATTGACTATGCTTTGAAATTTCCAGTTTGCAGAACAAGAGACAACAGACCAAGAAGATAAATACTGAACGGCCACCAAATGTTGATTTTCAGTCAAGTGATGATGTAGAATCCAATACTGAAAATACGTCCAAACAAAGCCTAGAAAGTTCAGATCAGGAAAGTTCAATCAAAGAAAATGTTGACACTTTGTCAGAAACCGAAAGTTCAGATGAGATTAGTTATGTGGTATGTTCTTTGAAATATTGGAATATGAGATATATGTACTGGTATGTATGTTGAATAAGGGTTTTCAGGTGTGTCATCCAAATTTCCCCTTTCTTTGAATTCCCCGAGTGGAGATTTTCACAAATCCTGAACCCTATAAAAGTTATCTGAAAATCTCAGGAATGCATCAAAGAGTGCCTTGAGGAGACATACCCTTATTTTGGCCATTGACAAATAACTAAGTGCCTGTCAGCATTTGAACTAAATTGTTGTACCTTGTGGTTTTTTGATGGATCATACTTTATATTATGAAGTATGAAATATGTGCCAGTGAGTGCTTGCATTAGAAAAACATAGTTCCTAATGTTTTCATATTTAATATCAACATACAGGGCTTCATATGCACTAGAATTATAGTTTCTGTACACCTACTAATACTGTAAGAAAAACGGAGTGCTAGTGGTTTAACTAATATTAATAGAATTGCCAAAAGTAAACCAAATAAAGCTGAATGCGCCTTCGAGGTGAGTATGCAGGCGAGTAACTATCTTTGACCTCTCTTGGCTTCTTCTCTTTTGTAATCTACCAATAGTCCCTTGCAGTTTCTATGGACCCATAATATCTATGATACCATTTACATAAGTATGGAACTTGATCTATCATCAGTGTTTATGGACCTAACAACTTAGAGCATCAAAGAACGTCCAGTTTATTGCTGTGTTAGGAGCAAAAAGTAAGCATCAACAGAGGTTTGATGCATGTCATACATCCTCGGAAATAAGCTCCACCAAATGGTCTTTGTTGTTTTGTTCCTTGCTGATAAAGAAATTAAAAAGATTCTTGTTTCATATCTACTCTTTAATTAGTAATGTCTTTAGCAATTTTATCTTTTGTTCAATTTATCCTAATGGTGCAAATTACTTGGGATCATAAATTGAATACCTCGTAATTGAGACAGTCTGTCGACTCAAATGAGGAGGGACAACCTTCAAGCGTTCATCTTCAGGATTTGATTGACATGATAAGAAATGCGGAAAAGAGTAAGATATTGTGATTTTCACTCTTTAAGTTCACTTAATTTTGCTATTTTATGGTTTTCTCCTTGGGAAATTTGTGTGGATTTCATCAAAATCGAAAGATCATTGTGTAACTTCATTACCTTCTGAATAATATCTGTAGATATTCATCTACTCAATGAAGCTCGTGTCCATGCATTAGAAGATCTTCAAAAAGTTCTTGGAGAGAAAGAGGATTTGCATGGGGAGATCAACATTTTAGAAATGAAGCTGGCAGAAACTGATGCACGGCTCAGAGTTGCTGCCCAAGAAAAAATACATGTGGAACTTCTAGAAGACCAATTGGAAAAGCTGAAAAATGAATTGTCTAACAGCAGAGGCGATGAGGAAAATGTGCTTCATGTGAATAATTCAATTCCTCTTTCACATAGTGATTCTGTTAATTCCCTGAGTGAGGAACTTGATTCGTTAAGGAAAGAAAATATATTATTAAAGCAAGATCTTCAAGCGATGAATTCAGAGCTTAGTTTAGTCAAGGAAACAGATGACTACATCTTAATGCTAGAGAAAGAACGATCAGTTCTTGAATCTTCTTTAAGTGAGTTGGAATCTAAACTGGTTGCATCTCAGGAAGATGTTTCAGAGCTCTCTGCCTTGAAATTGGAGTGCAAAAATTTGTATGAAAAAGTGGAACACTTACAATTGTTGCTAGCTAAGGCAACCAAACAAGCAGATCAAGCAATATCAGTGCTACAGCAAAACCAAGAGCTGCGGAAAAAGGTTGACAAGCTTGAAGAGTCTCTTGAAGAGGCTAGCATCTATAAGCTTTCGTCTGAAAAGTTACAGCAGTATAATGAACAAATGCAGCAAAAGATAAAACTTCTTGATGAACGCCTTCAGAGGTCTGATGAAGAGATACAATCTTATGTCCAGCTGTATCAGGATTCTGTCAAGGAGTTTCAAGATACACTTGATAATTTGAAAAAGGAATCCAAAAAAAAATTTCTAGATGAAGTTGTAAACGATATGCCTTGGGAATTTTGGAGTCGGTTGTTGTTGATGATCGAAGGTTGGTTTATGGAAAAGAAAACCTCAAAGGATGATGCAAAGTTGTTAAGAGAACTGGTCTGGAAGAGAGATGGACGTATCTGTGATGCATATATGTCATGCAAGGAAAAGAATGATCTTGAAATTATGGCGGCATTTCTTAGATTTACTTCATCACCAACACGGTATGTCTGGTTTCAAAAATTCGTAACCGGATATTCCTAGTTTAAGGATATAACTTGCAGTTTCTTTTCTGGTGAACCAATAGTCCAGGACTGCATATCATCCATATTGCAGCCGAGATGGCGCCAGTTGCAAAGGTATAATGCTCACCTCTGTGAATTGCAGTCCCCTCTATTAGATGAAGATGATGAAATTTTCTCTATGGAGGAAAATGTTATCCATGCAGAATATTTTCTAAGAAAACAAGTGGTTTTTTTATTTAATTTCCTGTGTTCGGTATGCAAGTAAAAAATGTTATCCTAAAAATATTTGTATAAATCTAATGCAAAATTATAAGGATGGGTAGAGGTAGGGTGATGGGTGTTGTGGTGGGGGTGAGGGAGGGGAGTGGGATGGGGAGGGTAGGGGGTTGTTAGGGGTTTGGGGGGTGGGATAGGAGGAGACAATGCCAATTTTTTTCTCTACTTTCATTAAGGAAGTCATTTTCCTTATTTTCAACAAGCTTGTTTTCCTAAAGAAAATATTTTCTAGAATTTTTAACCAAGCGAACATGATGAAATAGGAAAACATTTTTTTCTTGAAAATGTTTTCCTCCATACCAAACACACCCTTAACCTGTATTTATTTGTGTAATATGCTCTTCAGAATGCATTATTGAATTGTATGTTCTATATTTAGGAGTTGTTCTCTCCTTACATCGATGTACAAAGGGAGAAAGGAGAAGTTAATAAAAGTAATTCAATAATAGTACCTAGATTTAAATATGAAGGCAATTAACATGAGTTGGTTATAAATCATCTTTAGCGTAAGTCCATATAACTCTAGGTTAGACCAGAATCACATATGCAGGGGCAGATATAGGGGAAGGATTACCCTTTATATATAAGATAGATTTTCTGTGTTTATGTACATATATAAATTTTGAATCCCCTAAACGACATGCAAAAGGTTAGCTCAGCGGTCCAGGGCATTCAAAATGCACCCAATGTCCAAGGTTTGATTTCCCTCCTGGATCCGCCACTGCACATATGCACCTAATCTATTAAAAAGTTATCTTCCCTTCATCTGTGCATTTTGAAGTTTCCTAGTGGTTGGTGCTAATGTTTGTTTGGTAAAGTGTATACTTTACCTTTTCTCAAAAAAAAAAAAAAAAACTTTGTTTGGTACAAATATAGCAAAGTAGGCTGCAAATGATCGCTGGTCACGCAGCCAGTATTTCTACTGTTGGGATGTTGTGTATTTCTTTTATTTGTTATTTGTTCTTTGTTAGTCCGTTATGCCCTCTGCAAGTTGCATGTTCTGTTGAAAGATACTAATATATTTAGTAAGCAATCCCTACAAACTATTCTAGCTAAAAATGATTATTGCTCTCAAGAACAATGTTTTGGTAAATTAAGCAACAACTATGTAATTATATACTTAAAAATTAGGCAACAACTGTATTGGAGGCGTTTGAAATGTTTCAATATATCTAAAAGGTATTTCTTAATTGTCTCATAGGTAGGTGGTTTAGGGGATGTGGTGACAGGTCTTGGCAAGGCTCTGCAGAAGAAAGGTCACCTTGTGGAAATTGTTCTTCCTAAATATGATTGTATGCAGTACGAGTCAATTAAGGACATGAAGGTATGCTTAAAAGTTGACATTCCCATCATCACCTTAATAGCCAATTTGTGTTATAATTTCAGATCACGTAAATAGTTATGCTTTTCCAGGTCTTAGATGTGGTGGTTGAGTCATACTTTGATGGTCGGTTATACAAAAATAAGATCTGGACGGGCATTGTTGAAGGTCGAGTATTTACGGTCCACAAGGATCCATTTCTTTGTTACTCCTTTTGCCTTTAGGTTTGGCTACATCATATGTTTTTGATTTCAGGCCTTCCGGTTTATTTTATTGAGCCTCAGCATCCTGGTAAATTCTTCGGGAGAGAAAAACTTTATGGGGAGCACGATGATTTCAAACGATTTTCATTCTTTAGCAGGGTGGCACTTGAACTACTACTTCAGGCTGAAAAGAGACCAGATATAATTCACTGCCATGATTGGCAAACAGCTTTTGTTGTAAGATTGATTCCGACTTCTCTTTACCTTTTAGATCCTTTTTTTCCATACATTCAGGATTCTATTATTTCATGAAGGCACCACTTTATTGGGAAATATATGTTCCAAAAGGATTGAACTCAGCCAGGATGTGTTTTACATGCCATAATTTTGAGTATCAAGGGACTGCGCCAGCATCAGAATTAACATCTTGTGGTCTTGATGCTTATCACTTGAACAGACCAGATAGGATGCAGGACAATTCAGCAAATGATAGAATAAATCCCGTTAAGGTATCAAGATATCTGTTGATAAGTTATCATATTAGTTGCTCCTCTATTTTTGTGTCGACTTTTTTAATACATTGTCGATGTGGTTCTTTCTTGTTCCAGGGTGCAATTGTGTTTTCTAACATTGTTACCACAGTTTCACCAACTTATGCTCAAGAGGTTCGCTCTGCTCAGGTATTAATTTCACTTCCCTAAGCACCTTCTCTCACATCTGTTTTCATGCAGTATCCAGTCATTTTTTTAATCTTATACTTAAGTAATTGGTTTCTCTAGTGGGCCACGATAGGTTTTGTTTGAAATGCAACTTAAATGAGACCTTTGAACTATAGTTTCTGCAGGCCTGAGATGACCTGTTGCCATCTTCATAAATAAATAAAAACTTCTATTGTTGCCAAAGAGTCGAGAAATATATCTCTTTCCTTCTTCAATATTCTTTTCCTTGTCTTTCTTTCTGGTCCTAAAGATGCTGAATATCCCCCTGTTGACTTCAAGGATTGGTATGAACTCTAACGTCTTCTATAAACAAGTGGTGAGAGACATCCTTGATTTTGTAGAAGGTCCAATGATCATGTCTTTGGGTCTTCATCAATGATTTATGGTTAGCCATATGGTCAATATATTTTCAAGATGGTATACATACTACTTTTGGCAGAAACTTTAGAAGACCTTGAACTTATTGGTGGTACACCTGATAAAGCTTATTCGAGATTTGAGAAGTCCAAAGGTGGTTTGGCAAAAGGATTAAGTTCTCTTCAAAAATTGAGTGCGCTTTCATTTGAGTTCTTACTTAGTTTCATCTGGTACATGATGATCGTTAAGTCTGTAGATGATATTAATTACTTATGCATGTTTCAAGTAAATAATCCCCTCGTACTAGGTGAGGAAAAAGGTTTCTTTGACAACCTGATATCATGTTTAGACAACCCTTTACACTGCGTGATGAATTTCTGCCTCAGAGTCAATTTTCATTTGTGACGTACAGGGAGGAAAAGGACTTCATGCAACAATTAACTCCCATTCTAAGAAGTTTGCTGGAATTCTGAATGGAATTGATACTGATGCTTGGAATCCTGCTTCTGATAATTTTCTTAAGGTCCAATACAGTGCCAGTGACATAGATGGAAAAATAGAAAATAAAGAAGCTTTAAGAAGACTTCTAGGGCTCTCTTCTTCTGACTTTAGACAACCATTGGTAAGAATTTCCTTTGTTTATACTATTAAGCTATGATTATGATGTCAGTATTACACTGCCATAACAGCACAATGCTTTAGTTAGCTTATGACTAACCTTTTATGAGATTCAATACAAATATTATTACTTCCTCTTTCTCATTTTATGTGAAGGTATTTGACTAAACTGGGTTTTAACAAACAAAGAAGACTTTTGACCTGTAGTTCAAATATATGCGGAAGTGTCAATATTACCCTTTTAAATCTGTAATGGAGAGAGTACCACATGTCCTTTTATTTTACATCAAGTGGGTCCCAACAAGTCATGTCATTTCGGGTAAAATGTGATTCTAAGATTAAATAGTTTCCAAAAAGAGTTTGTCATCCTTTTCCGGAAAAACTAAAAAGGAAGGTGTGTCACATAAAATGGGAACAGAGGGAGCAATTACTAGCTATAGCATAACTCTTTGCATTCCAATGGAATTCAGGGACTCCAAGTTTGGATTTGGTGGCAAAAAATGTTTTACAGAGGCGGAGTACTGCTGAAACTACCATTGGTTTCAGAAGATCCCACTAGTGTGAATTTTCTGTAGAAAAAAGAAAAAGAAATGCACCAAGTGATGACTCTGTATATTACTGAGTCCATGAACAAGCTTGTAAAGAGAGTCAAGATTAAGTTCTATGACTAAATTTAGCTGGAAATCCTGAGCCTAACCTTAAAATCTGACTATGAATTCTCTAGAGCTGCAAAGCATGCTGGTGGGTCTTCCTAATCATTTGTATCCATGTGTGTCTCATTTAGTTTCATTGTATCTTGCATAGTTTATTATCCTTCTCTCAAGGTAATCTTGTCCACTCCGTTAGTTAACATGGGATATATCTTATCAAAGTTAACTCGAGAAACATTTCATTTCAGATAATATTCTTTTGAATCTAGTATAAATCGAAAATGTTGGAATGTCATGAGTTATGACAGGTCTGATGTTTTAGGTTGGATCAATCAGCCCACTGCTATTATTCTATCTTTAATAATATATGGATGACATTATGACAATGTTATGTTGTCACTACTCATTTTATTGTACCAATTGACCTTTCTTGGCATCCACATTCTTATATTGCAAATTCTGATGTAAATGTACTCACTGCTTATAACCGAAGTTGAAAAGTAGAGACACCAAAAAAGACATGGCGTACAGTATGTTAAAATTTTCAAACATTCACAATGCTACCAAAAAAAATTTCAAACACGATATCGGAGGATTAATAGCCAATGATTTAAGAAAAGCATCAGTTGGGTGGATATACTAATTGACATTCCATTATAAGTTGCTGTGCTTATTTTTTCCTTTTGGATAAAGACTTCCATATCACTTGCATATTTTAACCTAAGATTGCTTGGTAACAGGTTGGTTGCATAACAAGACTGGTTCCTCAAAAGGGTGTACATCTTATTAGACATGCCATATATAGGACTTTGGAGTTGGGAGGTCAATTTGTTCTTCTTGGTTCTAGCCCAGTGCCACATATTCAGGTAATGATTTCCTTCCCGTATGCTATATGAAAATACTATCATATATTGTCTTAATGATGATATCAAAGTGATATATTTAGCTGATTTTTGCACACAGATAAGCCTCTTTAGCTCAAGCTTCTAAATTTGTTTATCAATAAAATGAGAAATACGGAAGAAGAAAAGGAAGGTTCTACATTCCAGTTTTGTCATTACGAATTCTTCACACCTTTGTTGGGTTTTCAATTTTATATATTGGATCTTCTAGTTGGGGGTACATGAGAATGAACAATTCAGTAACCTAATCTTTCAGTCTAGTGGTTCAGGCTTTTTGTTTCTGTGCTACTCAACTCAGAAATCCATCCTTTACAGAGACATCCGAAACTTGGAAACCCCATAGCACCTTTTTCTGATGATTCAAGAATGAATTGGTATCAGTCGGAGTTATATTCCTTGTAAAAGGTTGGCTTGTCCTTTCTTTGAGATATGGTGTCTTATGCTAAGGTTTAGGGGTGGTGGTTTCTTTAAGTTTCTTTAAGGTTAGAGGCATTCTTTATATTGGTACTTAAACTTATACTAATTGAAGCTTGATTTTAATTCTTATGGCCCCTAAGATGAAGATGCTTGTGTTTTCTTAGATTTTCCTTTAGTGGCTTCTCCTTCCATTGTTAATCATGGGAAAATAATAAAACCATATATGATGGAAATATAATGCTTCGCTGTCAGATATTTTTGGCTGAACTTTAACATGTTATATCTTCTCTTTTTTTTCCATGTCTATTTCTTATCAAACCATTCATGTGAACTTGTCTGCACTTTGCTGTGGACTCCACTTCTCCACTGTTTGCTCTACCCCTAGCGCTTCCTAGTATAATGTTTGGAGCTTTGTCAACTCATGCATCAATGTTGGTGCAGAGGGAGTTTGAAGACATTGGAAACCATTTCCAAAATCATGAACATGCTCGGTTGGTATTGAAGTATGATGAGGCTCTTTCCCATTTGATTTATGCAGCATCTGACATGCTTATCATCCCTTCCATCTTTGAGCCTTGCGGCCTTACTCAGGTCATTCCACAATTGCCGGAACGATTTCTATTAAATCAAGAACCTGTAGAATAACTCGATATTTTTAGGTTCTAATGTTCATCTGCATTTCATTTGTGCAGATGATAGCGATGCGATATGGGTCAATACCAATAGCTAGGAAAACAGGGGGCTTGAATGATAGGTTCGTCAATGCGGAACAGCAGGACTTCTTTATTAGTCAGCAGTCATGGTTATACTGTTTCATATTTATTTATTGATCATTCAAATGTGTTTGCAGCGTTTTTGATGTTGATGATGACACAATCCCAGTTCAGTTTAGAAATGGATTTACATTTGTGACTGCTGATGAACAGGTATCCGAAATTTAATAGCTAAGAGCCTATACATTAGTAAAAAGTTATCCAAGTCACAATTCTGGTTCAGTTTTGCACTCTTTTAGCAAATTATTACTGTTCGGAATCTGCATCAAGCATTATATCCAGCACCTGGCATTATTTTTAACTGATGTATACAAAGTTTGATGTTGCACTATTCCATGACCAGGGATTCAACGCCGCCTTGGAACGTGCATTTAACTATTACAAGAACAATGCCGACACTTGGAAAGAGCTTGTTCAGAAGGACATGAGCATAGATTTTAGTTGGGATTCATCAGCATCGCAATACGAGGAACTTTACGAGAAGGCTGTGTTGAGAGCAAGAACTGCAAGTCGTAGTTGACCTCATTTTGATCACAATTTGTTAATTCATTGATCTAGTATTCTAGTTAGCTGCTTGCCTATATGCCGTCATTGTGAGGGAATGACATCCATTCGAGGATAACAAAACGAGCACCCACTTGACTGAACATTGTGATTTCATAGTCAGTATAATGCATGTACAACATCGGATCAAAGGTGAAACGCAGAATTGGCATACCATCTGCGAAGCTTTTCCGTACGAAAATGAGCAACTCAGTTTTGCAAATTTGTGTAAAAACTTTATGTTGTTACTTGTTAGTACAATGTATTCTTTTGGCCCAAATATGTTGTAATACTTTTCGTAGTGCTTAAAGCTAGAATATAGACAGTGTAGTGAACTTTTTTACGTACGTGGGGATCCTTTATGGATTATAAAGAGAATTCATTCAATTCAATAAGCTGCTCTAGCTGTAAATTCAAGCTTAAGCTTTCAAAATAGATTTACAGTTCGTCTAGTTACTCACATGTGCAGGGGTACCTTTTTTTCTTTTTCTTTTTTCGTATAATTTTGTTAGTGCTTGCATCATGGGTGTGGACTATGGAAAATGGAACTCATTACAGAACAGTCATTCAAACACAACCAAAATTTCATTATATTGTCTGGTAGCACACAACAGCTTTACAAAAGAATGTTTCAAGATTTTCATTTTCCAGGGACAAAGTTTGTGGCGTAGGCCCAGGCGTTGTTGTTAACTGGGTCTGCAAGGTGGTCAGCAAGGTTCTCCAATGGACCCTTTCCAGTAACAATGGCTTGGACAAAGAATCCAAACATAGAGAACATAGCAAGTCTACCGTTCTTAATCTCCTTTACCTTGAGCTCAGCAAATGCCTCTGGATCATCAGCAAGACCTAATGGGTCAAAGCTGCCACCGGGATAGAGTGGGTCGACAACCTCGCCAAGAGGCCCACCAGCAATACGGTATCCCTCAACGGCTCCCATCAAGACAACTTGGCAAGCCCAGATGGCCAAGATGCTCTGTGCATGGACCAAACTTGGGTTGCCCAAGTAGTCAAGTCCACCCTCACTGAAGATCTGAGATCCAGCCTTGAACCACACAGCCTCACCAAACTTGACACCATTACGGGCCAAGAGCTCGGGGAAAACACATCCAAGAGCACCAAGCATAGCCCATCTGCAGTGGATCACCTCGAGTTCACGGTTCTTGGCAAAGGTTTCTGGGTCTGCTGAAAGTCCAGCAGTGTCCCACCCGTAGTCACCAGGGAATTCACCGGTCAAGTAGCTTGGGGCCTCACCGGAGAATGGGCCCAAATACTTAACACGGTCTGGGCCATACCATGGGCTGCCAGATGAGGCGGGCTTGGAGACAGCCTTTCTCATGGAGATCCTTCCATTTCCAGAGATTTCTGAGGCAGAGGGTGAGTGTTTCACTGCCTGTCCAGCAAAAGAAGGGGAAGAAAGAGCCATTGTAGAAGCTGCCATGGCTTATCAAGAGAAAAGTAAGTGTTTGATGGTATGAAATATTGTTGAATTTGGCTGTGATGAAGCTGAAGTCAGCTGGGTTTCAGAATATATAGCAAGTAAGAGGAAAAGGGTCCTTATCTAGTGATATCTATATCTATGATATCATTGGGTATCAAGATTACTCTTCACTCACACTTGGCAGTCTTAAATCCATCAACTTTTCCAAGATTTTTACAAGGGGGACCCAACCAATGTTGCCCGCCCATGTGTGGTTACAAGGATTGCACTCTATCTTGTGAACTTACAATATGAATACGATGCCTTCCCATTGGACACCTAAGCTCGCCAGATTTCTGTCCACCAGCAGGATAAAAGACTCCTACTGTTTCTACAGCTAGCTCGTTCAATGTAGGACCACACGATATTTTTCATACATCTATTGTCCCTGGTTTTAGAGTTTAGTATTTAGCTAAATAAGAGAAGGGACAAAATGAGATTTATTATTATTTGAATTATAAATTATGGGAAATTAAATTGCATGCTTAATTATAGTTGCAAAAAAGCAATGAGATAATTAACTGGTAACATTTTGCTTCTTTCCTAGTGAGTGAAAAAGGGAAAGAAAATACAATTAAAGAAAATGGGAAGAACTCGGTGATTATAGTTGGCATAATTCTGGGTATAGATAAGATTTTTTAAAACATAGATCCATGTATATATATTTGTTAGTTAATCTCGTGGTCATGGAGAGGCATTTTGTTCAACAGTTCAACTATTTTCTGGCCATGCTCATGTAGATATTGCACTAATCCACTACCATAGGCTAGAATTTTCAAGGCTTTGGCATAAAAATCTGCCGAGTTTTTCGAACGAGAAATTAAGGTAATTTATGAGGCTGCAAACAATATTTGTTTGTTGTTATTGTCCGTATGTGCGCGTGTATATAGCTCAAATATTGTTCATGTGTTTAAAGAGTGAATATAAGCTGCTCTGGTCTTCAAATTCAAGTTTTAAGTTTTTAATTAGTAAA
Source organism: Capsicum baccatum var. pendulum (assembly GCA_030864225.1). Taxonomy (NCBI): domain Eukaryota; kingdom Viridiplantae; phylum Streptophyta; class Magnoliopsida; order Solanales; family Solanaceae; genus Capsicum; species Capsicum baccatum. The sequence goes on along the minus strand of CM061551.1, from coordinate 138,152,933 downwards.
AGCAAGCGGATTCACGTGTAAAATTTGGGGTTGCCCGTACACCTGTTAACTTCGTGAAAGTATACTTAGTTCAAGTCCAACAAACCACAAAATGAATTATGTTATGATTCTAGTTTAGTTTATATTTATTAAGATATGGCGAAGCACGGAAGCAGTATGTGGGCAACACTGCTTCGACAAACACGCCTTCGGCATCCGCCTCAAGTGGTGCTATCATCTTCGAATCCTGAATTCACTTCAGATAAAGATTCATCCATTAGCATCTTGTTAGCTTTATGACACCTGTCCTTTTAATAGAGTTAGTATAGATTTAATTAAAATACCCTCTAAAGCATGATTAAGACACAAAATTACCACAACTACTAAAATATTGCTAGATTTTTAATCAGATTGACAAATAAAGGGAAGAGGATTAAAAATGCCTCTCTACTTTGATAAGCTGGTTAAATTTATCTTTCATTATATTATTGGATCAAATACATTCCCGTTGTTATATTATAGGATAAAATATACCCCTGTCATTAGTAAAGTTATCAAGAATATCTTTTTTTTAACAGTTCTCCATCATGGCAAAGTGAGAGCCCCGTGTCATCAAATGGATGCCACGAGATATGCCACCTCAATATTTTTTTTTCCTTTTTCCTTTTAAATTTTTTGCTTCAAATTTTATTAATTATTTTTAAAAAATGACAATTTAAATACTCACATATTTTATTTATTTAAAATAAAATAACTGTCATTGTTAATAAATGTTGATATCTCTCTTCACCAACAGAAGAGAACCACCACCAAAGGCAGCCGAAGGAAAGGATGTTCCACATATCGAGATGTAAAGAGCAAAAACGGCAAATTTAAAAATTGAGGTGTTGAAAAAGGTGGTGGATTTTGAAAAGTCCGACGAAGAGGTGTCGAAATGGGGGTTAAGGTATGCAAAATGCTAAGAACAGTTAACGCTGCCATGAATATTTTACTACTAGTGATAGTTATTAGTCTTTATTCTGTGTGTTAAATACTTACATATTTTATTTGTTTTAAAAATTTGATAAATTAAATAACTAAGTAAATAAAATTTAAAGCAAAAATTAAAATGAAGAAGGAAAAACATTTGATGTTGTGGTGGCATGCCACGTGATATACACCTCATCTAAATGTCAGGTCACATGGCTCATACTTTGTCATGGTGGAGAAGTGTTTAAAAAAAATTAATAACTTGAGAAAATTAGGTGGGAGGTGACAAAAAAGTCGTTAAATTAAAAATGGTGATAACTTTGACCAACTAAGGTTGAAGCTTCATTTAAATTCTGATTAAGTTAATTGGAGCGTAAAGTATAATTTTTAAAAACTTTTTAATTTTTTAAAAGGTTAACTTACATAAATCCCTGAATCTTTAAGTGATATTACATAAAATCTCAATTATTTTGCTAATTACATCTTATCTCGAATTTTTGAAATGGTGATACATATATTAAGTGGTGAAACATAAAAAAAAAGTGATACGTATGAAACAGATAAGTTCTTTATTTAAGGAAGTAACGGATTTTCTCTGATTTCAACAATGCAAATCACGACAAAACTGTTACAAGCGTTAAAAACGCAATTACATTCAACAAGAGCTCAAAATTGAAGCAAACCAATATTTTTTAAAGCATACCAGATTATAAGATCAATTTTTTCGAATTTTGGGGAAAAAATCGATCGTCCTTCTAAAATTTCTGATTATCTTCAATGGAACTCGTGACGGTGTTGTTGCGTCATTCCAGGAAATGAGTTTCAAAAATAAGGTACGATAACTATCGGGTCAATGGTATTATAATTCATGAAAAAATATCGTACCGCGATTTAATGGACTCCATATCAATTCAATTAAAAATTAACGTATCTCTGAAAAGAATTCATGTCAAATACGTTGTTCAGGGCAATTTATCAGCATTGGAGATTCATAATGATATGGCTGTGAAACTTTTTTTCAGATTTTAAAAGCTGAAACTATATTCGGGAAGTGTCCACTATGTATTACAATGAGTGATATCGTAATTGACCATGATGATTTTGACGCGGATGATATGACAATTGAGTGTTATGATTTTGGTGAGCCGTCTGAACTTGCAGTAGTTGTAATTGGTAACGTTGAATCCCTGCCAGTTGTGAATATGGGTGGTGAAGAACTGATAAGTGATTGCTATAACAGTGTTGTAAAGGTGAACTAAAAGTATAAAAACAAAGCTACACTTATCTCGGTAATGCGTAACTATGCAATCAAGCACAGGTTCAAGTTCAGAGCTGAGAGATCTAACAAGCAAAGGATTGATTTTAATTTTTCAACGATAATTTCTGATTTATTTCGCAATTTGATACATCCGGAATTTGTAGTGATACATTTGCATAATAGTTAATTGATGATTCATATAATTGGTGATTAACTAATTATTCATTCCATCTAAGGATTCATATGTTAACGAAACTGGTGATTAATTGGTGATTCATATATCCGGTGATTTATATAACTGGTGATTCATATAACTGGTTATTCATATTAGTAATGCATATAACCGGTGTTTCATATAATTGTTGATTCAAATAACAGGTTCATGTAACTGGTGATTCATATTCGTGATGCATATAAATGGTGTTTCATATAATTGGTAATTCATATAACTGATTCGTATAACTGGTGATTCATATATGTGATGAATATAGCTTGTGATTTATATTGGTGATGCATATAAATGGCGTTTCATATAACTGATTCTTATAACTGGTGATTTATATTGGTGATGCATATAACTGATTATTCATATGTTAAATGGCTCAAATTTTGATTTAACTGGTGATTCATATGGTATTTGCTGATTCATATAAAAATCAGTTAACGTAACTTTATATTGGTGATATATTTTTTGGCATTTATTTCAGTTATGTCTTGCTGTGCAAATCTCCGGAATATAGTTGGTTATTCAAGGCATCCTATAAACTTGGTATTGATACATTCATAGTACGTAAATTCAATGATGAACACACTTGTTCCATAATGGATAGAGTTTTTGAGCAACAACATGTAACAATTGCTTTTTTAGAGGGATAACAGCTCCAAAGTTGGTGAATCACAAAAGAACAATCACCCCAAGTGACATTATTGAAGATATTAAAAGGGAACTTACTTTGAACATAGATTACATGAAGGCGTGGCATGCTAAAGAACGTGCTTTAAAGATATTGAGAGGGCGACCAGCTGACGGATATAAGAAAATGCCTACCTACGTATACATGTTAAATTCTGTTTATCCCAATTCACATATAAGGATGTATAAGTCTTCGGATAATTGATTCATGTATCTATTCGTAGCACTACATTCTTTTATTAGGGGATATGGGTATTATGGGCCTGTTGTGGTAGTAGACGGTAGTCACATGAGTGGACCATATAAGGAAACATTCATTTCAGCTAGCACACTTAATGGAGCAGGTATTGTACGTAGTGATTCTTTTATATTTTTCTTACAGATATTGGTAATTGTTATATAAATTTTACATAGTAAATGGTTGATGTTAGATATCAGGACATATATTGCCGCTTGTGTAAGGGGTTGTAGATTCTGACAATGATTCATCCTGGACGTGGTTTTTTCAGCATTTTAAGTGTGCTTTCGATGAGCACGATAATATGTGTGTTGTCTCTGATAGACATGAAAGCATAATCAAGGCGGTTAGTGTGGTCTATTGCACGAATTATAGAAAGAGTAAGGACAAGCTGACCAGGGAGTTTTTCGCCATGGCTAAAGCGTACAAGTTGGATGATTTTGATGAGTTTATGTGTAAAGTGGAAAAGATTGACAATAGAGTAAAGGTATATCTGAAAAATGCTGGATTTGAAAATTGGTCACGAGTTCATGCTCCAATAAATAGGGGGAGGATGATGACTTCCAACATTGCAGAATGTATCAACTCTCGTCTTGTTGAGGTACATGAATTGCCAATTTTAGATTTTCTTAAATAGGTCAGAATCTTATTTGATATGTGGAACCGTAAAAATAGAGACTGGTCTAGCTTTCTTGCTAAAAACTCATTGGGAGGTATTTTTCAACAAATTCTTCAACTGAATGAGGCAAAGTCATCGCGTATGATGGTAAGTTATTTAATATTTATTATACTTATGTAATTTGATTTGCAGACCTTTTCAACTATCTGATAACAGATGTATCATAGTGATACATCTGGAACTCATATGTATCACTTTGATACATCTGCACAAATATGCCTCTACTTGAAATCTAGTTCATTATATTTAATTATCTGTAATATTTATGATTCATATAATATATTGATTAACATAACTCTTTATGAAATAATATTTTCAAATTAGGAAATCAACTAATTACATATACAGTGTGTATGAAGAAGGAAGAAAATACATTGTTCGGTTGGATAATAGAACATCCAATTGCGGTAGATTTCAGCTTGATGAGATACCATGCATGCACGCTATTGTTGTTTTGAAAAGCAAACATGTAAAGAAAATGAAGTCATACTGTTATGATTGCTACAAGAAGGAGACACTTGTGAAGACTTATGAAATATCACTGTGTTCAATGCCCGATAAACGAGATTAACATGTACTATCGGAGGTGTTAGAAGATGTGATTTTGCCTCCAAAATATAAGCGTCAACCAGGAAGACCGAAGAACGGAAGAAAAAAGAAAAGCAGTGAAAATTTTTCATCAACCTTAAATCGTTATGGCAAGTGTGGGTATGAAGGTCATAATAGACGCACTTGCAATTTTTTTCAATAGAGATGTGACATTTTTCTTTGAAGTTTACTCAGACTTGTTTACTTTGTTCAATGATTTGAATTCAATAATTTGAGTTAAATACTCAAAAATTTATTGCTTGAGATACTCTGTTTACAATGAATAGAGAAATATTTATTTTAAGATCACTGTTAATAATTAATCAAAACTATTATATTCAGCAGATATGTTAGAGTTCATGAGGAGTGTTAGTGATACATTTCTTACATGAAATTATAAAGTGATACTTATTAAAAAATTTAATATTGTTCTATGATTCATATTAACTGTTCAAGAAAATTATGTGATTTATATTAGTAATTAAACTGAATAGGTTAATTGGTGATATATTTTCAAAATATTGCTTTAAGTTGATTCAGTATTAAAAATTTAATACTTTTATAGGACTTTTTATTAACCGTTCGTTAAAGATATGTGGTTCATATTATTAATTAAACTCAACAGGTTAATTGGTGAAACATTTTCAACATATTTTTTTCAGTTGATATATATTAAAAATTTTAATACTGTTAAATGATTCATATTAACCGTTCGAGAAAATTATGTGATTCATATTAGTAATTAAATTGAACAGATTAATTGGTGATACATTTTCGACATGTTGTTTTCAGTTGATTCAGTATTAAAAGTTTTAATACTATTATATGATTTATATTTACCGTTCGTCAAAGTAATGTGATTCATATTAGTGATGCCTGATTTATTGTTAAGACTATTAAACAAAATTAATGATACATTTTTGTAAATTAAACTTCCAGCAACAGTTCTAATACCACACCAGCTGTTAAATAAAATGTCATGACATTAAAAACAAAAATACTGAAAACTTAATACATAAAATACGTCATGAAATATCAAGAAATCCCCAACCATTTGTTAACTAAGAAAAAAATCAATATCCTTTTGTCACACAACAAATACTAGACAACTACGACTCAACATCAATCATCTCTGTATCCTCAGATGGAATAAATATACGTTTAGATCCAGGCGGATCCTGATTGTCACTAACATATTTATTGCATGCCTTGTTCACACCATAGTCCCATAAAAAGGATGTATATCTTGTACGATGCTTTTCTGGATCAAAATCTGAAGAAGGTATTTGATGTCGATCACTTAGATATTCAGCATATGTTGCAACAAACAAGCCACAATCACTGAAAAATAAAAATAATATGTATTTTATGGATTCCTGTGAGATGTTATGTAAAAGAATAAATGATACTTACAACGTGCCGCTCGATTGTTGCACAATTTCATCAACAAATTGAACATCAAATGCATCCTGGTCTGTCTTTTCCTTGTATGCTTCTAGTAGGGACCAGTCTGTACGTTTTTTTTTTTCCACAAAAATCAGATATTGTCAAATAAGTTGACAACATTTCAACAAGTTCATTTATCTCATCACCATGACCTCTATGGCCTTTCAAGGAGTCATACACACGAATGCATCTTTCCTTGAGTCCTATGACTTCCAACACCTAGTGAAACGATCCCTTACAATTTATTAGAACATACACCTCGTCAATCAAATGCCATGAAATACTGATTGGAATGCATAGTCCTTGAATAATCTTACAAACTGATCTCTCCATCGAAGCCACTTTATTTGATCGAACATTTTCGTCATGTGAGCTAAGATCAATATCAGAATGACTTCGGTGATAATGAGTGTATGTTTCATGGATGTAGTTTATGAACATGCAATTCACAGTGGTATATCTATATTCACTGATTTTGTCCAGTTTTGCTTTCTTTCTAAGATAGTAAAATACCATATCGATGTGCTGTAATATAAAATTAAAACGTGTAAGAACATGTGATTCATATAATCCATACACAATACTAAGTGTAAAACAATTGATACTTATGAATTTCAAAAACATCGACTGAAAAATACTTTAAAATATAAATTTATGTTAGTTAACATCTGTATCATAATGATGCATATTATTGTCAGATGTATCACTGTGATGCATGTGTTACCAGAAAAGCTATATGCAGATAGCAAATATCAATTCGGTTGGGTAATGTAATAATATTCAGCTTGTGCTTATATAAATAAAATCAATAAAACTGTTAATTGCTATAAATATTTTTTGACGGTATACCTCATCATTCTAACAATTACTTGATTGGGCCATGTCATAAAACGAATTTTTTTTCACCGAGTGTACAAGTACAAAATCAAGCTTTGATTTTAGATCAACGTATTAGGCCATGTAGTACTCATCTTTTCCTTTCATGCATTCAAATTATGATTTCAATAAGTGTTGAGAGTAATATATATATATATATATATATATATATATATATATATATATATATATATATATATGATATTTTGGCAGGTGATTCATCAATCTTACCTACTAGTTTTTGTGTTGTACAGGCCAACTGACATCCAAAGAGAGAACTTAGAGAAGACATCTTCGACATATGATCCATTAATGTTGTGACCTTCAAACGGGTAGTTCAAATTTTTGCACGACTGGATAACTTCTTTATTTTTTGACCCAGAATAAAAAACACTTACAAATGGTGATTGATATAGTTTTGAAGGCTGCCTATTTCTCTTAGAAGGTTTCTTTCTAACATATGTCAGATTAGTCTTGCAGACAGGGACCTAAGAAATAGCTGCAATAGCGTTATCGTTAATATAACACTGACTATCAGTGTTGCCTTGCCGATCGCATGTGTCAATAGCTGCAACAGTAATATTAGTGATCCCTGTTGGATAGGCAGCAGTCAATGGTGGTACGTACAAAGTAATAGCTTTAGATAAATCTTCATCTGTATTGTGAAGGGCTTCTTCAGAATCCTATGTGCCATATGTAAAAAATGAACTTAGTGTACAATGAAGTTTAGAATTAAAGTGCCTAAACTATCTATATGTATCATAATGATACATATGGACAAATATGTATCATTCTGATACATCTGAAAAACTTAAATAACAGATAACCAATTTTTGGTACTTGAAACTTCAATCATCTTTAAATAAGATTAAAACATTTTTACTGAAAAATTGTTATACCCCAGAAAAACTAAAAATAAGGTTGTGACCATTATAATGAACAACTTCAATGTACCAAATAATTAAAACTAAATATTTGTGAGAAATTACAAAACAAAATTCGTTATAAATAAATCGATATTACCTTTACGCGTTCGTCCCTTATGCCTTCATCTACTTCCGCAGCTGTATTATGCCTATCTTCTTTTTGAACCTTTTTTGTTTATTTTGTAGAAATTTTGACTTTTAAGAGTCGCCACTTAATTTATTTGAAAAGAAATTAAGAAAACCTTTGAAAGTTACTTAAACGATCCAAAACAAAAAAAAATCATTTAAGTTTGAAGATTCTGAGTAAGCGGTTCCTATCTCTTGGAAGGTTGTTAAGGCATCAAGAGCATCCTCTAACTTGCGGTTATCCAGACTATTTGAAAATATCTTTTGACTAACTTCAAAAAGAAAGATTGATTGTTGAAAAGTAATTGACTTTAGAAAAAGACTAGTGTAAAATAGATTTGGACGACTTAGCAGGGATTTTAACTAAGTCTAAATAAATTAATAACAAAACATGTAAAAGGAAAAGGGGAGAAAATAAAAGACTTAGGCCATTGGGCCCAAATCAATAGATCCTGTACTAATCTAATTGGGTTTTTGGCCCATTTGCACCTGTCCTAATCTAAATATTGGTCTTTTGGCCCACAACCTGTCCTAAGCTAGTTTTCAGACCTTTGAGGCCCAAAATCTGCTTCACCTCTATTTATTTACAACTTTAGATTCGAGACCCCGAATAAATGAATAAGTAAATGATTAAATGAATAAATAAAAAGAAGACAATAAAAATCGAGACTTTTCAAGTCTCTTAGTGACCTCATCAATAGATTTTGACTCATTTTCCTTCTTCATCTATCTTCTAGCACCCGCACGCCATATAGTCGACCTAGGGTTTAAACTTCGAACTTGACTCGAAGAGGTGGGCCTCATTGGTCCATTACGAAATGCAAGAGGAGAGGAGTCCATTTAAACTCGAGATATTTTTTGCATACAAAGAAAAGATAAAGAAATTAATACACGTCCAAGGCATAAAAGTGACATATTTCAAAGTAAAAGATACTATCAAGAATCAATTTTTGAATGAAAATGATAAGCACACTTGCACAAGAATGAGAGTCAACAAATAAAATGCGAAGAAAAGACACCCACTTACATGCCTCATGACTTATGTTCATATAAAAATGAATAAAGGTAAAAAGAAGAAGATCATATTCAATGAATTAATGCGAGAACAAATAACGCAAGTTTGCAAGAGTAAAGGGATGGGGAGATAAGAAAAATACCCATGACTTCTAAAATTGAACAAACATAGAAACTAATTCATATAACAAAGAAAATAAAGGCTAACTTTTCAAGAAAGTAAATCTTTAAATTTCAACTAAGGAGAAATTAACGAAAATTAATACATCTAAGTCATGGCCAACTTTAGGAAAAACATGTAACGACATATGATTTATCGTTCTAAGACATCGTTGATTCTCTTTTGACATTATGACTCAAAGAGAGACACGAATCAAGTCTTTACACACACAAAGAACACGTATAATAATCCAAAGGGAGTAAGAAAATTAGAATAAATGTTTAGCATCTCTAAAAGTGAAATATCGTTCAACAATCATACTATGCACGAGTCAAAAATATCCAAATAATTCTATTTAGCCATAAAAATTCAAACTTTCTCATTATTTTGACAAAACAACAAGCGAACAAAAGAGGAATAAACATCTTGGATGGAAAATAAAGCTAATACTTCATCTCTTATATGAGGATTTTGAAATCCATTAAAATAATTAGCAAACAAATGACAAATTCTTGACTTAACTAATTACTATTTTTATGAAGGCAAAACAAACAATAATAACTATTTTTTCAACATAAAAGAAACAACTTTACATGCTAAAACAAACATATCCACCAACAATGAATTTAAACAAGGCATGAGTTCATCTTTTGAGCAAAGATCAAAACTTTATACATAATAATCAAAGAATAAAGTTAAAAGGCAAAACAATCAATATTAACTATTATTTTCAACATAAAAAAAATAACTTTACATGCTAAAAACAAACACATCTACTAACAATGAATTTAAACAAGACATGGATATGTTTTTTAAGCAGAGATCTAAACTTTATACAAAATAATTAAAGAATAAGATCAAAAGGCAAAATAATCAATATTAACTATTTTTTTCAACATAAAGAAAATAACTTTACATGCTAAAAATAAATATATCCACCAACAATGAATTTAAACAAGACATGAGTATGTTTTTTAAACAAGGACCTAAACTTTATCCAAAATATTTAAAGAATAAGGTGAAAAGGTGAAGCAATCAATATTAACCATTCTTTTCAACATAAAGAAAATAACTTTACATGTTAAAAACAAACATATCCACTAACAATGAGTTTAAACAAAGTATAAGTACTTTTTTAAGCCAAGATTGAAACTTTATCTATAATAATTAAAGAATAAAGTCAAAAAAAGGCACATACAACTATTGTTAGCTCTTTTTTATATCATGAACATGAAGATAATTAAAATATTGATACCACAACGTCCTATGACCTTCAAGACCATAAACAACAAACAATCTCAGCAAACAAAATTATAACTACGAACTATGAAAAAGATGAAGAAGAAAATGATACTAAAACTAAAAAAAAAGAAAAGGTGTGTTTACCTTTTTTGGGGCAAGAAAACGAGACTACGAGTTTCGTCGGAATCAACCACCACCGAAAAACGTCACTGGCAACTCGAAAATTTTGATTAGCCGACCAACTCTATGAAATAAGAATTTTTACTAAATAAAAATAACTATTTTGCTCAAAAGAAATTTTTCACATTTCTAGCCTCTTTTATTTAACTTCTCCACCCGTCTTTTCTACCAAAGTAGTGATAGTATTTATAGGGAAGAATGGGTTTTTTCTTCCTTTTCTCCACCAATGTGGGAGAAAAATATTTATAGGAAAGGATGAAGATTTATTTCTTGTCATCCATCAATGTGGGAGAAAAAATATTTTGGGGTGTTTTTTTGGAATTTTAAAATTGAAGATAAGGTGAGGTGGGAGATAATGTGGGGGGAATTGTACCATATAGTACAATTTTTGAATTTCAAAATTGTGAAAGGACAAAGTTGGGGGAAAATAGTACAATGTAGTACAATTTTCAATTAATTTTTGGTGAAAATTGGGTAGAAATTATGAGAGTTTTTGAGAATTTTAGGGTTATTTAAAATATAACCCCAATAGGAATTTAAAATTTAGCCAAATTTATTTAATTTTGATCAAATTAAAAATCAATTGGCGGATTGCATTGCAATTATGTCCAATTTTATGTCAATTATGGCCAAATCTAATAGATTGGCTAAATTAAATTGAAATTTGATACGAATTAATACTTCTTTTAATTCCGAGATTCTTGATTTAATAAAATCAAACACATATTTATCCAAATAAATTATTTTTGAGAATAAATTATATTTAAATCAAGATTTTAATTCTTTGAATTTATTTCAAGACAAACCTTGATTAAAATTTGATATTTATAAAAATGGATATTTAAGTAATAAAATTATATAATTTCGTATAATTGAATACGATAATATATAATCGCTACTTAAAATGACAAACTTACCTAGATAAATATTTTGAAAAGCTTTTTATTCGGATAAAATAAATATTATAATTTTATTTAAAAAATCGAAGAAACTTGTAATTAAACTTAGTTATGGAGGGCAAAAATTAGGTGTCAACACGATTTACGAACTCTCAGCCTCCTATTTGACGCATGTCAAATTTAATTTTGTGTGACATTTAATTTATGATATAAATCGATTTAATTATTTGTGTGTATCAAATTGATAAAGGTTGAAACAAATGTATGAAAATGATTCATTTTGAAAACATAAGGAACACATAACAAATGTGTGTTACTGAAAATCTTGATTAAATTGTCTATATGTATCAAGGTGATACATATGATGTCTGATGTATCAAGTGATACATATGAGTAACTTAATCAATACATATACACCGATATATTAACAGTTTTAACACTTCAAAAAATAACATTTAAGCTATTTGAGGCTAATATTTTGAGTAAGTTGTAACAAATCGATCATATAATTAAGTCAATTTAACTACCTTTAAGCATTCCTCAGCTCCTCCTTCATTGCCACCTACTTTAGATGATTGACCGACATCATGTACGACATTGTCACATTTAACATTCATTTTGTGCTCATTAAGAGATTGAGGAGGATCCCCTTCTCTATGCAGGATACCTTTTTCACTTTCATATAGTGGATATTGAGAACCTGCAATATCACAAATTAGAATAATATGAAAACATATTGATATTAATGACAAATTATGAATACCTTGCCATATGAAGCAAAATCTTTTTTCACAACTCCAAAAAATCCTGTATAATGGTCCACCATCAAATTTTGAAGATCATTGAATTTCATGTCAACCTACATTGTGAATAACATTTTGAATTTCATGTCAACTAATTTTTGTTTCTTCACAGGAGGGTGTGAAGATGGACCAGAATCAAACCTCATCTTTTTGAGAAAATCTGCATTTGGAGGAGTACTGAAATCATCAAATTCATCTCCAAATTTAGTAGGAGCAGTCCTTTCAGATTGTTGTTGTACAGATACTGCCTGTGCTACATTTGCATCATGATTTGTTGGACCAAACATCAAAGGATTGGACTACTCAAGATGGTTCAATTTCTGTGGTGATGGGGTTAGATTCCTGTATACAAGCTGCAATAAAAATAACACACAGGATTAAAAATTAAAAGTACCTTAAAAATTAAAAATAGACATACAAAAGTATCACGGTAAAAAACACACTATCTTACTAAACATATCATCCATCAAATCCTCGTATCTAGGCTTAGGTTTAACCACTTTCCAATTCACCATCCTTGGGATTAAATTGTGAACATGAAAGACAAGTGATTCATCAACTGTGGCACAACATTCGTACCACCAAATCTGAAGCGCATATGACATGCCACTCAGACGGTAAACTTTTGGACATCATTCATCGATCGACTAATAGGAGCCATCAGTTTCTCAAAAGCCATTTTTCCCTATGGAAAATGACTAGAACTTTCATCATCCACCATGTGAAAGTCTCAAGCAGGGATATTGGTTTTATCTGATTGGGAGAACACAAATGTGCGTATAAAGTACAATATCCCAATTTTTATCGCATCTTTCACATTTTCCCCACTTGTTATTCAAAGAAAGCTTGACCAACTCACCCTTTTTCACATTTGCTGTCGAATTCGGAAAATATTTTTTCTGTAGTCGACATGGTGGAAGGTCTGAATAATTAAAATCATCTACGTTGCCGATGCATTTCAATCCTGTAACGATAGTAAACTTGTACAGTGAAAATCAAAGAAGTGTATTGTTGACCAACACCCTTAGTTGATCCTGATATGAGTGTTGGACCTCTAAGATCATCAAGAACCTTGCTATCAATCCTTGAAAGTTACAATTAGGTAGGTTCATAAATGACCCAAAACAAGTACTTCTGAAAATTCTGATTCCTTCATCCTTCAAAACCACTTTAAGCATATCTACTACATTAATGTTGTGTGCACTACCAATCCTTACGTTGTGGGAAGGTCACTTTTTCACAATCAAACTAACATTCTGGCAACAAAAAAAAAAACAGAAGTTGATTCATATGTCAAATGAATCACATGTTTATAAATTACAACAACAATAAAATGAGTATAGTAAGTGTTATCACATATGTATCACAAAAAAAATGATACACAGAGAATCACTCTTATTCTATATGAAAATGTGTAGCTGTAACGCCAATATGAATCACCAGCACAATATATGTATCACCAATTAAAATATCATTTTAGTGTAACACCCCTATGAATCACCAGCACAATATATGTATCACTAATTAAAATATCATTTTAGTGTAACACCCATATGAATCACCAGCACAATATATGTATCACCAATTAAAATATTATTTTAATGTAACACCCATATGAATCACCAGCACAGTATATGTATCATCAATTAAAATATCATTTTAGTTTAACACCCATATGAATCACCAAAAAAATACGAATCACCAATATGAAGTTAGACTGTTAATCTGTTATTATATGAATCACCAATATGAATCACAAGGTATATGAATCACCAGTTATGAATCACTTGCGATAACAATACTTGCTCCGGCGGAGATTTGAAGATATATTCAATTTCATCCTGATCTTTCATTTGTTTGTCGGAATCTCGATTTTTAGCAACAAAAGCTTCTCTTAAAATCTTCAATTTTTTAAGGTCATTCCGCTGCTTTGAATGATTTTCACTAAAACCTAACTTGGTGCAATTAAATTTGCCCAAAGTAAAGCCCAGAACTTGATTACTATCATGAACACCTTTTTGTGTTTCAATTTGTGAAATTCCCAAACTGAATGAGGGTAAATCTTCATTAGCTATTGAAGATTCAACAAATTAATACAAAGAAATTTAAAGAATATATAGATATTGACTTCTCTTGTTAAAAACTAACTTAAAACCCACATAAACAAACAATTAACCTCTTTGAAGTAGTTGACAAATTTTAAAATTTAATGCTGAAAGATTACGTTTAATCAGTTGAAGTAGTGGAGAAAGAAATTGACTCAAAATATGCTAAAATGAGAGAGATTTAATAGGAGTAATTTGTGGAAAAAAAGAAGAAGAAGATGCGTATAAGGATGAGAGAGAAAGACGTTAATGGAGGAGAGAAAATATGGTGTGAAAGTTAAAGCAAATGTATCACCAGTAAATATCCAAAAAAGGATTTTATGTAATTTTTAAAATATTAAGGGATATTTGATAATATGATGCCTTAAGTTTGGAGTTTTTGTAATTTATCCTTTTTAAAAAGTCCTCAACTTCAAATTTCAAATTTTAAAATTTCCCCCTTTTTCTTATCTTTCAATCTTTCTTAATATTTTTTCTTTCTATCTCCAAATTTCTTTATCCCCATCTTCTTCTTCTTATTTTTTTTCTCTCTCTAGATTTTCCTATTCTTTCCTCTTCTCTTCTTCTTTTTCTTTCTCTTTTCATTTCATTCTTCTTCCTTTTTAAATTTTCATGGATATTTTTTTAAAAAAACAATTGAGAAGTTTGAAAAGAAATTTTTTGATTTCTTTTAAAAATAAATAAAGAAATAGTTTAGCAAATTCAGCAACTACCATGGTTGCTACAATAGTTACGGTAATTGCTGCAACAACTACTATTAGTTGTTATGTTACAACAATTATCGAAATTGCTGCAGCAACTTCAATACTTAATTTCTGAAAAAAAATGTGCTTGGAGGAGGAGCTCACAAAAAAGTGTTATTTTTGGTAAAAAGGAAGGTGATGATGCTGATGGTGGTGACGTCGAATGAGAAGATGACATTTGTTATGGTGTTGATAGCGATGGTGGTGGAGGAGAAAGAAGAAAAATAGGCGATAGTTATGTAGAGGAAGGAGATAATGGTGAATTTGAAAGAGGTGACAATGGTAGTAATAGTGATAGTGGAGGAAGAGGAGGCAGTGGCGACAACAAAAAGGGTGTGGAAGAGGATTGATGGTGATGGTGTAGGGATCTTTGTGTAAATATAATATAGGAATCCTTGTGTAAATTATAAAACTTGAAGATTTTAAAATTAATGTTATTAATACTAATCTTAAAATTATCATCTCTACTCACTCAATATTTAAGACTTGTGTCACTCTTTTTAGTTTTGAAATTTATTTGTCACCCTTAATTAATTTGCCTTAATAACTTTACTAATGGATATATTTGGCCCAATAATTTAACTAGGTGTAAATTTAGTTAATTTATCAAAATATTGGGTATTTTTGACGAAGTTATTCATTCAAGATATACACGAAGGAAGAACAACAAAAACGAAAGATCAAATCATTTACTAGTCGATGAGCAAATTTTCTCCAGGGAATTAGTGGCACCATTAAAACAGGTTCTTCTTCTTCCTTCTTACACCATTTTTTTGTTGCTATAAACTGTGAATCTTGTAGTGGAAAATTTGATGGACATGTTTCTATTAACCTGTTGACATAAACATATGTAACCAACAATATTCGTAGCCAACAAAAATATCTCCACAGGCGACAATATTATGAATAAACAGTAACTTGATTTTGCTTGATACACTTTGTATATAATAGTATTCAATTTGGTAATTGAATTTTTGTCACACCAAGGCTGTAACCTAGCTGTAGATGTTGGAATTTGTTTGTCCAATAGTTATTTTATTTTATATTTTGCGAAAATCTAGTGACAGCTTGCTGTTATGAATTGTTATGCTGATCATTTCTCATTTGATCTGAGACTTTGGTGTAGTATTGTTTCATGACGCATTCATAGAGGAGATCATTTTTATCATAATCTGTAATGACAGTAATGTAGTTCAATGTTAGCCTAGTAGAAGCATGTTCAAGCTTCCTCTTCTCAATCCCAAATTCCTTTAACGTTTCATGGAGGGTTTGAGCAGTCTTACGCTAAAACTAATTGATGTTCGAGATGCTTATTTCTTTTCTTTTTGGAACGAAAGTTTGAGTGTTTGATTAATACTTGGGTTTAAAAAATGAAAATTCAGGACTAGACAATCATTGGAATACATGAAAAATCCACTCTATTATCAGCTCATTCACAACCACCTTACAACGACATCAAACTATGAAATTTTGAAAACATTATGATATTCACTTTCCAGGAACAAAGTTTGTGGCGTAGGCCCAGGCATTGTTGTTTACTGGATCTGCAAGGTGATCAGCAAGGTTCTCCAATGGGCCCTTTCCGGTAACAATGGCCTGAACAAAGAATCCAAACATAGAGAACATAGCAAGTCTACCATTCTTAATCTCCTTTACCTTGAGCTCAGCAAATGCCTCTGGATCATCAGCAAGACCTAATGGGTCAAAGCTGCCACCAGGGTAGAGTGGGTCAACGACTTCACCAAGAGGCCCACCAGCAATACGGTATCCCTCAACGGCTCCCATCAAGACAACTTGGCAAGCCCAGATGGCCAAGATGCTCTGTGCATGGACCAAGCTTGGGTTGCCCAAGTAGTCAAGTCCACCCTCGCTGAATATCTGGGATCCAGCCTTGAACCACACAGCCTCACCAAACTTGACACCATTACGGGCCAAGAGCTCAGGGAAGACACATCCAAGAGCACCAAGCATAGCCCATCTGCAGTGGATCACCTCGAGTTCTCGGTTCTTGGCAAAGGTTTCTGGGTCTGCTGAAAGTCCAGCAGTGTCCCACCCGTAGTCACCAGGGAATTCACCGGTCAAGTAGCTTGGGGCCTCACCTGAGAATGGGCCCAAGTACTTGACACGGTCTGGCCCATACCATGGGCTGCCAGATGAGGCAGGCTTGGAGACAGCCTTTCTCATAGAGATCCTTCCATTTCCAGTGATTTCTGAGGCAGAGGGTGAGAGTTTCACTGCCTGTCCAGCAAAAGAAGGGGAAGAAAGTGCCATTGTAGAAGCTGCCATGGCTTATCAAGAGAAAAGTGTTTGATGGTATGAATATTGTTGAAGTTGGTTGTGATGAAGCTGAAGTCAGTTGGGTTTCAGAATATATAGCAAGTAAGAGGGAAAGAATACTTATCTAGTGATATCTATATCTATGATCTCATTGGGTATCAAGATCCCATGTACAACAATTAATGCACTCTTGGGAATCTCCAATCCATCAATTTTCCAGGATGTTCACTAAGGGGGACCCAACCAATTTTGTCCTCCTATATGTGGCTGCAAGGCTTGAAATCTATTCTATGATTTCTTGAGCTTCAATATGATATCTCTTATCCATTGGGAATTTCTCAAGATTTTATCCACCAGGACTATAGTTCATTCAGAGTAGAACTATGGCGTAGCATTTCACTAAATAAATTGAGGAAAAGCTGAAATTCATTTGTATCAGATTATCAATTACTGATGTTTGTCAAAAGATTAACCTGTAATTGCTTAATAAGCAAAGGTGGATCAAGATTGAACTTTACGAATTCTGAAATGTAGGACTAGACCTTAAGCAGTATATCCTCCGTCCTAATTTATCTGGTACAATTGAATTTCGAGAGTCAATCAAGTTTTTGTTTGATGGAATTTCTTTATATGTGTTTTAAATATTTCAAGTTGTTAATAATTGTGATTTATAGGAGTACTTTTTATTTTTAGATAACCGTGGTGTCCGGTATTCGCCACCTCCCACCATCATGGGATTTGAACCTAAAACTTCTGAGATTCTCAACCCACTTCATTGACCATTAGACCTTGGGTTCATTGTGATTTATAATATTGTTTAATAGTTTCCAAGTACATTGATTTTATTTCAAAAAGCTTAAAACTTTTGTGTCCAAATTGATGTTGACACCTAATTTTTACCCCTCATAACTAAGTTTAATTCCGAGTTCTTCGATTCTTAATAAGATTACAACATTTATTTTATCGAATAAAGGACATTTTCAAAAATATTTATCGGGGTAATTTCGTCACTTTAAGTAGCAATAACATGTTATCGTGCCCGAATATATGAAATTATATGCTTTGGTTACTTAAATGGCTATTTTCTATAAAATAATCAAAGTTTGTCTTGAAATAATTTCGAATGGTTAAAATCTTGGTCTAAACATAATTTAATTTCAAAAATAATTTGTTCATATAAATATTTGTTTAAATTTTATTAAATCAAGAATCTCGGAATTAAAGGAAATATTAATTGATTTCGAACTTTGATTCAATTCGGCCAACCTATCAGCTTCGACCACAATTGAAATTAGATTGGCCATTATTGCGAGCAATTGGCCAATTGATTTTAAATTTGACCAAAATTTGAATAAATCAGTCAAATCTCCAATTACATAATCCACCCAATTAAATCAATTTTGTCCCATTTTGTAAACTACAAACAACAACCCACTTTCATAATTTAGCTTACTAGCCTTGCCAACCAAATAGTTAAGATCAGCCCTTCCCCTTTCAGTTGGGCCGTTAGTCCAAAACTTTCAGATGACCCAACAATTTTCAAATGACAGCAAACCCAACCCATTTTCTCAGCAATCTTTTTCTTTAATTATATTGACCGCCCCAGCCCAACAACAACATCCGATTCATAACGAGGCCCAATTTCAGCATCCCCACCAGCCTATTTTCCTCTTTATTCTCAAATAGGCCTAAATCAACCACCTGTGACCCGATCCAACCCAATTCCCTTTACCCCCTTTATCTTCTTTCTCTTCAAACCAAGGGAAAACCAAAAACAGCTGTAATACTACGACACCACCACCTTCATCGACAACACAAGCAACCAACAACGGCGAAAAACCCGAATCCATCAACCCGATAACCCGACTCCACCTGCCCCAACCCTTTTGTTTGCTCTCCACACGCGTATCACGCGTCAGAAAGACGAGAAAGGAATCCAAGAAAAAATCAGTCTCAAATCTTCTAGAACGAGCCTAGGTGTCATCCCCAACGGTTCAATCCCGTGTTTCTCGGATAAGATTGTACGATTTCGTACAGAGTTGGATGATTTTCATTGGTTCTTGAAAAGAGTCCGTTTTGCCTAAATGGTATTAGTCTACCGTCGCAAATTTCTTCAAAAAAAATTCAAAGTTGGTATGTTTTGGGCTAAAAAATGAGGCTGTGGGAGGATGGGATTCTGAATTTTGAATTTCTCTTTTTTTTTAATCCCTAGATTACCCCCAATTCATCCCATATATAAGGATCCATCGGGTCACTGTGATGGGGGGATTTTTTTTGAGACGGGACTCTCCTTTTTTTTTTCTAGGTTCACAACCTTAGAGGTAAAGGGATTCCAACGCGGAGGTTTGGAAAATCTTGCAAAAGTATCGAGGGTTTTGGGGTCGAAAAATTTTAGGGAAAAGTTTCTTAAATTAGGAAATTGATAGAGAGGGCCAAGTTCAGAAACCAAGGAGGAAGTTTTCGGAGAAAGGAAACAAAGTTTTTAGTATAGGTGTCTTTGGTCGACGACTACTTCGAGCTTTCGTGGTCACCGTGTTAAACTTTCTAGTGGTGTTGAAATTCTGTCGTCATCTCAACAACCCGTTTTGCTGCTCCGAAACAGGTAAACACGCCTTTTTCTTTGAGTTTGTTTTGCTTCTTCATCTCATCCTTCGTAGTTTTGTAATTATAGTGATAGTGGGATGGTTTGTTGTAGATGGTTGTTATGGACATAGGATTTGCTTGCAAAGATTGTCGTTATGTTGTTCGTTGCATAAATGTCTACACTCCAATCCTTCGCTTCACTTTCGATTACGTATGTTTCGGTTAGATCGTTTTAACTCACCATATTATTTTCATGCTGTTAGTTAGTTTCAATCCATTCTTAATAGTAATCAATGTTGTCATGGTGGTGTTTTTTTTTAGCATAAATGTTGCTGATTTTTTCAGTTTAAATAGTATTACTTTCAAGCCAGAATATTGTTATTTTCTGAGTCTTAAGTATTGTTGGGTTTCAACCCCAAATATTGTTGTGTTTTTTAGTCCAAGTAGTGCTGTTTTTAGGCCTGATTATTGCTGTTTTTTAGCCTAAATATCGCAGGTTTTTAGCCTGAATGATGTTTCGGAACTTAAATATTTTTCCCAGACCTTGAACATCATCGTTGAACGCTTTGGTTTTGTTTTGTTGCGTCAAACATCTAAAATTTTCTTAAGTAGCATACAGTTGAGTCGGATCTTATTTGGTTGTCTTTAGAATCGATCAATAACATGTTGGTTGTTTTGTTTCGATTTAAATCGATCTTATTTTCGAATTATAGATGACCAAAATAGATGATGTGCTTCTTTCTTCTTGAAAATGACGTTCAAAACTGTTTGTGCTTGAGGCGTTGATTTATTCTTTCTTTCCCCCTTTGTTAAAAATATGTCCAATTCATCTTTTTGTGTCGATTAGAATAGTGGCTTGTCAATATCCTTTTCTTACCTTGGACTGATTTTAGCTCATAGGCTTACAAATCTTAAGGTTTTGCAAAGCTATTATGTAGAAAACGATGATTCTATTGTCTTTTGGATACTAATCTACATCCCCAATATTTCTTTCAACAAATTGTTTCGGAGTCTATCATTTTCTCTTTTTGTCTTTGTTAGTATGTGTTTCTTTGTTTTTAATACTTGTTTTTTGGTTATCTTCTACCCTTTTTAATTATCTGGTTCAATATATTGATTTTTTTTAGCTTCAAGAATCTTGTGATGAACTATCACTTGCTGGTCATTGATATCAAAATAAATCAAGATGTGTTCAAACCAAGCTATATAATTGATCTTTTCTCTTAAGTTCGTGCTTTCTGGTTGATAAATTTTAAGGTGATATTTCTATGGGTGAAATGAATCAGGAGCTTTACATGATATTTCTTTTAATTAGATCACACTAGTACTGTTTTATTCATGCACCAAATGTATTCTTTTCCATGTCATCACTTATTTGTTAAGTATCCAACTTTCAAACATATATTAATTTTCTTACTTTTTACTTTGCATGTGGATACGTTTGAGTTCTAAACGGACTCGTTTTCACCTTTGCATCCTCGCTATGGGCCCTTGAGGCTCACCTCGTTGAACTAAGTCCAAAAGAAGGTCCAAAAGCCCATCGTTTGGCGTATGGATACGAGAAGACGGAAGGAAAGGAAATGGATTAAAACCCTACGTTTGAAGCGGCTAAGAGACAAAAGTCTCATTTATTATTTCATTCTATTTAATTATTGTTGCTTTTTTTATTTATTTTATTTGTTTGTTCATTTATTTATTCATTCGGGCCACGAAGTCAAAGTTGTAAATTTAATACAGGTGGAGCGAGACTCGAGCTAAAGACTCAAAAAACATAGAATTAGGACAGGTGCAAATGGGTCGAAATCCTAACTAAATTAGGACAGGGTCGACGGTTTGGGCTTAAAAGCCTAAATCATTACTTTCCCACTTTTTTCCTTTTTTCTTTTCATTTACTTGTTTGCTTGTCTCTTTGCGAAGTTAGTTAAATCCCTAACTAAGTCGCTAAAAAATTGATTTTGAATTTTTTTATTCCTTAATCAACTATTTTTCTAGCAAATTGATTCTCCGAAGTTAATCAAAAGAATGTTTTTAAACAGTCCGGATAACCGCAAGTTGACAGACGTTTTAGGTGCCTAACACCTTCCTAAAACGTTAATAGGAACCGCTTACTCAGAATCTCTTAACTTAAATGATTTTTCTGTTTTGAATTGTTTGAAGTAATTCTTTAAAGGTTTCTTAATTCCTTTTCAAAATTAAGTGGCGATTCTGTTTCAAAAGTCAAAATTTTCGCAAAACAGAAATGGCGACTCTGTTGGGGATTTTTAAACTAGGTTCTAACCAAATGTTTGATTTTGTCTTTTGATTAACTGTTTATGTGTTTATATGTTTCGATTCTGTAAATATTAATTATCGCATCTCATGGCATATCCTTGCATTATTTAAACTATTTTGGGGTTTCGTGGATGTCCGGCCCTTGTTGTTCAATTCCAAAATATGTTGGAAATACGAATATCTTATTAGCACGTGAGTCGTCTGACGCTGTTCGTATTTTCAAACTCAAGTTGTTCGCTTGAGAATCAGTGTTCAAACCCACTCTAGACACAGAGGATAGAACGAAACCAAAATCCTATTTTAGGCATGAGTCTAGGACGACCCAGTACCCGAGTGGGGTATTGGGCTCATTAGAAAACCTACCCTACGTCTATTGACCCCGAGTCAATTACAGAAGAATCATATTTATGTGTTGAAAAAAATACATGCTTGTCTAATTCAATCCATTATCCTTTGGGGTCCTGGGAAGGCTTATCTTTGTCTGCTTTCATGTAGGATATGGCTCAACTACATTCTCACGAAAAGTTCAAGATGGTTACTAAACCTGACGATTTCTTGAAACTATGGTGGGACCACATGAGCGTAGGAGAGAAAAAGATTGTTAGAACACACATTGGGCATCTTCCTTCTTTGATCGAGATGGACGCTTGGCCCAAAATTATCCATGTACTAATAACTTTTTGGGATGATCAGAATATGGTATTTCGCTTTGGGGATGTTGAATTGACTCCTGCCATTGAAGAGGTATTGATTTTTTATGAGAGTACGGAAATGTGTTTTAAGAGCAGGTAGACACCTAATAAGAACATTTTAGTCCCGGTTGTGTGGGATCGTCAAATAATCAAGGAGGTATTTTTAACTGACGACGACACCTGGCTAGGAGAACGTGTGGAGCAAATATCACTTTTCGTGAGTTGTATTGTTGGTTCGGGAGATTCAATGTTTTTCACAAATTTGGGCATAAATATGAGTCAGAAGCAAAATGGAAAGAGACGAGAGCTTTTGCGTTTGCGGTAGGCCTACTTGGAACCATGGTGTTCCCACAAGGGGAAAATGACACAATTCATCCGAGGGTTGTCTCAGTGACCCATGCACTCTTCTTTGGAATGGAGTACAATTCTAAAAAGGTATTCCACAACTTAGATCCTATGATTGTCACCGGCCTATATCGAACTTTGGATAGGTGTCAAGTCGAGAATCATTTCTTTCAAGGCTGCAACCTTATGTTACAATGGTGGATGATGATTCATTTGGTGAAAAATCCTAGAATGACACAACCTGACCACAAAACAAGGTGGAATCTGCTAGTATCGCATGACATGTGGTTGTTTTTACACAAGTTCAAAAGGGAAGCATCTCATGAATTTTGGTTTAAGACTCTTGGAGAATTAAGAGATGACGATATCCAATGGTCCCTTAACTATCTTCATTCAGGGAAATACATTATTCGAGGGGGCGAGTGGCCTTTTCTAGTGCTTCCGGGTATCAGGGGAACCCGTCCCTACAATCCTGGTAGAGTTCTTAGGCAATTTGAGATCAAGAAGGAGACGCCTCAAATCGATTCTATGCTTAGATTCTTCACCGAATATGATGAAAGCGAGCCCCCGCTCAAAGACTACATAATAAAAAGATAGAGAAGGAGAAGGTGGACGGAAGTCTCTTTCCATATAGGGTATGAACCTAAAGTCAACGATACTTACAAGGAGTGGTTAAAAAAGAGCCTCGCCGGAGCATTGATTTCGGGGCCAAACGTGCCCACTCAGGTCATGGATGTTGAATTCGAGCATCAGATCCGACTCCACAAGCTTCAGGATGCATTTCAGAAAAGTGAAATCGCGCACCGACATCACATGTAGAAGATGCTTTAACAATACGTATGTTAAGGGAAGAGTTGAAAAGAGCTAGGCAAGAGGCTGATGATGCTAGGCAGTGTTTAATCGATTTGGATGATAGCATGGCCTCTTAACTTGATAGTATAGGAAAAATGACTTACCACAGCAAGACACAGTTATACGGGAGTCATCTGATCATCAATAGGTATCAAATAACACAGGAGGTGAACAAGGCAAAGAAGGCAAAGACATACAAAGGAGCCTCCGGTAGCTAGTTTTTCTATTTCCCCTGCGCGGGAACTTATTTTCTTTCATGTTATTTCCCTTTTTTTCCTAAAGATTGTATCCCTCATTTGTTATTTTTTTGAAGGCATTTATGCCCTTTTTCATGTCTATATAAGTTAGGGGACAATGGATTGACTTTAAGGAAGCATATATTTTCTTCAAAATTGTTAGGCCTGAACCCTTGGCTCAAAAAGGGTCACCCCAGATACGCATTATTATAATGTTTTGTGTGATATAATTTCTTATGTTCTTATGTGTGTTTATTTGGATCAAAGGCAAGTTAATCCGCTATACTCCTATGGATGAATTTGGCTATAACTCAAACAACTCTATGTGATTATTTCTTGTCAAATATTTTGCATTACTTATCACATACGGAAACTAACACATCTGCCTTTGAGTTGTTTTACTTAACAGATAGTAGAAACTACTCCGTGTTGATATAAGCTGGCAGAACATCCCTACTTCACCCGGTCAAAAGCGCACAAAATCCCTTACTCTGATCATCATTTAATAATACTGGAAATAATAAAGAAAACACATTGACCATCAGGGACAATCTAATAGTGGAACAGAATGAGATGATTACGAAACTCGCAAGAAAGCTTGAAATGCTTCAGGAGAAAATAAATTGTACTCGAGATTTGGCTCACCTGGCCATCACTGTTAATACTCCCATTCCAGGAGGACACGGGACTCCACTCCAAATCCCTTCCCTTAGTACGCCTATTCTCGAGGATCAGCCAAATAACATATCTTCCGTCTCTACCCCTTCACTTATCCAAAATACCAATCGCGAAAATAACCCAGATACCTACCATCCACAAAATCCATCTCTAACCCCACAAAACCCATCTACAAATCTATTCCCAAATCCCTAGAACACATTTTCAAATCAAGAAAATTCATTCCCAAATCCACAGGATTCACTTCCAAACCCGTAAAATCCATCAAATCTACTCCTGAATCCACCAAATTCATTTCCAAATCCGCAGAATTCTCTTCCAATTCCACCAAACCACTCGTAAATTCCACAAAACCTTCCTAAATTTCAAAACGTCCTCCCCACCTACCAACAAACTTCCTTTCATCTGCAAAATCAAGCCTCCTTTCTAAAGCCCCCTCATGCCATCATATCCCCTGATATCTATAATCCCCTACCTAATTTCGAGATGGACCATTATGAAGAGAAGGAGAAAGAGTGAAGGACCGAGCATGAAATGAGGTTGCTAGCTATGAATGAAGAGATCATGAGGATCAAAGAATCTCATGAAGCGAGGGACCACGACGGTTTAGGGTATAATGACTTATGTGTTCACTCTGGAGTAGATCTACTAGAAGGGTACAAGGTCCCCAAGTTTGAAGTGTTTGATGGTGTTGGGAATCTAATGGCCCATCTGAAGAGGTACTGTGAGCAACTGGTAGGGATTGGAAAAAATGAGGCATTATTGATGCACCTATTCAACCGAAGTTTTAGCGTGGAAGCCTTAGAGTGGTTCATGTCTCAGCAGCCAAAAAAAATGGACTGGTTGGAAATCATTGGCTAAGGGTTACTGTAACGCCCCGTAAAGGTCATACATGTATTAGACTGTAATTTCTGAGCTTTAGACTTAAGTTTTAAAATTTTTCTAAGTGTTGAAATGACTTAGACTCATTCTTAGCTGGCAATCTTCGGGATACAACTTCTCAACCTTCACGACCTCCATTTTTAGATTTTCAAGTTGCGTTACGATCGGGCAATCTCATAGTACATCTCGGATAAGTTTTGGAATTTTTCGGAATGCATAAGGCTGCGTTTGGATTTCAAAACAGTAGCAAAACGCATAGCCTATTGCCCAGTTTTTCAGCATTTCAGGGTCAACTTCAAACGATCATAACTCCCTGTATATAATGAACTGTGTGATCTATAATATATCAAACGAAAGATCTTTGAGTCCTCTTTCAAATGCAGTTGGTTTCATCCAATTTGAATATATGAGTAAAAGGTTATAATCGATTTACTCCAGCCTATCAAACTGTCAACTGAGGGATAAATTTGACCTTAATTGTTCCTTGGGGGTATTTTGGTCATCCTCCACCCCTATATATACCACCAACACGGGATTTAATCTCTCAAACACCATAATACACATGCTTTCCTCACAATTGCTCAAGAATTCCCCTTAGGGTTTCAAAATAAAAACCCAAATAGTTCAAGATTCGACCGTAAGTTTTCAAAGATAATTACATATTCGGAATCACCAATCCGCTAGCTTCAAGAAACATCTATTATCCTTGGAGAACAAGGTACGCGGGGTTTTCCCTAAAATCTCATGGGCATAGAAATCATGTTTTAAGTATCGGGTTTTCAAATTCATGTGCATACTCATGTTTTAGAAGTTTTAATGATATTGTTTTGGCCTTTTGGCTTTCCCCCAAAGTGGTTTGAAAATTATATGTATATGTATATATGTGTTTGTCCTGAAATATATGAATTTAAAGCATGATTTTCATGGAACCCCTCTCTTAATGTAAATTTTTCCATGTATCACGTAATATAAATTGTTTTGGAATATGATTTTGAACACGAAAGAGAGGGTTGTGAATGTTGAATATGCATGTAATGAAAGAATGCATGGTTTTGCCAAAATGCACATGACCACCATATGTTTGATGAAAGTTTTGCATGAATTTGATTTAAGTTTCGGAACATGACATCTTTAATGTAAACTACATGCTTCGGTGGTCTGAAACGTTATTTCTATGAAAAATCGTGCTAAATGCACTATGGCTCAGAAATAGGACTTGCAAGTCTTGGTATGACGATACCAACTCAGACAAACGCCATAACAGATACAGACTAGTACAGAAATTAGATTTTTATCAGACTCAGACTAACAGATATTTCAGACTTTCATGATTTTAGACATTCAGAATGTTACATGTACAGAAAAGGTTAAAAATGGGCATACAGAGATGTTAGGTGGTCCCCCGAAGAGGTTGAGTTCAAGCGACTCATTGCCTAAAACCGTGGTTTGCCGACCCGGGTATATTATTATGCGCTGACTTAAATGTCCTGTAGCGTATCAGACTCAGAGACTCCAACCCTTGCGGCACACTTGGGTTGGGGGCTTCCCCGCCGAGTCAATGGCGGATTCCATACATCCCGTGGAATATTCAGACTTGTAGGGGAACACCACCTAACTCAGAAGTAAAACACAGATCATGATTTGAAATGAACAGACAGGTTGCATGTTTTCAGAAAGTGCCCATGTATTTTTCAGAAACAGTTTTATACAGGATGTCTTGATGGAAAATTTCTTTCGCTTATATATATATATATGTATGTATGTTCCATTCTACTATTTTTGGATTGCTTCGCGTGCCAGTACTTTTGTGCTGACCCCCCCCTCCTTCCAGGTTCTGAGGCACAGTCTAGGGGTCCAGCTACTTAGTAGATATTCTCGGATTTGCAGACTTGATCTCATAGTGGTGAGCCTTCTATTATCCGGAAGGCCTAATTATGTCAGACATTAGCTTATTTATTATATTTTTGGTTTACTGGGGGCCTTGTCCCAGTTTCTTTTCAGACAGATGTTTGTGTTCTTAGTAGAGATTTCGCAGACTGATGTCAGATAGTATTATTCAGAAATAATGCAGGACTTGACCATGTTTTCCGTACTCAGTTTAAATTTTGCATTTTGTTATGATTATAAATGTTGTGCATGATAACCAGATAGAGAATGGGTGTTCCGGGCCTTCATGGTTCGGGATGCTCGTCATGGCCAGGGCCTAGGCTCGGGTCGTGACAGTTACCTAGACAGGTTCTCATTCAACATTGAAATTATCCCAGACTGGTATTCACTATGTCGGATCAAACAAAAGAGTGATGGGAGTTTTCGAGACTATGCTTTTCGTTGGAGAAAGGAAGCTGCCAAAGTGCAACCCTCCATGTTCGAGGAAGAAATGGTATCTGTATTCTCTCACGCTCAAGAAGGAGAATATTATACCAGGATGGTGTTCGCTTCAGGGCAACTTTTGCAGATTTGGTAAAAATCTGGTAATCACTGGAAGAAGGTATTTGTACAGGAAAAAAATTGCCAAGACCCCAACATCATTTGGAATTGCTATGTTCTCGAAGAAGAAAAAGAAGGATGTAGGCACGATTTCTGCTGATTCTATTGCAAAAATGAAAAAGAGGTTCAACTCTAGGAATATTTTCTCTTCTTTGCCATCACCAAACTTTCAGCATGTATTCTATACCCAACCCCAATACCAAGCTTCACTTCCAAATGTCCAACCTCAGTACCAAACTCCACTCCCAAATAGTCAACCCCAGTACCAAGCTCCACTCCTAAATGTCCAATCCCAATTCCAAGCTTCGTAGCAAAATATTTTTCCCCAATGTCAAGTTCCACCACCGAATTATCATCCTAATGTCCAATCCACTCTTCCAAACATCCGAACAAATATCCAAGCACCTCCAAATTATCATTAAGTGCTTTCTCCTGCAAATCAAAATCATTATAACACTCCGCGTCGAAACATCGAAAATAAACCTCCCCAAAAGTTCACCCCGCTTGCTGAAAGTTGCACCCAACTATTTGAAAGATTAAAGAATGTCGGTCACTTGCAATCGATCTAGCCAAATCTTGTCAATCCCAACTCTCGATTTTATCATCCTGATCAAAATTGTTCTTATCATTCAGGAGCAGCAGGGCACAGTACCGAAGACTATTTTATCTTGAAACACAGGATCCAAGATTTGATTGATCAAAAGGTCATCACGCTTCAGTCACCGACGCTAAATGTCAATAGTAACTCATTGCCTAATCATGGGGGATCTAAAATTAACATGATTGAAATGAAACGAGAATGAGTGTCTGGCAAGACTATTACTAAGATGAATTCAGAAGAGTGCAAAAGGGCAGAAGAGGTAGAAAAGATAGAGAGAGTTGTGGTTGCCTTAAGTGTCAATAAGAAAGCCCCATTTATAGTGATGACGGCCCCTATCCAAGTGTACACTCCCCCGCCAAGAAAGGAATTTATTGTACAGACCGCTGTTGCCTAAGGGATGATGCAATTGGGACGATGCTACATCCCTGAAGAATTGACCAACAAAAAAGATTCACAAAAAAGGCCAACCACTAAAGGAGAGGTTGAGGAATTTTGGAGGCGTATGCAACCCAAAGATTATTCAATTGTCAAACATTTAGAGAAAACGCCAGCCCAAATCTCCATTTTGGCACTATCAATGAGTTCACAATACCACCGACAAGCTTTATCGAAGCTCTTGGATGAAGTGTATGTTCCCGTAGGAATGAGTGTTGAGAACATGGCTGCGATAATAGAAAACATTATGGGGAATCATCGTATATCATTCAGTGATGAAGAGTTGCTGTTTGAAGGAGCGATGCACAACAAAGCCTTGCATGTCACTGTCATTTGCCAAGATTATGCAATTAATCATGTATTAATAGATGATATATCTGGTGTGAATATTTTTCCCCTCTCCACGTTGGTTCAAATGGGCTATGATTTGGGAAAATTCATCAAAGCCACGTAAATGTGAGAGAATTCGATGGAGGGCAGAGAGATATCATAGGAGAAATTGATTTGTACATCCAAATGGGACCTGCTGAGTTCAAAACTAAGTTTCATGTTATAGATATTCATCCTAGCTACAACCTGCTCTTGGGAAGACCATGGATACATGGTGCAAAAACCGTTTCATCACCCCTTCATCAACTATTAAAGTTTATTTGGGAGGATTATGAAGTAGTCATCCAAGGGTAAGGAAGCCGAGCGGATCGTCCCAATGGTTATGTGCCGGTAATTGAAGATGTTCCAAAGGGTAGTAGTTTCTATACGGTTGAAATTACAAATGCTGTGGAGAAGGATCTAACGCTCAAAGGGCCAATGTCTTCTGTCTACAAAATGATTGCGACGATGATGTTAAGAAATAGATTCGAGCCTGGTCGGGGTTTGGGTAAGAATCTAATAGGAATTATTGAGCCTATTATGATCCCAGAGAAAGCCTCTAAATATGGGTTAGGATATCAGCCTACCGAGAAGGATATGGTTGAGGATAAGTCAGAGCAGAGTTTGTGTAGGCCCTTTTCGCTCTTGTACCAGTCATTTCCTGTACGGGAGGTGTCGAATGATGAAGGTCTTCAGTATGGATAGGAGATTTGTTCGAGGGGTGCAATGCTATACCAGAAGATTTCCCAAAGTCCAGCGGGGTGAAGAAGATTGCTCCAGGGGGGGCCTTGAAAAACTGGACCTCCATTCCACTCATAACCTGTCTCCCATCGTGGTAGATGAAAGGGCAATTAATAATAGTTTTAAAATCGGTGATGATTTGGAAGAGGCCCCGCGATCCACCCTTTATATCTCAAAACTTTATTTTTATATTTTACTGCTTTCAAAAAGTCATGGACTTGTATTTGCATGAGTCATGAGCCATGGTTTTGTAATTATCTCGTAAATTTCATTGAAAAGGCCTTCATTCATTTTAAAAAAAATTATTATTCCTGAAACATTCCTATTCGTATATTTTATTATTATCTCATTATCATCTAACTTGGTTTGTTTGTCCATTACAGTAACAATAACTTAAAATCTGCCAATGTCATGTCATATCAAAGCTTAGACGAACAAAATAAGGGGAATGATGATGATTGGAAGGACGGTGATGAGGAACAATTAGTTGAAGATATAGAGGAGTTTGAGAATTGAGAAAAGCCTAACCTAGAGGAAACTAAAATAGTCAACCTCGGAGATTAAGATAAAATCAAAGAAACAAGTGTCAGCGTCCACCTGGCGGAAGCACAAAAGAGAGAGCTTATTCACCTGTTACGAGAATATATTGACGTGTTTGATTGGTCCTATGATGATATGCCGGGATTGAGTACCAGTATTATGTCGGATAAGTTGCCGATAAATCCAGAGTTTGATCCAGTCAAGCAAAAAATACGGAAATTCAAGCCATATTTAAGTCAAAGATCAAGGAAGAAGTGACAAAACAAATCCAGTCTACGGTTGTGGAGGTCACAAAATATCCAACATGGTTGGCCAACATTGTTCCTGTGCCGAAGAAGGACGGCAAGATTCAAATTTGTGTTGACTATAGAGACTTGAATAGAGCCAGTCCTAAAGATAATTTTTCATTGCCCAACATCCACATCCTCATCGATAATTGTGCAAAGCATGAAATTCAATCATTCGTTGATTGTTTTGCCGGGTATCATCAGATATTGATGGATGAGGAAGATGCAGAAAAGACGACTTTTATTACGTCCTGGGGTATTTATCATTACAGGGTAATGCCGTTTGGTCTCAAGAACGTAGGTGCAACATATATGAGGGCTATGATGATGATTTTCCATGATATGATCCATAAATAGATTGAGGTGTACGTGGATGATGTAATTATCAAATCCCACAAGAGTTCGGATCATCTGACTCATCTGGAGAAATTCTTCAACAGATTAAGAAAGTACAATTTAAAGTTAAATCCTGCTAAGTGTTCTTTTGGTGTGCCATCAGGGAAGTTGTTGGGGTTCATAGTTAGCAGAAGAGGCATCGAGTTAGACCCATCCAAAATCAAGACAATCCAAGACTTGACATCGCCGAGGGCCAAGAAGAAAGTTATGAGTTTCATGGTTCATTTGAATTACATTAGCAGGTTTATCGCTCAATCGACAGTCATATGCGAGCCAATTCTTAAGATGTTGAAGAAAAATGCATTGAATAAGTGGACAGAAGAATGTCATAGAGCTTTTGACCGCATCAAGGAATATCTGTCTGCACCGTCGGTTTTGGTTCCACCAAGAGAAGGAATTTCATTATTGCTTTACCTGTCAGTCTTAGAAAATGCTTTTGGATGTGTCCTCGGGTAACATGATGAGACCGGTAGAAAAGAGAAAGTCATTTACTACTTGAGTAAAAAGTTTACGCCATATGAAGCCCGTTATACTCTTGTAGAAATGACATGTTGTGATTTGACTTGGGCTGCACAAAAGTTGAGGCATTATCTGTCTTCGTACACGACATACATCATCTCAAGAATGGATTCATTGAAGTATATATTCCAGAAGACTATGCCCACAGGAAAGCTAGCCAAGTGGTAAATATTGCTGAGCGAGTTTGACATCATGTATGTAACTCAAAAGGCAATCAAGGGGCAAGATTTGGCAGATAATTTGGCAGAGAATCCAGTTAATGATGAGTATGAACCACTTCAAACTTACTTCCCATATGAGGAAATTCTATTAGTGGGAGAAGACATTACAGAAATTTACCCTGGATGGAGGTTATTCTTTGATGGAGCGGTCAACTTCAAAGGTTCAGGAATCGGAGCTATTTTGGTCTCAGAAACGGGTCAACATTATCCAGTAACTGCTAAGTTGCATTTACCATGCACCAACAATATGGCCGAATATGAAGCTTGTATCCTGGGTCTCAAATTGGCACTTGATATGGGTGTTCCTGAATTGCTAGTCATCGGGGATTCAGATTTGCTGATTCACCAGGTACGGGGAGAATGGGCGGTAAAAAATTCCAAGATTACTCCTTATGTTGAGCTGG
Source organism: Capsicum baccatum var. pendulum (assembly GCA_030864225.1). Classification (NCBI taxonomy): domain Eukaryota; kingdom Viridiplantae; phylum Streptophyta; class Magnoliopsida; order Solanales; family Solanaceae; genus Capsicum; species Capsicum baccatum. The sequence goes on along the minus strand of CM061551.1, from coordinate 138,119,973 downwards.
TACAGGAATTATGTGGAAAATTCAAAGAAGTTGATTTCAGACATATCCCAAGAATACAAAATGAGTTTGCTGATGCTTTGGCCACTATATCCTCCATGATTCGGCACCCATATCTGAGTTATATTGATCCTTTGGAAATAAGCTTGAAGGAGCAACCTGCGCATTGTGCACGTGTTGAAGAGAAGCCCGATGGAAACCCATGGTACTATGACATTAAAAGGTATTTAGAATCTGGAATATATCCTGAAGAGGCCAGCAACAACCAAAAGAAAACAACCCAGCATTTGGCAAAACACTGCTTTCCAAGTGTGGAATTTCTTTTTAAGAGGACACCTAATTTAGGATTTTTAAGATGCGTAGATGTTGCGGAAGCCAATAAATTGATAAAAGAAGTACACATAGGAGTTTTCGTACCCCGCGTGAATGGGTTTGTCCTTTCCAGAAAGATCCTGAGAACCGGCTACTTCTGGATGATTATGGAGAATGATTTAGTAAGTATGTGCAGAGATGTCCAAAATATCAGACACACGGAGATTTGATTCGAATGCCTCCACACGAGCTTCATGAAATGAATTCACTTTGGCATTTCGTAGCTTGAAGCATGGATGTTATCGGACCGATAGAGCCATCAGCATCGAATGGGCATAGATTTATTTTTGTTGCCATTGACTATTTCACTAAGTGGGTCAAAGCTGCGTCATATAGATTTGTCACTAAGAAAATGGTTGCAAATTTTGTTAGGAATAACTTGATTTGCCGATTCGGAGTGCCGTAATCAATAATTACTGATAATGGGGAAAACTTGAACAGTCACTTGATGAAAGAAATTTGTGATCAGTTCAAAATCGTGCATCGCAACTCTATCGCATATCATCTATGGATGAATGGAGCCATAGAAACTGCCAATAAGAACATCAAGAAGATCTTGAGAAAGATGGTCAAAAATGATAGATCATGTCATGAGATGTTACCTTATGCTTTGTTAGGTATCGCACAACAGTTCGAACCTCCATCGGGTCAACTCCCTATTTGCTGGTTTACGGGAATGAAGCTGTGATACCTGCTGAGGTTGAAATACCTTCCCTGAGGATTATTCAAGAGGCCGGACTAAGTAACAAAGAGTGGGTTCGCGCTCGTTGTAAACGACTCATGTTAATTGATGAAAAGAGAATGGTTGCCATGTTTCATGGTCAGTTATATCAGCACAGGATGATTCATGCTTTTAATAAGAAAGTGAGAGCTCGAATATTTGAAGTTGGGCAATTAGTTCTCAAATGCATACTCCCTCACCAAGAAGATTACAAGGTCAAGTTCGCTCCAAATTGGCAAGGTCCATACATAGTTCGCAAGGTACTATCTGGAGGGGCTCTGATTTTTTCTGAGATGGATGGCCATGAGTGGACCAAACCAATCAATTTTGATGCAGTGAAAAGATACTATGTTTGAAGGGCGTTCTAGTTTTGTGTTTCTTAGTTTATCTGTAATCGCCATGTAATAATGTGTTTTATGATGTGTGATTGCCTAGAACACCTTTCCCTTTATGTATGAACTACGTTTGACCTGAATTCTCAAGAAAGGGATACGTATGCGGCCTATGTCGGCTTCGGTCAACCTCTTAGAAAATTTATCCTTTCCCTTTATGTATGAACTACGTGATGACCTGAATTCCTAAGAAAGGGATACGTAGGCGGCCTATGTCGGCTTCGGTCAACCCATTAATTTCTTTTGTATATTCCTAGCATAATCCTGAACTATATTTGACCTGATTCCTGCTTCAACGGGATACGTAGGCACCCCAACGGTTCGGTCATATAACCCCAGGAAATAAAAACTGGGGCAGAATTTTTTAGAAGGAATCTCAAAAATTCACAAAAGAAGATCAACATCCAAAAAAGAGAATGAAGATCAGCAAAGACTTCAGATCCACTCAAGATGATATCATCTCAGACTACTTTAAACTGGGGCAGAAATTTTAAGGGAGGCCTCAAAATTTCAATCAAATACTGGAATATATTTCAGATTCCCCAGCACTAGAGGTCAAAGTTGAGATTTGAGAATAACCACCTGTGATGAAGTCTAGGAAGACTGAATCTCCATCTTTGATAAAACCTCTGGTAGAGAGCCTCGACAATGCTGAATCCCAGCTATCCTCCGTCAAACGTCAGACATTGTTAGAATCAAGAGAAAGAAGGTCGTTGAGCTACCACATGACATGACTGGCATAGATTTTTCAAAGTTTTGCAGGAGTTCTCGAAACTATTTTCTAAAAAATTAAGAGTACTAAAATCTATATAAATCTTTTACTTAGTTATTGCCTAGACATCAATTAGGACGGAGAGTCATGGGTGGAAGTTCCAACATGACTAAATACCTGAAAAATGGTGAAGGGTAAATCAAGGATCGAAGGAGGTCAACACGGTGTAGTTTCACTCAAACTAATTATTTTTTATGGGCGCAGGGACCAATACACAAAAATGAAAGTCTCTTTAAAAAATCCCCGCGCAAATTGGGAGCCACACCAGAGCACCAATGCTCAAGAATAGTATTTTTGGGTAGCCGTAAAAATGGGTTTAGTACCCATATATTGAAGACCTTTTGAAGTGTCCATCTCATTTCTTGAGATCATGGAGGACAAATAAAAGTGTCTTGTCTTCTTTACAAATATTGTATTTAGAATTTTTCTAAAAAACATTCGCTAGCAAAAACGACTTTGTGTCTACTAATCGTCTACCTTGAGTACAGGTACATGCAGAAAGCAAGATCCTGACAAATGATTTCAGTTGAAACTGTTTTTAATTTACCGGAAGAACTATTGCATATCATTGCCGAAAGGGCCATTGCATATTATAGCCAAGAGGGCCATCTTATACCATTGCCCAAGAAAGCTATTCAATATCTGTTGACATGCTAGATACAACGCTGGCGTCAATGATATCATCAGCATTCAATATATCTGTTGACACATAAGACACAATGCTGACATCGAGGATATCATCATCATTTTATATCTATTGACATGCAAGACACAACGCAGGCGTTGCGGATATCATTATCATTCAATATCTGTTGACGCGCTAGACACAATGCTGGCGTCGAGGATATCATCAACATTCAATATATTTGTTGATACGCAAGACACAAAGCTGGTGTCGAGGACATCATCATCATTTAATATCTGTTGACGCGCTAGACACAACGCTAGTGTCGAGAATATCATTAGCATTCAATATATCTGTTGACACGCAAGACACAATGCTGGCATCGAGGATATCATCATCATTTAATAGCTGTTAATGCGCTAGACACAACACTAGCATCGATGATATCATTAGTATTTAATATATCTATTGACACACAAGACACAACGCTGGCATCGAGGATATCATTATCATTTTATATCTGTTGACATGCAAGACATAAACACTGGCGTCGAGCATATCTCATTATTTTATGAATCAACACTTGAATACATCGAGAGAACACGAGTTGAAGGGACGCCTTTAAGTCTCTATCTAAGGATAAATGATATATAAGATTTCCTAGAAATTGATAATTTGAGGGTCATCTATAAGTCATAGTATTTGAAATAGGATAGTGTGCAAGATCACCTATGAGTTGATAGCCTGTAGGTCATCTGTAAGCCACAACAACATCCTAATCGGATAGTGTGCAAGATTGCCCAAAAATCGATAGTTCAAAAGTTATCCATAAGTCGCAACTAAATCCTTACCGAAGAATATGCAAGATTATCAAATTGATACATCCAAGGGTTCTCTATAAGCCGCGTCATATCTAAGATCGATTATGTGCAGGATTATCCAAAACTAACAATTTGAGAGATTATCTATAAGTCATATTGTATACAAGGTCGGATGATATGCAGGAACCCCTGAAAGCTAGCGATTGGAGGGATATCTGTAAGCTATCTCTTATCCAAAGTCGGATAATATGCAGGATTACCTAAAAGCTAGAAATTCAAAGGATATCTGTAAGTCTCCTTTTATCCAATATCAAATAATGTGCAAAATTATCCAAAGATTGATAATTTAAAGGAAATTTATAAATCGATCATCATCAATAACTAAAAAGGTTATCCTTCCACATACAACAAGCATTATAGGTGACCGAAGAAGTTACCACATCTACATAAGATTACATGGTTGCGGGAACCGTTCCTCATAAAATATCATTGATGTCCGAAGGGCCACCCCACTTTGAAGATATATTCAACCGACAAATGTCATAATTATACAACTACCAAGAAGGTTGTTGTGCCTGTTATTTAAAGTTATTTCCTTCCAAACAGGTATAAGAAAGGATGACTTCGCTTTTTAGACAACAACTCACGCGGAGATATGGTAAAATACTATATACCTCTTTTGTGAGTTATGTTTATCACTAATGATTTTTGTTTGAGATATTGTCGAGAGCATCCGAGAGGATGAAAATCTCAAATCAAAACCACAGGTGAGGACGACTCCAAAAAGGATGCAGCACAACATGGAACTCTTTCTTAGCAGCAAAACGGGACATAGTCTAGACAGGGATGTCAAACTCTCTGGACGCGAGCTAAAGGATGATCACCACCACCATCTAACCACACCCCTTTTAGAAGGCATGCGGGTATTTTGGGATATTTTGGTTTCAGCTTCACCTCCGGGATATTTTCTTTACTCATACCGAGGGTAACCTTCTCTTTCTTTCAAATTCGGGTGACAACATACTTAGAGTTTTGAAAATTATGTCCAGGTAAGTTCTTATCTATGGATGTGAAGGATCCCACATTCATGATTAAGAGGTTACAAGCCTCTTTTCCGCAACTCAGTCAACTTGTCACTCATCCTGATCCAAAGATTGTCTAAAAATAGAAGACTATTTTTTCTACCGATAGAGTCGAACTACAAGCAGTCTGATTCCCTGAGTCTCGGGGATATGTAGGCTGGGCTCTATGTAGAAAACTCAACTGAATTCCAACCTCCCCCAAATCCCTTTATTCCATAACTTTTCAATTTTATCAAAAACTCCAAAAATCGAGACAACTTGTGAATTTTTTAAAAATCATGCTTTAAATCAAGCTTTATGAACTACAAGTGGCTTGAATTCTCATGCAACCTGAGATATGTAGGAAACCTGATGCCAAGGTTTGGCCATAACTCTATAAACTCGTGCTTAAGCCAACCTCTTTCAGATGTGAATTTGTGATCAGACAAAAATTAGGAACGTCAACCTCCCTTTGCCTAGGGCTAGTTGCATCCACCCTACCCAAAGGGAGGGGACAGTTGTTGACACCTAATTTTTACCCCCCATAACTAAGTTTAATTCCGAGTTCTTCGATTTCTAATAAGATTACAACATTTATTTTATAGAATAAAGGAAATTTTCAAAAATATTTATGGGGATCATTTCGTCACTTTAAGTAGCAATAACATGTTATCGTGCCCGACTATATGAAATTATATGCTTTGGTTACTTAAATGGCTATTTTCTATAAAATAATCAAAGTTTGTCTTGAAATAATTTCGAATGGTTAAAATCTTGGTCTAAACATAATTTAATCTCAAAAATAATTTGTTCATATAAATATTTGTTTAAATTTTATTAAATCAAGAAACTCGGAATTAAAGGAGATATTAATTGATTTCAAATTTTGATTCAATTCGGCTAACCTATTAGCTTCGACCACAATTGAAATTAGATTGGCAATTATTGCGAGCAATTGGCCTATCGATTTTAAATTTGGCCAAAATTTGAATAAATCATCCAAATCTCCAATTACATAATCAACCCAATTAAATCAATTTTGTCCCATTTTGTAAACTACAAACAACAACCCACTTTCTTAATTTAGCTTACTAGCCTTGCCAACCCAACAGTTAAGATAAGCCCTTTCTCCTTTCAGTTGGGCCGTTCAGTTGGGCCGTTAGTCCAAAACTTTCAGATGACCCAACAATTTTCAAATGACAGCAAACCCAACCCATTTCCTCAGCAACCCTTTTCTTTAATTATATTGACTGCCCCAGCCCAACAACAACATCCAATTCATAACCAGGCCCAATTTCAGCATCCCCACCAGCCTATTTTCCTCTTTATTCTCAAACAAGCCCAAATCAAACACCTGTTACCCGATCCAGCCCAATTCTCTTTACCCCCTTTATCTTCTTTCTCTTTAAACCAAGGGAAAACCCAAAACAGTTGTAATACTGACACCACTACCTTCATCGACAACATAAGCAACCAACAACGGCCAACAATTTGAATCCATCAACCCGATAACCCGACTCCACCATGCCCAACCCTTTTGTTTGCTCTCCACACGCGTATCACGCATCAGAAAGACGAGACAAGAATCCAAGAAAAAATTAGTCTCAAATCTTCTAGAACGAGCCTAGGTGTCATCCCCAACGATTCAATCTCGTGTTTCTCAGATAAGATTGTACGATTTCGTACAGAGTTGAATGATTTTCATTGGTTCTTGAAAATAGTCCGTTATTCCTAAATGGTATTAGTCCACCTGTCGCAAATTTCTCCAAAAAAAAATCCGAAGTTGGTATGTTTTGGGCTCGAAAATGAGGCTGTGGGAGAATGGGATTCTGAATTTTGAATTTCTCTTTTTTTTTCAATTCCTAGACTACCCCCAAATCATCCCATATATAAGGATCCATCGAGTTACTGTGATGGGGGGATTTTTTTTTAGACGGGCCTCTCCTCCTTCTTTCTAGGTTCGCAACCTTAGAGGTAAAGGGATTCCAACTAGAATATTTGGAAAATTCTGAAGAAGTATCGAGGGTTTTGGGGCCAAAAAATTTTAGGGTAAAACTTCTTAAATTAGGAAATTGATAGAGAGGGCTAAGTTCAGAAACCAAGGAGGAAGTTTCTAGAGAAAGGAAACAAAGTTTTTAGTATAGGTGTCTTTGGTCGACGACTACTTCGAGCTTTCGTGGTCACCTTGTTAAACTTTCTAGTGGTGTTGAAATCCTGTCGTCAGCTCGACAACCCATTTTGCTGCTCCGAAATAGGTAAACGCGCCTTTTCCTTTGAGTTTGTTTTGCTTCTTCGTCTCATCCTTCGTAGTTTTGTAATCATAGTGATAGTGGGATGGTTTGTTGTAGATGGTTGTTATGGCCATAGGATTTGCTTGCAAAGATTGTCGTTATGTTGTTCATTGCATAAATGTCTACACTCTAATCCTTCGCTCCACTTTTGATTACGTATGTTTCGGTTCGATCGTTTTGACTCACCATATTATTTTCATGTTGTTAGTTAGTTTCAATCCATTCTTAATAGTAATCAATGTTGTCATGGCGGTATTTTTTTTTAGCATAAATTTTGCTGATTTTTTCAGTTTAAATAGTATTACTTTCAAGCCAGAATATTGTTATTTTTTGAGTCTAAGTATTGTTGGGTTTCAACCCCAAATATTGTTGTGTTTTTTAGTCCAAGAAGTGCTATTTTTAGGCCCGTTTATTGCTGTTTTTTTAGCCTAAATATAGCAGGTTTTTAGCCTGAATGATGTTTCGGAACTTAAATATTTTTTCCAGACCTTGAACATCGTCGTTGAATGCTTTGGTTTTGTTTTGTTGCGTCAAACATCTAAAATTTTCTTACGTAGCATACAGTTGAGTCGGATTTTTTTTGGTTGTCTTTAGAATCGATCAACAACATGTTTGTTGTTTTGTTTCGATTTAAATCGATCTTCCTTTCAAATTATAGATGACCAAAATAGATAATGTGCTTCTTTCTTCTTGAAAATGACGTTCAAAACTGTTTGTGCTTGAGGCGTTGATTTATTTTTGCTTTCCCCCTTTGTTAAAAATATTTCCAATTCATCTTTTTGTGTCGATTAGAACAGTGGCTTGTCAATATCCTTTTCTTACGTTGGTCTGATTTTGGCTCATAGGCTTAAAACTCTGAAGGTTTTGCAAAGCTATTATGTAGAAAACAACGATTCTATTGTCTTTTGGATACTAATCTACATCCCCAATATTTCTTTCGATAAATTGTTTCGGAGTCTATCGTTTTCTCTTTTTGTCTTTGTTAGTTTGTGTCATTTGCTACTACTTGTTGATTCTTTGTTTGTAATACTTGTTTTTTGGTTATCTTCTACCCTATTTAATTATCTGGTCAATATATTGATTTTTTTTAGCTTCAAGAATCTTGTGATGAACTATCACTTGCTGGTCATTGATATCAAAATAAATCAAGATGTGTTCAAACCAAGCTATATAATTGGTTTTTTCTCTTAAGTTTGTGCTTTCTGGTTGATAAAGTTTAAGGTGATATTTCTATGGGTGAAATGAATTAGGAGCTTTACATGATATTTCTTTTAATTAGATCACGCTAGTACTGTTTTATTCATGCACCAAATGTATTCTTTTCTATGTCATCACTTATTTGTTAAGTATCCAACTTTCAAACATATATTAATTTTCTTACTTTTTACACTGCATGTGGATACGTTTGAGTCCTAAACGGACTCTTTTTCACCTTGGCATCCTCGTTATGGTCCCTTGAGGCTCACCTCGTTGAACTAAGCCCAAAAGAAGGTCCAAAAGCCCATCGTTTGGCATATGGATACGAGAAGACGGAAGGAAAGGAAATGGATTAAAGCCCTACGTTTGAAGCGGCTAAGAGACAAAAGTCTCATTTATTATTTCATTCTATTTAATTATTGTTTTTTTTTAATTTATTTTATTTGTTTGTTCATTTTATTCATTCATTTGGGCCACGAAGTCAAAGTTGTAAATTTAATACAGGTGGAGCGAGACTCGAGCTAAAGACTCGAAAAACATAGAATTAGGACAGGTGCAAATGGGTCAAAAGCCCAACTAGATTAGGACAGGGTCGACGGTTTGGTCTTAAAAGCCTAAATCATTACTTTTCCGCTTTTTTTCCTTTTTCTTTTCATTTACTTGTTTGCTTGTCTCTTTGCGAAGCTAGTTAAATCCCTAACTAAGTCGCTAGAAAATTGATTTTGCAAAAAAATTTTCCTTAATCAACTATTTTTCTAGCAAATTAATTTTTCGAAGTTAATCAAAAGAACGTTTTTAAACAATCCGTATAACCGCAAGTTAACGGACGTTTTAGGTGCCTAACACCTTCCTAAAACATTAATAGAAACCGCTTACTCAGAATCTCTTAACTTAAAGGATTTTTCTGTTTTGAATTGTTTGAAGTAATTCTCTAAAGGTTTTTTAATTACTTTTCAAAATTAAGTGGCTACTCTCTTTCAAAAGTCAAAATTTTCGCAAAACAATTAACTGTCAAAGTTTGAATTTTGAAATTCTGACCGTGCCACATAAATAAAACAGAGGGAGTAGTAAAAAGATTCTGAATTTGATTAAATACATATTTAATGAATTTTGTAACACATATACATAATTTGGGCCAAAGCTTCTTGGCTCTGTCAAACAGTATGCTGAAGGCTACTCTGCCCCTGTTAATAAGTGATATGATTGTATTAGTACTTCTTGTAATGTCAATGCATAGAACTTAATTTCCTTTCTAGTAAGTGTCATGTATATCATACTTTTATCTTCTTCTTACTATGTCCTTTTGGCTTTGGTCATTACTATGTGCCATGTTTGGAACGATGCCTCACTCTGTTAAATAAGCTGTCACATATGCATGCAAGGAAGGAACAGTATACAAGAAATTTATGAATTTGTTCAAATTAAAGATGCGTGGTTGAGCGGAGATTGAGGAGGGTCGTGTCTATTTCGGAGAATCAGTTTGGATTTATACCTGGTCGCTCGACGACAGAGGCAATCCACCTGGTCAGGAGATTGGTAGAGCAGTATAGGGAAAGGAAGAGGGATCTACACATGGTGTTCATCTACCTGGAGAAGGCGCATGACAAAGTCCCTAGGAAAGTTCTTTGGAGATGCTTAGAGGTGAGAGGGGTCCCGACGTCGTAAATCAGGGTCATTAAGGACATGTACAATGGAGGGAAGACTCGGGTGAAGACGGCGGGTGAAGACTCAGATCATTTTTTGGTCGAGACAAGGTTATATTAGGGATCGACTCTCAGTCCATGTCTGTTTGTGTTGGTGATGGATGTGTTGACGCAGAGTATTCAAGGTGAGGTGCCTTGGTGTATGTTATTTATAGATGATGTAGTGCTGATTGATGAGACGCTGGGAGGTGTAAATGAAAAATTAGAGGTTTGGAGACATACCCTTGAGTCTTAGAGGTTCAGGTTGAGTAGGTCAAAGATAGAGTATATGGAGTGCAAGTTTAGTGACTCGAAGCAGGAGGCCGAAGTGGTGGTAAGGTTGGATTCCCAGGATGTTTGTAAGAGGGATAGTTTTAAGTATCTCGAATCTATGATTCAGGGGAATGGCGAGATTGATGAGGATGTCTCTAAGCATATTGGAGCAGGTTGGATGAAGAGGAGGCTCGCCTCGGGAGTGTTGTGCGATAAGAAGGTGCCCTTAAAGCTTAAAGGTAAGTTCTACGGAGTGGCAATCCGCCCGGCCGTGCTGTATGGTGTGGAGTGTTGGCCAGTCAAGAACTCTCATATTCAAAAATTGAAGGTAGCGAAAATGAGAATGTTGCATTGGATGTGTGGGCTTACTAGAGGGGATAGAGTTAGGAATGAGATTATCCGGGAGACGGTGGGAGTGGCGTCGGTGGAAGACAAGATGGGGGAAGAAAGACTGAGATGGTTTGGGCATGTGATGAGGAGGGGCACAGATGCCCCAGTTCGTAGATGTGAGAGACTAGCTTTGGATGGTTTCAGGAGGAGTAGAGGCTGACCGAAGAAATACTGGAGAGAGGTGATTAGACATGACATGGAACTGCTACTGCTTACTGAGGACATGACCCTAGATAGGAAGGTATGGAGGTCGCGAATAAGGGTGGAAGGCTAGTGCGGGTGTGGGTTGTGACTACTAGTTAGGGAGCTCTTCTGTAACCGATTTAGTAACCCTAGGACTGTCCTTTGGTAGGAGCCGCTAGTGTATTCTACTACTAGGTGGGTGTCCTTGTCTTATTTCTTATTTCCTATTTCTTATTTTCGTAGTTCGCTTATTTTCGTGTCGCTCTTATTTTTATTATTATTGTTTCTTATTTCTTAGTTTTCGGTTATGTCACTCATCTTGTTTCATGTATTAATATAACCTTGTTAACTATTCTTTATCTAGAGCCGGGGGTCTATCAGAAACAACCTCTCTACTTCTTTGGAGGTAGCGGTATGGACTGCGTACATTCTACCCTCCTCAGACCCCACTTGGTGGGACTACACTGAATTTGTTGTTGTTGTAAAGATGCTAATTAAATTAAGGTACACATAAACCTAAGTATTATGACTTGGAAACTCACATAGTAGTACTTGCTACGTTCAGACTACAAAACATGTTGATTTTCCCTTTTAACTGAAATGTCATTGGCCTAGTAGTAAAATGTTACGACGATCCTCTTTCACTTCTTGACAGAAAAATGAGGAATCATGCAATAAACTTATATCGTTCAACATTATTATTTGCACTGATTTTGAGTATTGCTTCTTGAGAATTAATTGAATTCCATAAGTTCCTCCGGTCTGTAAATTTAAGTTTTAAGCTTTTAACAGCTTTATAGTTTTTCTAGTTACCATATCCCAAATGTAGCTTCGGTCCTTTTTGCTATGTTCTTTTTTTTTTCCTTTGATATGAAAGTGGCACTATATGATTCATGTCTTTGGAAAGTGAAACTCAGAACTACACCATCATTGGAATATATCAAACATTTATTCTATTGTCAACTCAATCACAATAACTTTACAAGGCCATCAAACAATCAAATTTTAAGAATTATATGATGATATTCATTTTCCGGGAACAAAGTTTGTGGCGTAGGCCCAGGCATTGTTGTTAACCGGATCTGCTAGGTGGTCAGCAAGGTTCTCCAATGGACCCTTTCCTGTAACAATGGCCTGAACAAAGAATCCAAACATAGAGAACATAGCAAGTCTGCCGTTCTTGATCTCCTTTACCTTGAGCTCAGCAAATGCCTCTGGATCATCAGCAAGACCCAATGGGTCAAAGCTGCCACCAGGGTATAGTGGGTCGACTACCTCACCAAGAGGCCCACCAGCAATACGGTATCCCTCAACGGCTCCCATCAAGACAACTTGGCAAGCCCAGATGGCCAAGATGCTCTGTGCATGGACCAAACTTGGGTTGCCCAAGTAGTCAAGTCCACCCTCGCTGAAGATCTGGGATCCAGCCTTGAACCACACAGCCTCACCAAACTTGACACCATTACGGGCCAATAGCTCGGGGAAAACACATCCAAGAGCACCAAGCATAGCCCATCTGCAGTGGATCACCTCGAGTTCACGGTTCTTGGCAAAGGTTTCTGGGTCTGCTGAAAGTCCAGCGGTGTCCCAACCATAGTCACCAGGGAATTCACCGGTCAAGTAGCTTGGGGGCTCACCAGAGAGTGGGCCCAAGTACTTAACACGGTCTGGGCCATACCATGGGCTGCTAGATGGTGCAGACTTGAGAGCCCTTCTCATAGAGATTCGTCCATTTCCAGTGATTTCTGAGGGAGAGGGTGAGAGTTTCACTGCCTGTCCAGCAAAAGAAGGGGAAGAAAGAGCCATTGTAGAAGCTGCCATGGTTTTTCTCAAGAGAAAGGTAAGTGTTTAATGGTATGAAATTTTGTTGAAGTTGGCTGTGATGAGGTGAAGTTAATTACAAGGGGCTTCACCATATATAGGAGGAGTTAGAGCGGTAGAGGCCTTTATCTAACGATATCTACATCTTTTTCTTTTGGTGTTAACGATATCTGTATCTATGATCTCATTGGGTAATAAGATCACATGTGTAGAAATTAATGCACACTTGGCATCTCCAGACTCCAATCCATCAATTTTCCAAGATGTTTACTAAAGGGACCCATCCAATATTGTCCTCCTTTGTGTGGATACGAGGGTATTGACTCTATTCTGTGATTTGTTGAGCTTATTATAAGATATCTCTTATCGTTATCCATTGGGAATTTCTCCGGATTTTATCTAATAGCTGGGAATAAGTTACCAACACTAGAGCTCATTCAATGTAGAAGTAGAAAATAGAACTATGTTTTAGCATTCCACTAAATAAATTGTGAAAAAACTGAATTTTTTAAATCAGATTGTCAATTACTAATGTTTATTAAAAGATTAATTTGTAGTAATTACTTAATAAGCAAAAGTGGATCGGAATTTGAACTTTTATGGGTTCTGTAATCCTAGTTCATGGGTTCTGTAGTCTAGTACGACGACCTTAAGTTCTACTAAATAGATTCTAAATTTAAATTTTCAACATATTTAATAAGTTTATTAAAACATACATGGTTTGGGCCAAAGTTAGTTAGTTCTGTCAAACCGATTTGCTGAAGGGTACCTCTGCGCGCCCATGTTAATAAGTGATATGATTGTGTTATGCGTAAGTATTTTTACTATGTCAATGCATAGCGTCTCTATAGGGTCGTGTATACCTTGTATCTTCTGCTTACAATGTCCATTTGGCTCTGATCATTGCTATGTGAACATGTTCTTCTCTAAGAGGCTAATTAAATTAAGGGCACAAAAGTATAATGACCTGGAAACTCATATATTACTTGCTACGGTCATATTACAAAACACATGCATTGGTTTTCCCCTTATCATTTAAATGTCAATGGCCTTCGTAGTAGTGAAATAATATTATGTCCTCTTAATTTATCTCACTTCTCTACAGGAAAATAAGGAATCATGTAAATAGCATCATGTTGTTCATTGTTATTCTTGGCACTAAGAGTATTGCTTCATGAGAATTAATTGAATTTCAGAAGTTCCTCTGGTCTCTATATTCAAATTTTAAGCTTTTACCACATCCAAATGTATCTTGGGTTTTTTGTTTTGGCTCTGTCATCTTTTTTTCTCGCCTTGATATGAAACTGGCAGTATTTTATTCATGCCATTAGCAAATGAAATTCAGGACCACACAATAGTTGGAATATAAGAAAAATCCATTCTATTGTCAAGTAAACTCACAATTACAACTTTACAAGGACATCAAACAATGAAATTTTAAGATTGTTTTATGATATTCATTTTCCAGGAACAAAGTTTGTGGCGTAGGCCCATGCGTTGTTGTTAACTGGATCTGCAAGGTGGTCAGCGAGGTTTTCCAATGGACCCTTTCCGGTAACAATGGCCTGAACAAAGAATCCGAACATAGAGAACATAGCAAGTCTACCGTTCTTGATCTCCTTTACCTTGAGCTCAGCAAATGCCTCTGGATCATCAGCAAGACCCAATGGGTCAAAACTGCCACCGGGGTATAGTGGGTCGACTACCTCACCAAGAGGCCCACCAGCAATACGGTATCCCTCAACGGCTCCCATCAAGACAACTTGGCAAGCCCAGATGGCCAAGATGCTCTGTGCATGGACCAAACTTGGGTTGCCCAAGTAGTCAAGTCCACCCTCGCTGAATATCTGGGATCCAGCCTTGAACCACACAGCCTCACCAAACTTGACACCATTACGGGCCAAGAGCTCGGGGAAAACACATCCAAGAGCACCAAGCATAGCCCATCTGCAGTGGATCACCTCGAGTTCACGGTTCTTGGCAAAGGTTTCTGGGTCTGCTGAAAGTCCAGCAGTGTCCCACCCGTAGTCACCGGGAAATTCACCGGTCAAGTAGCTTGGAGACTCACCTGAGAACGGACCCAAGTACTTGACACGGTCTGGGCCATACCATGGGCTGCCAGATGAGGCGGGCTTGGAGACAGCCTTTCTCATAGAGATCCTTCCATTTCCAGTGATTTCTGAGGCAGAGGGTGAGAGTTTCACTGCCTGTCCAGCAAAAGAAGGGGAAGAAAGTGCCATTGTAGAAGCTGCCATGGCTTATCAAGAGAAAAGTAAGTGTTTGATGGTATGAAATATTGTTGAAGTTGGTTGTAATGAAGCTGAAGTCAGTTGGGTTTCAGAATATATAGCAAATAAGAGGGAAAGAATACTTATCTAGTGATATTTATATCTATGATCTCATTGGGTATCAAGATCCCATGAAAAAGCAATTAATGCACTCTTGAGAATCTCCAATCTATCAATTTTCCAATATGTTTATAAAGGGGGACCTAACCAATTTTGTCCTCCTATATGTGGCTGCAAGGCTTGAAATCTATTCTATGATTTCTTGAGCTTCAATATGATATCTTTTATCCATTGGGAATTTCTCAAGATTTTATCAACCATGACTATAGTTCATTCAGAGTAGAACTATGTCTTAGTATTTTTCACTAAATAAATTGAGGAAAAGCTGAAATTCATTTGTATCATATTATCAATTACTAATGTTTGTCAAAGATTAACCTGTAATTGCTTAATAAGAAAAGGTGGATCAAGATTTGAACTTTATGAGTTCAGTTCTGAAATCTAGGACTAGACCTTAAGTAGTATACCCTCCGTCCCAATGTATGTGGCACAATTGGAATTTCGAGAGTCAACCAAGTTTTTCTTTGATGAAAATTCTTTATATGTCTTTTAAATATTTCAAGTTGTTAATTATTGTGATTTGTTGCAGTACTTTTTATTTTTAGATAACCGTGGTGTGAGGTATTTGCCACCTCCCACCAACATGGAATTTGAACATAAGACCTTTAATCCACTTCATTGACCATTAAGTCATAACCTTGGGTGCATTGTGATTTATAGTATTGTTTACATAGTTTCCAAGTACATAAACTTTATTCTTCAAAAAACTTAAAACTTTTTTGTCCAAATTGATTGTCAAAGTTTAAAAGTTTGAGTTTCGAAATTCTGGTTGTGCCACATAAATAAAACAGTGGGAATAGTAAATAGATTCTGAATTTGATTTACATATCTATTTAATGATTTTTTTAACACATATACATAATTTGGATCAAAGCTACTTGGTTCTGTCAAACAGTATGATGAAGGCTACGTCTGCCCCTGCCCCTGTTAATAAGTGATCTGATTGTATTAATATTTTTTATAATGCCAATGCATAGAACTTAATTTCCTTTGTAGTAAGTGTCATGTATATCTACTTTTATCTTCTTCTTACTATGTCCTTTTGGCTCTGGTCATTACTATGTGCCATGTTTCGAAGGATGCCTGCCTCTGTTAAATAAGCCGTCACACAGGCATGCAAGGAAGGGAGGAAGAGTATACAAGAAATTTATGAATTTGTTCAAATTAAAGATGCTAATTATATTAACGTACACGTAAACCTAAGTATTATGACCTGGAAACTCATATAGTAGTACTTGCCAGCAGGGCTAGGCATATTTTGGTTTAAATCGAAAAAACTGAAAAATCAAATCGAAATTTTAATTTCGATTTGGTTTTTTGATTTCTCGGATCGATTTTGATTTTCAATTTTTGAAATTCGGTTAAACGGTTTGGTGTTCGTTTTTTCAAAAAAAAATAAATTGGATAAACCGATTAACCGAAATTCAATAAATAATAAATAATATATATATTTTATTATATATATTTTTTAATATATAATAAAATAATATAAATATATAATAGCCACCCTAATAACTAATAAGTAATAGCACGCCACATACAGCTAACAACATACATCAGTCCAATAGTAGAACAATCGATCAAACCATAGACCGCCAGCGAGATCATCGTCTGTACAACGACACTAGAGCTGGCGACCAGACGACCACTGTGGGCTGCAGCCTACAGTGCCGTTTGTGGTCTTTCCGGTAGCGACCGCTCTTCCGAGTTTCGACTGTTTATGCAAACTTATGTTATTTTCGTTTGTACTTCGGGTACATAGAATCTATATATGCAGAAACAGCAACTTCAACTAAAGTTCAAGTATATAAACAAGAACACAATGAAGTATATCAAATACCCTCAACACAAGATCAAAATGACCTTTCCAAGAGGTATATTTTATTTTTCAGAAAAATAGATGAAACAGAAATGAATAAGATCAAGTCGTCCAAATTCACGGACTTTCCTTAAGGAATAATTCCCCTCACTGTACCCGAGGTTATGGAATCTTCCTCTCAGGATAAAATGGCCTTCAATCCGACTATAGCGGTACCTCAAATAGGCGGATTCTTCGAACGCACAGAACGCTTTGATTGATCACACAGAATATTTGTAAAGAAAAGAAGAGAGTTTTTATTCTGAAAATTTTTTATATCAAAACCTGTGAAGGTAAGCAGGTTTATATAGCCTAGCAGATGCCTCTTCGAAAAGGTGGCATTGGTTCACTTAAATGGTGTGATGTTTCTGAAAATGCATGTCTGCAGCATTTTTGCTGAAGCAGTATGACATTTCACCAAACAGTGCACCTGTTCGAAACAGTCGAAGCAGAAACAGTATATCAGTTCAGTGCATGCATCAATTCAGTAAAAAAGAAACAGTACATCAGTTCAGTCGAAACAGTGCATCAGTTCTGTCAAAACATTGCATATGTTACAGTTACTACATGTATTTCGTCAAATAAAGTTTGTCCAAAAAAATAGATGTCATCGATCTATCATATTCCAAATCCAAATCCAAATCCGAAGCCGAGCGAGCGACGACGACGATGGCACGAGGCATCTCTTATTTCTTGCCTCACTTATCATGTGGAGTAAGTATTCATCATTATAAACACTCCAAAGTTCCCTTCTCCCACCAATGTGGGAGAATTAGTGAACTTTCTAATTTTGGGAGTACACTTTCCAAATTGGTGTCTCCTCTTCTCCACCATTTTTTTCTCCATTTTTCATTCACACTTCTATGAACCCAACAATCCCCCACATGAATGGAGAATGACTATTTTTCATAAAAATTTTATGGACAAAAATGTGATCATCAAGCAAAGACTTATTCTATCTGGATAAATGGGTTTTACTTTGAACTTTCCGTAGTGAACATGCATCGGATGCACTCGGTCAATCGGTAGATTTGATATCTTTGAACCGTCGAGCTTTAATGTACACCTAGACAACACATGTCACACAACCAGCCTTCTAACATTTATGGTTCTTATGGTTTTGTTCTTTTCATCCATGAACACGTCCCGGTTTTCATGAGAGATTAGAGAATAGGCCTTTACTAACATTCTCCTTGAAGCGGCTTCCACTTCACCCTCACATAGGTGATTTCTAA
This sequence comes from Capsicum baccatum var. pendulum, assembly GCA_030864225.1. Classification (NCBI taxonomy): domain Eukaryota; kingdom Viridiplantae; phylum Streptophyta; class Magnoliopsida; order Solanales; family Solanaceae; genus Capsicum; species Capsicum baccatum. Next base: position 138,101,874 of record CM061551.1, on the reverse strand, counting down.
ACGTTCAATCCTGTAGATTAAACTATTTGGTCAAATCTACCAAATTTAGATAATCATTAAAAGACTTTTCACCTTAAGTCTTATCCTAGTTTACTATACATTGTCTACATCATGAGAATGGGTTGGGTAATTGACAATGTTGAACCTATCAAACACAACTTTGTTTGATCTCCTTGAACCTAGCTCTTGGGATCTCCAGTCTGCTAGGTAGAGTTACCGCCATGCTGACTCATCCTAGGCCTTAAACCCATTCCCTTGGATGTTCTTTCCACTCCTTCTCTAGATAGGCCTTTTGTAAGTGGATCCAACACATTATCCTTTGACTTTACATAGTTAATAGTGATAATTCCACTAGAGAGAATTTCCCCAACGGTATTATGTCTCCGCCGTATGTGATGAGATTTACGGTTGTACATCATGCTCCCTGCCCTACCTATTGTCGCTTGGCTATCACAGTATATACATACTGGTGCCACTGGCTTGGGCCAATACGGAATATATTTCAATAAATTCCAAAGTCATTCTGCTTCTTCACCGGCTTTATCTAATGCGATGAATTCAGATTCCATTGTAGAGCGACTAATACAAGTCTGTTTGGATAATTTCCAAGAAACTGCTCCTCCACCGATAGTAAATACATATCCACTTATGGATTTTACTTCGTTCGATCCGGTGATCCGATTTGCATCACTATGTCCTTCAAGTACTGCAGGATATTTATTATAATATAAAGCATAGTTTTGAGTGTATTTAAGATACCCCAAAACTCTTTTCATTGCCATCCAATGAGTTTTGTTGGGATTACTCCTATACCGACTTAATTTACTAACTGCACATGCTATGTCTGGTCGTGTACAGTTCATTATATACATTAAACATCCCAATACTCTTTCATACTCCAATTGTGAGTCACTTTCACCTTCATTCTTTCGAAGTGCAAAGTTCACATCTAATGGAGTCTTGACAATACTGAATTCCATATCCTTGAACTTGTCAAGTAATTTTTTGATAAAATGAGACTGTAACAATGCTAACCCTTGTGGATTTTGATGGATTCTTATACCTAAGATCACATCTGCAACAACAAGGTCTTTCATATCAAACTTGCTCTCGGGCATTCGTTTGGTTGCATTTATGTCACAAATATCTCTGCTGATGATCAACATATCATCCAAATATAAACAAATAATGACTTGGTGATTTGGTGTCTCTTCTTCTCCACCGTTTTTTTCTCCATTTTCCATTCACATTTCTATGAACCCAATAATCCCCCACATGAATGGGGAATGACTATTTTTTGTAAAAATTTTACGGACAAGAATGTGATCATCAAGCAAAGACTGATTCCATTTGGATAAATGGGTTTCCCTTTGAACTTTCCGTAGTGAACATGCATCGGATGCACTTGGTCAATCGGTAGATTTGATATCTTTGAACCGTTAAGCTTTAATGTACACCTAGACAACACATGTCACACAACCAGTCTTCTAACATTTATGGTTCTTATGGTTTTGTTCTTTTCATCTATGAACACGTCCTGGTTTTCATGAGAGCTTAGAGAATAGGCCTTTACTAACATTCTCCTTGAAGCGGCTTCCACTTCACCCTCACATAGGTGATTTCTAAATGTTCAATCCTGTATATTAAACTATTTGGTCAAATTTGCCAAATTTAGATAATCATTAAAAGACTTTTCACCTTAAGTCTTATACTAGTTTACTATACATTGTCTACATCATGAGAATGGGTTGGGTAATTGACAATGTTGAACCTATCAGACACAACTTTGTTTGATCTCCCTGAACCTAGCTCTTGGGATCTCCAGTCTGCTAGGTAGAGTTACCGCTATGCTGACTCGTCCTAGGCCTTAAACCCATTTCCTTGGATGTTCTTTCCACTCCTTCTCTAGATAGGCCTTTTGTAAGTAGATCCGACATATTATCATTTGACTTTACATAGTCAATAGTGATAATTCCACAAGAGAGAAGTTTCCTAACGGTATTATGTCTCCGTCGTACGTGACGAGATTTACGGTTGTATATCATGCTCCCTGCCCTACCTATTGCCGCTTGGCTATCACAGTGTATACATACTGGTGCCACTGTCTTGGGCCAATACAAAATATCTTCCAAGAAATTCCGGAGCTATTCTGCTTCTTCACCGGCTTTATCTAATGCGATAAATTCAGATTCCATTGTAGAGCGAGTGATACAAGTCTGTTTGGATGATTTCCAAGAAACTGCTCCTCCACTGATAGTAAATACATATCCACTTGTGAATTTTACTTTGTTTGATCCAGCGATCCAATTTGCAACACTATGTCCTTCAAGTACCGCAGGATATTTATTATAATGCAAAACATAGTTTTGAATGTATTTAAGATACCCCGAAACTCTTTTCATTGCCATCCAATGAGTTTTGTTGGGATTACTCCTGTGCCGACTCAATTTTGTAGTTGCACATGCTATGTCTGATCGTGTACAGTTCATTATATACATTAAATATCCCAATACTCTTGCGTACTCCAATTGTGAGTCACTTTCACCTTCATTCTTTCGAAGTGCAAAGTTCACCTCCAATGGAGTCTTGGCAATACCGAATTCCATATCCCTGAACTTTTCAAGTACTTTTTCGATATAGTGAGACTGTGACAATGCTAACCCTTGTAGATTTTGATGGATTCTTATACCTGAGATTACATCTGCAACTCCAAGGTCATTCATATCAAACTTGCTCTTGAGCATTCGTTTGATTGCATTTATGTCACAAATATATCTGCTGATGATCAACATATCATCCACATATAAACAAACAACGACTTGGTGATTTGGTGTGTCTTTAATATATAAACATTTGTCACATTCATTTATCTTGAATCCGTTTGTCAACATGGTTTGGTCAAACTTTGCATGTCATTGCTTAGGTGCTTGTTTTAGTCCATAAAGTGACTTAACAAGTTTACACACCTTATTTTCTTTTCCTGAAACCACAAAACCCTCAGGTTGTTCCATGTATATTTCTTCCTCTAAATCTCCATTTAGGAATGCGGTCTTCACATCCATTTGATGGATTTGAAGATCATATACCACCACCAAGCCAATTAACATTCGAATCGAGGTTATCCTTGTTACTGGTGAGTATGTATCAAAGTAATCAAGGCTTTCCTTCTGTTTGAAGCCTTTTACTACAAGTCTTGCCTTGTATTTTTCAATAGTACTATCTGCCTTCATTTTTCTTTTGAAGATCCATTTAGAACCTAACGGTTAATTTCCTGGAGAAAGGTCAACTAATTTCCATGTATGGTTGCTTAAGATTGAATCTATGTCACTATTGACTGCCTCTTTCCAAAAGGATGAGTCTAACGATGACCTCGCTTCTTTAAATGTTTGAGGCTCATTTTCTAAGAGAAATGTTACAAAATCCGATCCAAACGAAGTTGACGTTCTTTGACGGGTAAATATTTTTAAAGAATTCAGCATTGTCTGATTCAATTATCGTATTTTCATTAATATCCGGATGTTCGAATTTATGAACAAAAAATTGACATGCTTTACTACTTTTAGAATATCCTATGAACACACAGTCCACCGTTTTAGGTCCTATCTTAACCCTTTTAGGTACAGGAACTTGAACCTTCGCTAGACACCCCTACACTTTGAAATATTTCAAGTTGGATTTCCTTCCTTTCCATTTTTCATAAGAAATTGATTGTGTCTTATTATGAGAAACTCTGTTGAGTATACGATTGGCCATAAGGATAGCCTCCCATCATAAGTTTTGTGATAAACCAGAACTTATAAGTAACGCATTCATCATTTCTTTCAAAGTTTGGTTTTTCCTTTTCGTAATTCCATTAGATTGAGGTGAATATGGGGCCGTAGTTTGATGGATTATTCCATTCTCTACACATATTTGTGCAAAGGGGGATTTATATTCTCCGCCCCTATCACTTCTTATCATTTTGATCTTTTTATCTAACTGATTTTCAACTTCAGTTTTATATTGCCTAAACGCATCTATTGCTTCATCCTTACTATTTAGAAAGTTGACATAACAATATCTAGTGCAATCATCAATAAAAGTTATGAAATACTTTTTCCTACCACGTGATGGTGTTGACTTCATAACACAAATGTCAGTGTGTATTAAGTCTAAGGGATTAGAATTCCTCTCAACGGACTTATAAGGATGCTTTGCATACTTCGATTCCACACACGTTTGACACTTTGATTTATTGCACACAAATTTTGGCAAAACTTCTAAGTTAATCAGTTTTCGTAACGTTTTGTAATTAACATGGCCTAAACGTTCATGCCATAAATCATAAGACTTAACAAATAAGAAGAATTCAAACTTTTATCTATTTCAACAGTCATTACATTCATCTTATAAAGTCCTTCGGTCAGATAGCCTTTTCCTACATACATTTCTCCTTTGCTAATTACAATTTTTTCAGAAACGGTTACACATTTGAATCCGTTCTTGTCTAGAAGTGAAACAGAAATTAAATTCCTACATAAATCCGGAACATACAAGACATTGTTAAGTGTCAAGACCTTTCCGAAAGTCATCTTTAAGCAAATTTTTCCTATTCTTTCTACCTTAGCCGTAGAGGAGTTAGCCATGTAGATCATTTCTTCTACTTGAGCCGGAGCGAATAACGAAAACAGCTCCTTGTTGGCACATACATGGCGGGTGGCACCAGAATCCATCGACCATTAGCGAGGATTCCCCATCAAGTTGCATTCTGAGAACATAGCACACAGATCATCGCATTCTTTGTTGGATTCAATCATATTTGCTTGATACTTCTTCTTGCCTTTCTTTGAGCCACGACAATCTGTGGACTTGTGGCCAATCTTGCCACAGTTGAAGCATTTTCCCTTGAACTTTTTCTTGGTTTGATTGATTCCTTGTTTAGCTTTCTTCCTTTTCTTTGAATTGTTTTGTTCATCTTCTACAATATGTGCTCCATTAATTTTAGAATTCCTCTTTGACCTTCTTTCGGTAGCTTTATTATCCTCTTCAATACGAAGTCGGATAAAAAGTTCTTCAACAGTCATCTCCTTGCGTTTATGCTTTGAGTAGTTTTTGAAGTCTTTCCACAAAGGTGGTAGCTTCTCAACTATCGCTGCTACTTGGAAATCATCATTCACAATTATACGTACAATATAGTTTATGTGAGTATTAAGAACATTTTTAATTTGTTCAACTAAGGTATTTTTCAAAGATATACCTTCTGCTAGGAGATCATGTATGATGACTTGCAACTTCTGTACTTGAGAGACAATAGATTTGCTATCTATTATTTTGAATTCCAGGAACCGTACAACAAGGAATTTCTTCATTCCCGCATCCTCCGTCTTATATTTTTGTTCAAGTGCCCCCCACAGTTCCTTTGATGTCTTGGTTCCACTATAAATATTGTAGAGGTCGTCTTGGAGACCACTCAGAATATAATTCCTGCAAAGGAAGTCCGAATGTTTCCAAGCTTCTACAATAACGAAGCGTTCTTTGTCCGAGGTTTCCTCGGGCATCTCAGGAGCGTCTTCGCTAGTGAATCGTTGCAGACATAAAGTGGTGAGGTAAAAGAACATCTTTTGCTGCCACCGCTTGAAGTCAATGCCCAAAAATTTTCTGGGTTTCTCCGCCGGTGCCATTGTTGGTGGAGCATTTAAGCGACTTGATGTGGAAATATTAATTGCCCCACAGACGTTGTCATATCCATCATTTGAATTTTGTTAGTCATCTTTCCTGTCAACACAAGACAGAAAAATTTAGTATTTTCAGAATACTACTTATAAAGATAAATAACTTTTCAACTTTTCTTCTTGTTTCTAATTAACGACGAAGCTTTTATAACTCCAAATCGTCAACCGAGTGAACTTTAACTTGTGATGAAGATTTTATGTCTTCTAATCACTAGTTAAATTCAAGCGGAGTAAAAAGTTTAAAGCTTTAATCTCCAAAAACAAGTTATACAGATTCTGTAAAAGGAATTATTCCTTAAGATTCTTATTTTTGTTTTACTTCGGGTACACAAAATCTGATATGCAGAAACACCAACTTCAACTAAAGTTCAAGTTTATAAACAAGAACACAATGAATTATATCAAATACCCTCAACACAAGATCAAAATGACCTTTCCAAGAGGTATATTTTATTTTTCAGAAAATAGATAAAACAGAAATGAATAAGACCAAGTCGTCTGAATTCATGGACTTTTCTTAAGGATTAATTCCCCTCACTGTACCCGAGGTTATGTGTCACACCCCAAATCCTATTGGGGCGGACTGGCACCAGTAATAGAGGAGGCCCGGGAGAACCAGCTCATAACCTTATACTTCCCATGCATACCTCTATGACAACCCAAAATTCAGACAGCATCATGTCGCATATAAAAGAAAATAATCACCTGTATAAGCTCGAGCACACATATATATGTATATACAATATTTGGCCGTTGGAACCATCACGTCTATTAACAAAACACCACCTTGACTGTACATTAGGTCTACAAAGCCTCTAGACAATACATAGAGTTTAACTAAGGTTGGGACACACCCCGCCATATAAATAACTTCTATACAATACCAAAAGTGACTGGATATGACACGGAAAGCCCCAAAGCAAACTGGAGCTCACCAAAAGCAGCTGGATATCCTGGCTCCTACTTGTGCGGTGTATGAGCTGAGGTACCTGTGCCTGCAGCATGAAATGCAGGTCCCCCATGGGGGATGTCAGTACGAAATATGTATTGAGTATGTAAAGTTGTAGATAATCACATATGATATAGGAGCTCAATATAAATCAGAAACAAGTGAATAAATCGTAATAGGAGTGGACCATACTTACTAGAACTTGTGACAACCTGTACATTGTATTTATTCAATCACTTTACCTTCGTTCTTATCATCTTTGTAATCATTACTGTATTGTACTGTGACTATTAGGCTGCCTCCAGTACATATCAACTGGGATCGACCCATGATAGGCTTATGCCTCTGGGATACCACCCATAAACACATAAATAGGGATCGACCCATGATAGGCTTATGCCCCTAGGATACCACCCGATAAGAGAGAACTTCCATCACTTAGTTCAATTAATCTTTGAGATTGTTATTTCGGTCGCCACCGCATTTTTGATACTTTGAAACAATGATACATCAATAAGAGACATATAAATATACCATCAATGTAATAACAATGAAGTAAGAACTTATTAGCACATCAATGAAGTGTTTTGGAGTCATCAATGCCATAACAATGAAGTAAGAACTTATTGGTATATCAATGAAACGTTTTGGAGTCATTAATAGCACATGGATCTTGTTTGAGTAACCGGATAATTTCTGACATTCATTAGAGCAATAAACATGTAAGATTTGGAAAACAAGTAAGTATTGGAATGTCTTGACATCTTGTAGGGTGGAAACAAGTTCATTGGTAACGTAGGACATCATACAAAACCATTATGGATCACATGTTACTGAATAACTTTGGAAACTTTCTTAATAGAACAATTGTTTACTTTCATGCCAAAGATATGGTATAGAGTGTGCTTTACATACCTGACTATCAACCTTCAATACTAGTCCCAAATGGACATCCCGTCTTTTTGAATTACTTATCTACAATAAACATATATAACAATCTAGTATTAGCGACAAAACGTCGCAATTCAATTATTTGAATTCACCAAACTAGTGGTTAAGTAGTAAGCCTTAATTACACCATAAAGGGTGTCACTTTAACCCTCTTATACTCCAATTACATTCACATGCATATTCATACAACATCCTCCAATATCAAGTTTGGATTCATTTATCCTTCCAACCAATCCATTAAATCAAATTGAGCCATAGACATAAATAATCATCAATTCAATAGTATATCACCATATCCACCTTCCATAACTCAATTACCATATCCACCTTCCACAATTCAATACAACCAAACCATGCAAAATAGTCCATAACCCTATTTTCATCACCTTTCAATAACAATCAATACATATAATCCTCTATCACACATATACATATAGAAAAGAACAAAGGCAAACAATATTCATACCTTAGAATTAACCTCTTGATTATTCAATCCTTTTTGCACAAATAATAGGTGTCATTTGAAGCTCACGAGATGACAAACGCAGTTATCGAATTACTTTGGAATTTCTACGGTTGAATCAAAAGTAATTTAAAGGTCAAATTTGGCTAGGGTTTGTTCTTTCTCAATGATTGATAATGAAAATGAGTTTTTGAACTCATATACATGTATATATACACATATTCCTGTCCATAATATAATAGGAAATGACCAAAATGCCTTTAAAATTTAAATAATGTCAAATCTGTCCTTTGGTGGACTGTTTTGATAAGCTAAAGTAGATCGACCATAACTCTTTGCTCCGATATTGGATTTGGGTGAAATTTGTATCGTTGGAAGGATAATTCAAAGGGATTTCATTTCATATAAAGTAGGCCACCCATTTCGTCCTGTACAAGGAGTTATGGTCGTTTGAAGTTGATCCTAAAAATCTGTTTTGATAGGCTGAAGTAAAACGAGTATAACTCCTTATTCAGATGTTGGATTTGGATGAAACGAATTGCATTGAAAATAAGACTCAAAGATCTTTCTTTTCGTAGGTTACAGCTCTCCCAGTTCATTATATTAAGAGAGTTATGATTGTTTGAAGTTGACCCAAAAATTTGGATGGCCTCAGTAGTTTGTGTGCAGGAAATTTTCCTGCACATTTACTATTCCCAAATATCCCGGCCACCGTTTTATAGTTTCGAACGTGCTCGATTATATCCGAAACCTATCCATTTTTGAAAATCTTTATATCGTTGGAAAGCTTATTCAATAACCTTCGCATGGAACCATCGACTGGCAAATTCCGGTATAAATAAAATAAAAAAAAATAATTCCATATAAATAAGACCAATACACGTACTTGAATACGCCAATACACGTACTTGAATACGGGGTGTTACATCCTTCCCCCTTTAGGACATTCGTCCTCAAATATTAGCGTAATTCAATCGAAACAAGTTCAAGTCCATCATTAACATTCACGTCATCACATAAACACTATGCATATATAAAAAAAAACTTACTTGTTAATGTTCTAACTCCGTTTCTTGAACTTCCTCTTCATCTTTGAACAAATGAGGGTACTTATATTTCATTGCTTCCTCAGCTTCCCATGTAATCTCTTCCCTTTGATGATTTCTCCAATGTACTTTCACAGATGCTATCTCTTTATTTCTCATCTTCTTAACTTGGCGATCTAGAATAGCAATAGGCACTTCCTCATAGGTAAGATCTTCCGCAACTTGCACATCCTCAGTAGAAGTGATATGTGATGGATCTCCGATGCACTTTCGAAGCATTGACACATGAAATACCGGATGTACTGATGAGAGCTCTTGGGGTAGCTCTAATTTATATGCAACTTATCCAAACCTTTGAGTGATCTTATACGGGCCTATATAACGTGGACTCAACTTTATTTTCTTGCCAAATCTCATTACCCCTTTTATTGGTGATAACTTCAAATATACCCAATCACCTATAGAAAACTCTAGCCCTCTCCTGCTACTATCCACATATGACTTGTGTCGACTTTGGGTTGTTTACAGTCGTTGCTGAATTACTTTAACCTTCTCTATGGCTTGATAAACAAGATCCGGTCCAAACAAAAGAGTTTCACCCACTTCAAACCATCCTATTGGTGATCTACACTTCCTTCTATATAAATCTTCATATGGTGCTATTTTGATACTTGAATGATAGCTATTATTGTAGGCAAACTCAATAAGAGGTAAATGATCATCCCAGTTGCCCTTAAAATCTATTACACAAGCTCGTAGCATATCTTCAAGTGTTTGGATGGTACGGTCTGCTTGTCCATCTGTTTGAGGGTGAAAAGTTGTACTCAACTTCATTTGTGTTCCCAAACACCTCTGAAAAGACTTCCAAAGTTTATGGTAAATTAGGTTCCCCGATCTGATATAATAGAGATTGGCACACCATGTAATCGGATTATCTCTTTAATGTACAGCTTCGCATACTCTTCAACTGTGTAAGTGGTCCTAACAGGTAGGAAATGTACGGATTTGGTAAGCCTATCAACAATCACCCATATAGAATCAAACTTCCGGGATGTACGAGGCAAACCAATAACGAAATCCATGTTGATCATGTCCTACTTCCAGCTTGGAAGATCAATGCATTGCATATAACCTCCGGGTTTTTGGTTCTCAACTTTAACTCTTTGACAATTTGGACATTCAGCTACAAATTCTGCAATGCTCTTCTTCATGTCATTCCATCAATACATATCTTTCGAATCTTGATACATTTTGGTTGATCCTGGATGAATGGAATACCTTGAACAATGTGCCTCTATCATAATCTTCTTTCTTAGCCCATCTATATCCGGCACACACAATCGGTTTTGGCACTGAAGCACTCCTTCTCGCGTAAGCTCAAATGCCTTGGTTGCACCACTCTTAACGTTCTCCTTAAGCTGTAATAAAATAGGATCTGCATATTGCTTCCCTTTCACTTCAGCTACTAATGAAGATTCCACAACATTATGTATGATAATCTCTTTATCTGGAGTTTCAAGAAGGCGAACTCCCAAACTAGCTACCACCTTTCTATAGGCGCCATCATAGCCTTACGACTTAACGCATCAGCTACCACATTTGCTTTCCCTAGATGGTACAAGATATCAACATCGTAGTCCTTTAATAGTTCAAGTCATCTCCGCTGCCTTAAATTTAGATCCTTCTGATTAAAAATATATTGCAAGCTCTTATGGTCAGTATATATATCAACATGAACCCCATATAAGTAGTGGCGCCATATCTTTAAAGCAAAAATAACTGTTGCCCACTCAAGATCGTGTGTAGGATAATTTTTCTCATGTGGTCGCAATTATCTAGAAGCATATGTTATTACCTTACCATGCTGCATCTATACACATCCTAAACTAATTATGGAAGCATCGCAATACACTGTATACCCTTCGGTGCCTTCTGGAAGTACCAACACAGGTGTAGAAATCAACTTGTTCTTTAAATCTTGAAAACTCTTCTCACAGGCATCATTCCATTAGAATTTGGATACTTTATGGGTTAGCTTGGTTAAGGGTGCTGAAATGGAAGAAAAGACTTTAACAAACCTTCTATAATAACCGGCCAACCCAAGAAAACTACGAATCTCTGTAGGCGTTATGGGCCTTGGCCAGTTTTTGCAGCTTCTATATTTTAAGCATCAACCTTTATCCCTTCACTAGATACAATATGACCCAAAAATGCCACCGACTTTAACCAAAACTCACATTTAGAGAACTTTGCATAAGGCTTACAATCACGAAGAGTCTGCAATGCCTATCGTAAGTGATTGGCATGGTCCTCTTCTGATCTAGAATAAACTAGAATATCATCTATAAAAACTATCACAAATACATCCAGGAATGGCTTAAACACCCTATTCTTCAAATCCATAAAAGCTCCGGGTGCATTTGTTAGCCCAAATGACATAACTAGAAACTCATAATGACCATACCGTGTTCGGAAAGCTGTCTTGGGTATATCCTTCTCTTTGACCCTCACTTGTGGTAACCTGACCTCAAATCAATCTTAGAAAAGCACTTGGCGCCCTGTAACTGATCAAATAAATCATCAATTCTTAGGAGAGGATATTTATTCTTAATAGTCACCTTATTCAATTGCCGACAATCAATACACATCCTCAGCAAGCCATCCTTTTTGCGCACAAATAACACTGGTGCTCCCCAGGGGGACATACTAGGCCTTATGAATCCCTTCTCTAGCAAATCTTTCAATTGCTCTTTCAATTCTCATAATTCTGCTGGGGTCATTCTATACGGAGAAATGAAGATTGGTTGGGTGCCTGGTATTACATCAATACCAAACTCTACTTCTCGTTTAGGAGGCAAACCTGGAAGATCTTCAGGAAATACATCAAAAAATTTATTTACCACTGGAACAGCGTGAAGAGTTGGTGGCTCCGCTTCTGTATCCCTTACTCTAACTAAATTATATATGTATCCCTTGGAAATCATTCTTCTTGCCTTAAAATAAGAAAAAAATCTACCTCTTGGCGTGCCAATTTCACCTTTCTATTCAAGGACTGATTCATTTGAAAAATGAAAATATACCTTTTTCGTGCAGTAATCAATTATGGCATAACAAGACGCCAACCAGTCCATACCCATTATAACATCAAAATCTACCATTTCTAACTTCACAAGATCAGCCATCGTATCATGACCACAAACAGTTACTATGCAGTTTCGGTAAACCCTTCTAGCTATAATAGATTCCCTAACCAGTGTGGACACTTCAAATGGCTTAACTAACAGTTCGGGTATTCTTTCAAACTTTCCAGCAACCAATAGAGTAATATAAGATAATGTAGAACCGGGATCAATTAAGGCATATGCATCGAATGAAAAGATAGACAATGTACCCGTAACCACATCTGGGGAAGCCTCTAAATTTTGTCGATCCGCTAAAGCATACGTACGATTTTGAGCCCCGCTAGAACTCGTGGCTCCTCTATCACCTCTAACACGACCCATTGGTTGTGCACCCCTTCTTGAACAAGGCATCGATGATGATGATGCAACAAATGACCCCGTAGGTCGTGCCATACCCCCTATGCCCTTTCGTGGGTATTCTCTCATCATATGCCCCGGCATACCGCACCAAAAGCAAACATTGGTCCCCAGCCAACATACGCCCAAATGATACCTTCCACATTTATTGCATGGCTCTCAAGGAGGTCTCGATTGGCTCATATTCCCTTTCTCTTGGTACCCCACTGTCCACAAACTCTGACTCTCACTTCTGTGCCCAAATTGATTTCCTCTGGACCCTTGAAACTGTGGTGGGGCACTAGCTGCAGAATAAGAAGATAATGGCCTAGGTGGTCTAGCAGAAAACTGTGGTCTGAACCCTCTTTAGGATGACATGAACTGTCCTGTAGATCTGTCCCTCTTGGAATATCCTCTTTCTAATTCCTGTGTTCTTCTCTTCTACCTCTGATCTTCCATTTTCTGTGCAAAAGCTTGGATCCTCTCTATGTCCATATCTTTGTTCAAAGCGGCAATAGTACAATCTCAAACCAGATATGGATCCAGCCTATCCACATATTGATGAACTTTGTCATCCATAGTAGCTACAACATTAGGAGCATATCTCAACAAGGAATTAAATCAGAGACTGTACTCCCTCACGCTTATATTCCCCTGATGAAGATTTAAAAACTGATCTGCACGGGCTTGACGAATCTTGAATGGAAGATAATGATCAAGAAATGCCTCTTTGAACTCTTTCCAAGTAGCTGGGGGTGCATCAATACCCCTAGATCGTTTCCAGTCCTCATACCAATATATAGCCTCCCCTTTAAATCTATACGCCGCTAACTCCACTGTCTCTCTACCCGTTATATGCAGAACATCTAAGGCCCTTTGAATTTGATCAATAAAGTCCTGTGGGTCCTCGTTAAGATCTGATCCAGTAAAAGTGGGAGGATCCATCTTAAGAAAATCTTGTGTTCGAAGGCTAGCCACCCTATCTATACCACTAGGACCCATGGTAGGAATGGCTTGCCCTTGAGCTTGCCCAGCAACTATACGAGTCAAAAATTGCACTGCATTTATAAGATCTTGATCAACAGCATTAATAGGTGGCTCTGGGGATATAGTTCTCCTCCCCCTTATTTCTTTCGGAGTGAAAGAAGTTTCTGATGCATGCTCAACTGGAGCCTCACTTTGATTAGCTGGTATAGTGGGTGACTTACTAGTCCCCTCTCCGACAACCATATCTACTTGTTTATCGGTATTCTTAATTCTGGTAACCGGCATGATTACTATAATAAGAGAAACAAATGGATTCAGTGGTCAACTATGACTTCATATACAGTATAGGCTCTATCGCACGATCTAAGACATGAAGAAAAGAAACAATTCCTAAATGTCCATAGCCTCCTGTTTATAGATGCGGTGCACGACACACCAATAAACAAGACTCTACGTAGACACGGCTTTGTAGACTCACTAGGACAAACTTCTCTGATACCACTTTTGTCATACCCCAAATCCTATTAGGGCGGACTGGCACCTGTAACTGAGGAGGCCCGGGAGAACCATCTCATAACTTTATACTTCCCATGCATACCTCTATGACAACCCAAAATTTAGACAGCATCATGTCGCATATAAAAGAAAATAATCACCTATATAAGCTCGAGCACACATATATATGTATATAAAATACTTGGCCGTTGGAGCCATCACGTCTATTAACAAAACACCACCTTGACTGTACATTAGGTCTACAAAGCGTCTAGACAATACACAGAGTTTAACTAAGGTCGGGACACACCCCGCCATATAAATAACTTCTATACAATACCAAAAGTGATTGGATATGACACGGAAAGCCCCAAAGCAAACTGGAGCTCACCAAAAGCAGCTGGATATCCTGGCTTCTACTTGTGCGGTGTATGAGCTGAGGTACCTGTGCCTGCAGCATGAAATGCAGGTCCCCCATGGGGGATGTCAGTACGAAATATGTATTGAGTATGTAAAGTTGTAGATAATCACATATGATATAGGAGCTCAATATAAATCAGAAACAAGTGAATAAATCGTAATAGGAGTGGACCATACTTACTAGAACTTGTGACAACCTGTACATTGTATTTATTCAATCACTTTACCTTCGTTCTTATCATCTTTGTAATCATTACTGTATTGTACTGTGACTATTAGGCTGCCTCCAGTACATATCAACTGGGATCGACCCATGATAGGCTTATGCCTCTGGGATACCACCCATAAACACATAAATAGGGATCGACCCATGATAGGCTTATGCCCCTAGGATACCACCCGATAAGAGAGAACTTCCATCACTTAGTTCAATTAATCTTTGAGATTGTTATTTCGGTCGCCACCGCATTTTTGATACTTTGAAACAATGATACATCAATAAGAGACATATAAATATACCATCAATGTAATAACAATGAAGTAAGAACTTATTAGCACATCAATGAAGTGTTTTGGAGTCATCAATGCCATAACAATGAAGTAGGAATTTATTGGTATATCAATGAAACGTTTTGGAGTCATTAATAGCACATGGATCTTGTTTGAGTAACCGGATAATTTTTGACATTCATTAGTGCAATAAATATGTAAGATTTGGAAAACAAGTAAGTATTGGAATGTCTTGACATCTTGTAGGGTGGAAACAAGTTCATTGGTAACGTAGGACATCATACAAAACCATTATGGATCACATGTTACTGAATAACTTTGGAAACTTTCTTAATAGAACAATTGTTCACTTTCATGCCAAAGATATGGTATAGAGTGTGCTTTACATACCTGACTGTCAACCTTCAATACTAGTCCCAAATGGACTTCCCATCTTTTCGAATTACTTATCTACAATAAACATATATAGCAATCTAGTATTAGCGACCAAACGTCACAATTCAATTATTTGAATTCACCAAACTAGTGGTTAAGTAGTAAGCCTTAATTACACCATAAAGCGTGTCACTTTAACCCTCTTATACTCCAATTACATTCACATGTCATGCATATTCATACAATATCCTCCAATAGCAAGTTTGGATTCATTTATTCTTCCAACCAATCCATTAAACCAAATTGAGCCATAGACATAAATAATAATCAATTCAATAGTATATCACCATATCCACCTTTCATAACTCAATTACCATATCCACCTTCCACAATTCAATACAACCAAACTATGCAAAATAGTCCATAACCCTATTTTCATCACCTTTCAATAACAACCAATACATATAATCTTCTATCACACATATAAATATGGAAAAGAACAAAGGCAAATAATATTCATACCTTAGAATTCACCTCTTGATTTTCAATCCTTTTTGCACAAATAATAGGTGCCGTTCGAAGCTATCGAGATGACAAATGCAGTTATTGGATTACTTTGGAATTTCTACGGTTGAATCAAAAGTAATTTAAAGGTCAAATTTGGCTAGGGTTTATTCTTTCTCAATGATTGATGATGAAAATGAGTTTTTGAACTCATATACATGTATATATACACATATTCCCGTCCATAATATAATAGGAAATGACCAAAATGCCTTTAAAATTTAAATAATGTCAAATCTATCCTTTGGTGGACTGTTTTGATAAGCTAAAGTAGATCGACCATAACTCTTTGCTCCGATATCGGATTTGGGTAAAATTGCTATCGTTGGAAGGATAATTCAAAGGGATTTCATTTCATATAAAGTAGGCCACCCATTTCGTCCTGTACAAGGAGTTATGGTCGTTTGAAGTTGACCCTAAAAATCTATTTTGATAGGCTGAAGTAAAACGAGTATAACTCCTTATTCAGACGTTGGATTTGGATGAAACCAATTGCATTGGAAAGAAGACTCAAAGATCTTTGTTTTAATAGGTCGCAGCTCTCCCAGTTCATTATATTAAGGGAGTTATGATTATTCGAAGTTGACCCAAAAATTCAGATGGCCTCAGTAGTTTGTGTGCAGGAAATTTTTCTGCACATTTACTATTCCCAAATATCCCGGCCACCGTTTTATAGTTTCGAACGTGCTCGATTATATCCGAAACCTATCCATTTTTGAAAATCTTTATATCGTTGGAAAGCTTATTCAATAACCTTCGCATGGAACCATCGACGGGCAAATTCTGGTAAAAAAAAAAATTCCATATAAATAAGACCAATACACGTACTTGAATACGCCAATACACGTACTTGAATACGGGATGTTACATTATGGAATCTTCCTTCCAGAATAAAATGGCCTTCAATCCGACTATTGTTGTACCTCAAATAGGCAGATTCTTCGAACACACAGAACGCTTTAATTGATCACACAGAATATTTGTAAAGAAAAGAAGAGAGTTTTTATTCTGAAAAAATTTTATATCAAAACCTATGAAGAAAATCAGGTTTATATAGCCTAGCAGATGCCTCTTTGAAAAGGTGGCATTGGTTCACTTAAATGGTGTGATGTTTCTGAAAATGCATATATGCCGCATTTTTGCTGAAGCAGTATACCATTTCACCAAAAAATGCATCTGTTCAAAATAGTGCATCACTTCATTAAAGAATTGCATCTATTCAGTCAAAGAAGAAATAGTATATCAGTTCAGTACATGCGTCAGTTCAGTCGAAAAGAAATAGTACATCAGTTTAATCAAAACAGTGCATCAATTCTGTCGAAACATTGCATCTGTTACTGTTACTAAATGCATATAAATGGAGTATTTATCATATTTCGTCAAATAAAGTTTGTCCAAAAAGACAGATATCATCGATTGATCATTTTCCAAATCCAAATCCGAAGTCGAGCGAGCGACGACGACAACGGCGCGAGGCATCTCTTATTTCTTGCCTCACTTATCATGTGGAGTAAGTATTCATCATTATAAACACTCCAAAGTTCCTTTCTCCAACCAATGTGGAAGAATTAATAAACTTTCTAATTTTGGGAGTACACTTTCCAAATTGGTGTCTCCTCTTCTCCACCATTTTTTTTTTCATTTTCCATTCACACTTCTATGAACCCAACAATCCTCCATATGAATGGGGAATGACTATTTTTCCTAAAACGTTTACGGACAAGAATGTGATCATCAAGCAAAGACTGATTCCATCTGGATAAGTGGGTTTCCCTTTGAACTTTTCGTAGTGAACATGCATCGGATACACTCGGTCAATCGATAGATTTGATATCTTAGAACCGTTGAGCTTTAATGTACACCTAGATAACACATGTCACACAACCATCCTTTTAACATTTATGGTTCTTACAGTTTTGTTCTTTTCAGCCATGAACACGTCCCAGTTTTCATGAGAGCTTAGAGAATAGGCTTTTACTAATATTCTCCTTGAAGCGGCTTCCACTTCGCCCTCACATAGGTGATTTCTAAACATTCAATCCTGTAGATTAAACTATTTGGTCAAATCTACCAAATTTAGATAATCATTAAAAGACTTTTCACCTTAAGTCTTATCCTAGTTTATTATACATTGTCTACATCATGAGAATGGGTTGGGTAATTGACAATGTTGAACCTGTCAGACACTATTTTGTTTGATCTCCTTGAACCTAGCTCTTGGGATCTCCAGTTTGCTAGGTAGAGTTACCGCCATGCTGACTCATCCTAGGCCTTAAACCCATTCCCTTGGATGTTCTTTCCACTCCTTCTCTAGATAGGCTTTTTGTAAGTGGATCCAACACATTATCCTTTGACTTTACATAGTTAATAGTGATAATTCCACTAGAGAGAATTTCCCCAATGATATTATGTCTCCGCCGTATGTGATGAGATTTACGATTGTACATCATGCTCCCTGCCCTACCTATTGCCGCTTAGCTATCACAGTGTATACATACTGGTGCCACTGGCTTGGGCTAATATGGAATATCTTCCAATAAATTCCAAAGTCATTCTGCTTCTTCACCGGCTTTATCTAATACGATAAATTCAGATTCCATTGTAGAGCGAGTAATACAAGTCTGTTTGGATAATTTCCAAGCAACTGCTCTTCCACCGATAGTAAATACATATCCACTTATGGATTTTACTTCGTTCGATCCGGTGATCCGATTTGCATCACTATGTCCTTCAAGTGCCACAGGATATTTATTATAATACAAAGCATAATTTTGAGTGTATTTAAGATACCCCAATACTCTTTTCATTGCCATCCAATGAGTTTTGTTGGGATTACTCCTGTACCGACTTAATTTACTAATTGCACATGCTATGTTTGGTCGTGTACAATTCATTATATACATTAAACATCCCAATACTCTTGCATACTCCAATTGTGAGTCACTTTCACCTTCATTCTTTTGAAGTGCAAAGTTCACATCCAATGGAGTCTTGACAATACCGAATTCCATATCCTTGAACTTGTCAAGTAATTTTTTGATATAATGAGACTGTAAAAATGCTAAACCTTGTGGATTTTGATGGATTCTTATACCTAAGATCACATTTGCAACTCCAAGGTCTTTCATACCAAACTTGCTCTCGGGTATTCATTTGGTTGCATTTATGTCACAAATATCTCTGCTGATGATCAACATATCATCCACATATAAACAAACAATGACTTGGTGATTTGGTGTGTCTTTAATATATAAACATTTGTCACATTCATTTATCTTGAATCCGTTTGTCAACATGGTTTGGTCAAACTTTGCATGTCATTGCTTAGGTGCTTGTTTTAGTCCATAAAGTGACTTAACAAGTTTACACACCTTATTTTCTTTTCCTGAAACCACAAAACCCTCAGGTTATTCCATGTATATTTCTTCCTCTAAATCTCCATTTAGGAATGCGGTCTTCACATCCATTTGATGGATTTGAAGATCATATACCGCCGCCAAGGTAATTAACATTTGAATCAAGGTTATCCTTGTTACTGGTGAGTATGTATCAAAGTAATCAAGGTCTTCTTTCTATTTGAAGCCTTTTACTACAAGTCTTGCCTTGTATTTGTCAATAGTACCATCCGTCTTCATTTTCCTTTGGAAGATCCATTTAGAACCTAACGATTTATTTCCGGGAGAAAGGTCAACCAATTTCCATTTATGGTTGCTTAAGACTGAATCTATCTCACTATTGGCTGCCTCTTTCCAAAAGGATGAGTCTAACGATGACATCGCTTCTTTAAATATTTGAGGCTTATTTTCTAAGATAAATGTTACAAACTCCGATCAAAACGAAGTTGACGTGCTTTGACGTGTACTACATCTTGGATTTTCTTCATTATGTACATTCTCACCTGGTTCATCTCGAGGTCGTTTAGCTCCTCCACTAGACTGTTCATGTCTAATTTTATACGGGTAAATATTTTTAAAAAATTCAGCATTGTCTAATTCAATTATCGTATTTTTATTAATATCTGGATGTTTGGATTTATGAACCATAAATCGACATGCTTTACTACATTTAGAATATCCTATGAACACACAGTCCACCGCTTTAGGTCCTATCTTAATCCTTTTAAGTATAGGAACTTGAACCTTTGCTAGACACCCCCACACTTTGAAATATTTCAAGTTGGGTTTCCTTCCTTTCCATTTTTTGTAAGGAATTGATTGTGTCTTACTATGGGGAACTCTGTTGAGTATAAAATTGTCCATAAGGATAGCCTTCCATCATAAGTTTTATGGTAAACCAGAACTTATAAGTAAGGCATTCATCATTTCCTTCAAAGTTTGATTTTTTCTTTCCGCAATTCCATTAGATTGAGGTGAATATGGGGCCATAGTTTGATGGATTATTCCATTCTCTATACATATTTGCGCAAAGGGAGATTTATATTCTCCGCCTCTATCACTTCTTATTATTTTGATCTTTTTGTCTAAATGATTTTCAACTTCAGTTTTATATTGCCTAAACGTATCTATTGCTTCATCCTTACTATTAAGCAAGTAGACATAACAATATCTAGTGCAATCGTCAATAAAAGTTATGAAATACTTTTTCTCACCACGTGATGGTGTTGACTTCATAACACAAATGTCAGTGTGTATTAAGTCTAAGGGATTAGAATTCCTTTCAACGAACTTATAAGGATGCTTTGCATACTTCGATTCCACACACGTTTGACACTTTGATTTATTGCACTCAAAGTTTGGTAAAACTTCTAAGTTAATCAATTTCATAACGTTTTGTAATTAACATGGCCTAAACGTTCATTCCATAAATCATAAGACTCAAGCAAATAAGAAGCATTCAAACTTTTATTTATTTCAACAGTCATTACACTCATCTTATAAAGGCCTTCGGTCAGATAGCCTTTTCCTACATACATTTCTCCTTTTCTAATTACAATTTCTCCATAAATGGTTACACATTTGAATTCGTTCTTCTCTAGAAGTTAAACAAAAATTAAATTCCTACGTAACTCCGGAACATACAAGACTAAGTATCAAGACCTTTCCGAAAGTCATCTTTAAGCAAATTTTTCCTGTTCTTTCTACCTTAGCCGTAGCGGAGTTAGCCATGTAGATCATTTCTTCTACTTGAGCCGGAGCGAATGACGAAAATAACTCCTTGTTGGAACATACATGGCGGGTGGCACCAGAATCCGTCCACCATTCACGAGGATTCCCCGTTAAGTTGCATTCTGAGAACATAGCACACAGATCATCACATTCTTTGTTGGATTCAATCGTATTTGCTTGATCCTTCTTCTTGCTTTTCTTTGGGGCACGACAATCTGTGGACTTGTGGCTAATCTTGCCACGGTTGAAGCATTTTCCCTTGAACTTTTTCTTAGGTTGATTGCTTCCTTGTTCAGCTTTCTTCCTTTTCCTGGAAGTATTTTGGTCATCTTCTACAATATGTGCTCCATTAATTGTAGAATTCCCCTTTGACCTTCTTTCGGCAGCTTTACTATCCTCTTCAATACGAAGTTGGACAATAAGATCTTCAACAGTCATCTCTTTGCGTTTATGCTTTAAGTAGTTTTTGAAGTCTTTCCACAAAGGTTGTAGTTTCTCAAATATCGTTTCTACTTGGAAAGCATCATTCACAATTAAACCTACAAAATAGTTTATGTGAGTATTAAGAACATTTTTAGTTTGTTCAACTAAGGTATTTTTCAAAGATATACCTTCTGCTAGGAGATCATGTATGATGACTTGCAACTACTGCACTTGAGAGACAACAGATTTGCTATCTATTAATTTAAAGTCCAGGAATCGTGCAACAAGAAATTTTTTAATTCCCGCATCCTCCGTCTTATATTTTTGTTCAAGTGCCCCCAACAGTTCCTTTGATGTCTTGGTTCCACTATAAACATTGTAGAGGTCGTCTTGGAAACCACTCAGAATATCATTCCTGCAAAGAAAGTCCGAATGTTTCCAAGCTTCTACAATAACGAAGCGTTCTTTGTCCGAGGCTCCCTCGGGCACCTCAGGAGCGTCTTTGCTAGTGAACCATTGTAGATATAAAGTGGTGAGGTAAAAGAACATCTTTTGCTGCCACCGCTTGAAGTCACTGTTTTAAAAAATTTTGGGCTACTCCGCCGGTGCCATTGTTGGCGGAGCATTTGTGTGACTTGATGTGGCAATATTAGTTACCCCCACAGACGTTGTCGCATCCATTATTTCACTTTCGTTAGTCATCTTTCCTGTCAAAACAAGACAGAAAAATTTAGTATTTTCAGAATACTACTTATAAAGTTAAATAACTTTTCAACTTTTCTTCTTGTTTCTAATTAACGATGAAGTTTTTATAACTTCAAATCGTCAACCGAGTGAACTTTAACTTGTTATGAAAATTTTATGTCTTTTAATCACTAGTTAAATTCAAGCGGAGTAAAAAGTTTAAAGCTTTAATCTCCAAATATAAGTTATACAGATTCTGTAAAAGGAATTATTCCTTAAGATTCTTATTTTCGTTTGTACTTCGGGTACACAGAATCTGTATATGCAGAAACAACAACTTCAACTAAAATTCAAGTATATAAACAAGAACATAATGAAGTATATCAAATACCCTCAACACTAGATCAAAATGACTTTCCCAAGAGGTATATTTTATTTTTCAGAAAATAGATGAAACGGAAATGAATAAGACCAAGTCGTCCGAATTCACGAACTTTCCTTAAAGAATAATTTCCCTCATTGTACCCGAGGTTATGGAATATTCCTCCCAGGATAAAACGGCCTTCAATTCGACTATAGCGGTACCTCAAATAGGCGGATTCTTTGAACACACAGAACGTTTTGATTGATCACACAGAATATTTATAAAGAAAAGAAGAGACTTTTTATTCTGAAAATTTTTATATCAAAACCTGTGAAGGAAAGCATGTTTATATAGCCGAGCAGATGCCTCTTCGAAAAGGTGGCATTGGTTCACTTAAATGGTGTGATGTTTCTGAAAATGCATGTCTGCAGCACTTTTGCTGAAGCAGTATACCATTTCACCAAATAGTGCACCTGTTCGAAATAGTGCATCACTTTATTGAAGAATTAAATTTGTTCAGTCGAAGCAGAAACAGTATATCAGTTTAGTGCATGCATCTGTTCAGTCGAAAAGAAACAGTACATCAGTTCAGTTGAAATAATGCATCAGTTTTGTTGAAACATTGCATCTGTTACTGTTACTGCATGCATATAAATGGAATATTGATCAGATTTCATCAAATAAAGTTTTTCCAAAAAGATATATCTTTCGATCGATCATTTTCCAAATCCAAATCCGAAGCTGAAGCCGAGCGAGCGACGACGACGTCGACGCGAAGCATATCTTATTTCTTGCCTCACTTATCATGTGGAGTAAGTATTCATCATTATAAACACTCCAAATTTTCCTTCTCCCACCAATGTGTGAGAATTAGTGAACTTTTCAATTTTAGGAGTACACTTTTCAAATTGGTGTCTCCTCTTCTCCACCATTTTTTTCTCTATTTTTCATTCACACTTCTATGAACCCAACAATCCCCCACATGAATGGGGAATGGCTATTTTTCATAAATCTTTTACGGACAAGCATGTGATCATCAAGCAAAAACTGATTCCATCTGGATAAGTGGGTTTTCCTTTGAACTTTCCGTAGTGAACATGCATCGGATGTACTCGGTCGATCGGTAGATTTGATATTTTTGAATCGTCGAGCTTTAATGTACACCTAGGCAACACATGTCACACAACCAGCCTTTTAACATTTATAGTTCTTACGGTTTTGTTCTTTTCAGCCATGAACACGTCCCAGTTTTCATGAGAGCTTAGAGAATTGGCTTTTACTAACATTCTCATTGAAGCGGCTTCCACTTCGCCCACACATAGGTGATTTCTAAATGTTCAATCCTGTAGATTAAACTATTTGGTAAAATTTGTCAAATTTAGATAATCATTAAAAGACTTTTCACCTTAAGTCTTATCCTAGTTTACTATACATTGTCTACATCATGAGAATGGGTTGGGTAATTGACAATGTTGAACCTGCCAGACACAACTTTGTTTGATCTCCTTGAACCTAGCTCTTGGGATATCCAGTCTGCTAGGTAGAGTTACCGTCATGCTAACTCGTCCAAGGACTTAAACCCATTCCCTTGGATGTTCTTTAGCCTAGCAGATGCCTCTTCAAAAAGGTGGCATTGGTTCACTTAAATGGTGTGATGTTTCTGAAAATGCATGTCTGCAGCATTTTTGCTGAAGCAGTATACCATTTCACCAAACAGTGCACTTGTTCGAAATAGTGCATCACTTCATTGAAGAATTGCATTTGTTCAGTCGAAACAAAAATAGTATATCAGTTCAGTGCATGTATCAGTTCAGTCAAAAAGAAATAGTACATCAGTTCAGTCAAAACAGTGCATCAGTTTTGTCAAAATATTGCATCTGTTATTGTTACTGCATGCATATAAATGAAGTATTGTCCAAAAAGATAGATCTCATCGATCATTTTCCGAAGCCAAAGTCGAGCGAGCGACGATGACGATGGCGCGAGGCATCACTTATTTCTTGCCTCACTTATCATGTAGAGTAAGTATTCATCATTATAAACGCTCCAAAGTTCCCTTCTCCCACCAATGTGGGAGAATTAGTGAACTTTCCAATTTTGAGAGTGCACTTACCAAATTGGTGTCTCCTTTTCTCCACCATTTTTTTTTTTCATTTTTCATTCACACTTCTATGAACCCAACAACTTATACATAATAAAGTTATATATTATGTTAAACTTATGGTTATATCATTTAGTTTCATCTATGTTGAGCTATTTATATTTGTGAATGAAAAATAGGTTTGAAAATAATTATTTTATAAGAAAAATCATTAATTTTAAATGTCCAGTCATAACAAAGAGGGGTTCACTAGTTTAATCTTCAAAATAAAAATAAAAATCTGAAATAATTGAACCAAATTTGTAGAAACCGGACCGAACCGAATTTATTTTGGTTTGGTTACGGTTGTCATTTTTGTCAATTCGAAAATCAAAAAAACAAACCGATATTAAACTATCAAACTGAACGAACCAAAAGTCCAGCCCTTCTTGCCAAGGGCGAACCTACGTAGGTTCAAGTGGATTCATATGAACCCACTTCGTCGAAATATCACACCGTATGTATTAGTGTTTGAAAATGTACAAGATATATATTAATTTTTTAACCCATTTTAAACAGCTCAGCCTAGTGGAAAGGCAGGTTCAAGATTTTTGATAGGTCGAACTTCCCGACACCAACAACCTTTTTCTTAAATGTCAAAATTTGTTTATTTATTTCTCTAGGTATTCATTTTTTATATATTTGAACCCACTTTCCTGAGCGGAATCTATGTTCATGTCTAATTTTATATGGGTAAATATTTTTAAAGAATTCAGCATTGTCTGATTCAATTATCGTATTTTCATTAATATCCGGATGTTTGACTTTATGAACCAAAAATCGATATGCTTTACTATTTTTAGCATATCCTATTAACACACAGTCCACCGTTTTAGGTCCTATCTTAACCCTTTTAGGTACAGGAACTTGAACCTTCGCTAGACACCCCCACACTTTGAAATATTTCAAGTTGGGTTTCTTTCCTTTCCATTTTTTGTAAGGAATGGATTGTGTCTTACTATGAAAAATTCTGTTGAGTATACGATTGGCCATAAGGATAGCCTCCCATCATAAGTTTTGTGGTAAACCAGAACTTATAAGTAAGACATTCATCATTTCCTTCAAAGTTTGGTTTTTTCTTCCCGTAATTCCATTAGATTGAGGTGAATATAGGGCCGTAGTTTGATGGATTATTCCATTCTCTACACATATTTGCGCAAACAGAGATTTATATTCTCCACCCCTATCACTTCTTATCATTTTGATCTTTTTGTCTAAATGATTTTCAACTTCAGTTTTATATTGCCTAAACGCATCTATTGCTTCATCCTTACTATTTAGAAAGTAGACATAATAATATCTAGTGCAATCATCAATAAAAGTTATGAAATACTTTTTCCTACCACGTGATGGTGTTGACTTAATATCACAAATGTCAGTGTGTATTAAGTCTAAGGGATTAGAATTCCTTTCAACAGACTTATATGGATGCTTTGCATACTTCATTTCCACACACGTTTGACACTTTGATTTATTGTACTCAAAGTTTGGCAAAACTTCTAAGTTAATCAGTTTTCGTAATGTTTTGTAATTAACATGGCCTAAACATTCATTCCATAAATCATAAGACTCAAGCAAACAAGAAGAATTCAAACTTTTATTTATTTCAACAGTCATTACATTCATCTTATAAAGTACTTCGGTCAGATAGTCTTTTCTTACATACATTTCTCCTTTGCTAATTACAATTTTTTCAGAAATGGTTACACATTTGAATCTGTTCTTGTCTAGAAGTGAAACAAAAATTAAATTCCTACGTAAATACGGAACATACAAGACATTGTTAAGTGTCAAGACCTTTTCGGAAGTCATCTTTAAGCAAATTTTTCCTATTCTTTCTACCTTAGCCGTAGCGGAGTTAGCCATGTAGATCATTTCTTCTACTTGAGCCGGAGCGAATAACAAAAACAGCTCCTTGTTGGCACATACATGGCGGGTGGCACCAGAATCCATCCACCATTCGCGAGGATTCCCCATCAAGTTGCATTCTGAGAACATAGCACACAGATTATCGCATTCTTTGTTAGATTCAATCATATTTGCTTGATCCTTCTTCTTGCCTTTCTTTGGGGCACGACAATCTGTGAATTTGTGGCCAATCTTGCCACAGTTGAAGCATTTTCCATTGAACTTTTTCTTGGTTTGACTGCTTCCCTGTTTAGCTTTCTTCCTTTTCTTAAAATTGTTTTGGTCATCTTCTACAATATGTGCTCCATTAATTGTAGAATTCCTCTTTGACCTTCATTCGGCAGCTTTATTATCCTCTTCAATATGAAGTCGGACAAAAAGTTCTTCAACAGTCATCTCCTTGCGTTTATGATTTAAGTAGTTTTTGAAGTCTTTCCACAAAGGCGGTAGCTTCTCAACTATGCTGCTACTTGGAAATCATCATTCACAATTAAACCTACAATACAGTTTATGTGAGTATTAAGAACATTTTTAATTTGTTCAACTAAGGTATTTTTCAAAGATATACCTTCTGCTAGGAGATCATGTATGATGACTTGCAACTCTTGTACATGAGAGACAACAGATTTGCTATCTATTATTTTAAAGTCCAGGAACCGTGCAACAAGGAATTTCTTCATTCCCGCATCCTCCATCTTATATTTTTGTTCAAGTGCCCCCCACAGTTCCTTTGATGTCTTGGTTCCACTATAAACATTGTAGAGGTTGTCTTGGAGACCACTCAGAATATAATTCCTCCAAAGGAAGTTTGAATATTTCCAAGCTTCTACAATAACGAAACGGTCTTTGTCCGAGGTTTCCTCGGGCACCTCAGGAGCGTCTTCGCTAGTGAACCATTGCAGACATAAAGTGGTGAGGTAAAAGAACATCTTTTGCTGCCACCGCTTGAAGTCAATGCCCAAAAATTTTTTGGGCTTCTCCGCCGGTGCCATTGTTGGTGGAGCATTTGAGCGACTTGATGTGGCAATATTAGTTGCCCCACAGATGTTGTCACATCCATTATTTGACTTTTGTTAGTCATCATTCCTGTCAACACAAGACAGAAAAATTTAGTATTTTCAGAATACTACTTATAAAGTTAAATAACTTTTCAACTTTTCTTCTTGTTTCTAATTAACGACGAAGCTTTTATAACTTCAAATCGTCAACCGAGTGAACTTTAACTTGTGATGAAAATTTTATGTCTTCTAATCACTAGTTAAATTCAAGCGGAGTAAAAAGTTTAAAACTTTAATCTCCAAAAACAAGTTATACAGATTCTGTAAAAGGAATTATTCCTTAAGATTCTTATTTTTCTTTTACTTTGGGTACACAAAATCTGTATATGCAGAAACAACAACTTCAACAAAAGTTCAAGTATATATACAAGAACACAATGAAGTATATCAAATACCCTCAACATAAGATCAAAATGACCTTTCCAAGAGGTATATTTTATTTTTTAGAAAATAGATGAAACAGAAATGAATAAGACCAAGTCGTCCGTATTCATGGACTTTTCTTAAGGATTAATTCCCCTCACTGTATCCGAGGTTATGGAATCTTCCTCCCAGGATAAAATGGCCTTCAATCCGACTATAGCGGTACCTCAAATAGGCGGATTCTTCGAATACACAGAACGCTTTGATTGATCACACAGAATATTTGTAAAGAAAAAAAGAGAGTTTTTATTCTAAAATTTTTTATGTCAAAACCTGTGAAGAAAAGCAGGTTTATATAGCCTAGCAGATGCCTCTTCGAAAAGGTGGCATTGGTTCACTTAAATGGTGTGATGTTTCTGAAAATGCATGTCTGCAGAGTTTTTGCTGAAGCAGTATACCATTTCACCAAAAAATGCACCTATTCAAAATAGTGCATCACTTCATTACAGAATTGCATCTGTTCAGTCGAAGCAGAAATAGTATATCAGTTCAGTACATACGTCAGTTCAGTCAAAAAAAATAGTACATCAGTTTAGTCAAAACAGTGCATCAATTCTGTCGAAACATTACATCTATTACTGTTACTAAATGCATATAAATGGAGTATTTATCAGATTTCGTCAAATAAAATTTGTTCAAAAAGACAGATATCATCGATCGATCATTTTCCAAATCCAAATCCGAAGTCGAAGCTGAAGCCGAGCGAGCGACGACGATGACGACGCGAGGCATCTCTTATTTCTTGCCTCACTTATCATGTGGAGTAAGCATTCATCATTATAAACACTCCAAATTGTCCTTCTCCCACCAATGTGGGAGAATTAGTGAACTTTCCAATTTTGGGAGTACACTTTCCAAATTAGTGTCTCCTCTTCTCCACCATTTTTTTCTTCATTTTTCATTCACACTTTTATGAACCCAACAATCCCCCATATGAATGGGGAATGTCTATTTTTTGTAAAACTTTTACGGACAAGAATGTGATCATCAAGCAAAGACTGATTCAATCTGGATAAGTGGTTTTCCCTTTGAACTTTTCGTAGTGAACATGCATCGGATGCACTTGGTCAATCGGTAGATTTGATATCATTGAACCGTTGAGCTTTAATTTACACCTAGATAACACATATCACACAACCATCCTTTTAACGTTTATGGTTCTTACAGTTTTGTTCTTTTCAGCCATGAACACGTCCCGGTTTTCATGACAGCTTAGAGAATAGGCCTTTACTAACATTCTCTTTGAAGCGGCTTCCACTTTGCCCTCATATAGGTGATTTCTAAACATTCAATTCTGTAGATTAAACTATTTGGTAAAATCTGCCAAATTTAGATAATCATTAAAAGACTTTTCACCTTAAGTCTTATCCTAGTTTACTATACATTGTCTACATCATGAGAATGGGTTGGGTAATTAACAATGTTGAACCTGTCAGACACTATTTTGTTTGATCTCCTTGAACCTAGCTCTTGGGATCTACAGTCTGCTAGGTAGAGTTACTGCCATGTTGACTCATCCTAGGCCTTAAACCCATTCCCTTGGATGTTCTTTCCACTCCTTCTCTAGATAGGCCTTTTGTAAGTGGATCCAACACATTATCCTTTAACTTTACATAGTTAATAGTGATAATTTCACTAGAGAGAATTTCCCCACCGGCATTATGTCTCCGCCGTATGTGATGAGATTTATGGTTGTACATCATGCTCCCTGACCTACCTATTTCCGCTTGGCTACTACAGTGTATACATACTGGTGCCACTGGCTTGGTCCAATACAGAATATCTTCCAATAAATTCCAAAGTCATTCTACTTCTTCACCGACTTTATCTAATGCGATAAATTCAGATTCCATTATAGAGCGAGTGATACAAGTCTGTTTGAATGATTTCCAAGAAACTGCTCCTCCACAGATAGTAAATACATATCCACTTATGGATTTTACTTCATTCGATCCGGTGATCCAATTTGCATCACTATATCCTTCAAGTACCGCAGGATATTTATTATAATACAAAGCATAGTTTTGAGTGTAGTTAAGATACCCCAAAACACTTTTCATTGCCATCCAATGAGTTTTGTTGGGATTACTCCTATACCGACTTAATTTACTTATTGCACATGCTATGTATGGTCGTGTACATTTCATTATATACATTAAACATCCCAATACTCTTGCATACTCCAATTGTGAGTCACTTTCACCTTCATTCTTTCAAAGTGCAAAGTTCACATCCAATGGAGTCTTGACAATACCGAATTCCATATCCTTGAACTTGTCAAGTAATTTTTTGATATAATGAGACTGTAAAAATGCTAACCCTTGTGGATTTTGATGGATTCTTATACCTAAGATCACATCTGCAACTCTAAGGTCTTTCATATCAAACTTGCTCTAGGGCATTCGTTTGGTTGCATTTATGTCACAAATATCTCTGATGATGATCAACATATCATCCACATATAAACAAACAATGACTTGGTGATTTGATGTGTCTTTAATATATAAACATTTGTCACATTCATTTATCTTGAATCTGTTTGCCAACATGGTTTGGTCAAACTTTGCATGTCATTGCTTAGGAGCTTGTTTTAGTCCATAAAGTGACTTAACAAGTTTACATACCTTATTTTCTTTTCCTGAAACCACAAAACCCTCAGGTTGTTCCATGTATATTTCTTCCTCCAAATCTCTATTTAGAAATGCGGTCTTCACATCCATTTGATGGATTTGAAGATCATATACCACTGCCAAGGCAATTAACATTCGAATCGAGGTTATCCTTATTACTGGTGAGTATGTATTAAAGTAATCAAGGTCTTCTTTCTGTTTGAAGCCTTTTACTACAAGTCTTGCCTTGTATTTGTCAATAGTACCATCCGCCTTCATTTTCCTTTGGAAGATCCATTTAGAACCTAACAGTTTATTTTCGGAAGGAAGGTCAACCAATTTTCAAGTATGGTTACTTAAGATTGAATCTATCTCACTATTGACTACCTCTTTCCAAAAGGATGAGTCTGACGATGGCATCGCTTCTTTAAATGTTTGAGGCTTATTTTCTAAGATAAATGTTACAAAATCCGATCCAAACGAAGTTGACGTTCTTTGACGTGTACTACGTCTTGGATTTTCTTCAATATGTACATTCCCACTTGGTTCATCTCGAGGTCGTTTAGATCCTCCACTAGACTGTTCATGTTTAATTTTATACGAATAAATATTTTTAAAGAATTCAGCATTGTCTGATTCAATTATCGTATTTTCATTAATATCCGGATGTTTGGATTTATGAACCATAAATAGACATGCTTTACTACATTTAGCATATCCTATGAACATACAGTCCACCATTTTAGGTCCTATCTTGATCCTTTTAGGTATAGGAACTTGAACCTTCGCTAGACACCCACACACTTTGAAATATTCAAGTTGGGTTTCCTTCCTTTCCATTTCTTGTAAGGAATTGATTATGTCTTACTATGGAGAACTCTGTTGAGTATACGATTGTCCATAAGGATAGCCTCCTATCATAAGTTTTGTGGTAAACCAGAACTTATAAGTAAGGCATTCATCATTTCCTTCAAAGTTTGATGTATTATTTCATTCTCTACACATATTTGCACAAACGGAGATTCATATTCTCCACCGCTATCACTTCTTATCATTTTGATCTTTTTGTCTAAATGATTTTCAACTTCAGTTTTATATTGCCTAAATGCATCTATTGCTTCATCCTTACTATTTAGCAAGTAGACATAACAATATCTAGTGCAATCGTCAATACAAGTTATGAAATACTTTTTCCCACCACGTGATGGTGTTAACTTCATATCACAAATGTCAGTGTGTATTAAGTCTAAGGTATTGGAATTTCTTTCAACGAACTTATAAGGATGCTTTGCATACTTCAATTCCACACACGTTTGACACTTTGATTTATTGCACTCAAAGTTTGGCAAAACTTCTAAGTTAATCAATTTTCGTAACGTTTTGCAATTAACATGGCCTAAACGTTCATTCCATAAATCATAAGACTCAAGCAAATAAGACGCATTCAAACTTTTATTTATTTCAACAGTCATTACACTCATATTATAAAGGCCTTCGGTCAGATAGCCTTTTCCTACATACATTTCTCCTTCGCTAATTACAATTTCTCCATAAATGGTTACACATTTGAATTCGTTCTTCTCTAAAAGTTAAAGAGAAATTAAATTCCTACGTAACTCCGGAACATACAAGACTAAGTATCAAGACCTTTCCGAAAGTCATCTTTAAGCAAATTTTTCCTGTTCTTTCTATCTTAGCCGTAGTGGAGTTAGCCATGTAGATCATTTCTTCTACTTGAGCTGGAGCGAATGACGAAAACAACTCTTTGTTGGAACATACATGGCGGGTGGCACCAGAATCCATCCACCATTCTCGAGGATTCCCCGTCAAGTGGCATTCTGAGAACATAGCACACAGATCATCGTATTCTTTGTTGGATTCAATCATATTTGCTTGATCCTTCTTCTTGCCTTTCTTTGGGGAATGACAATCTGTGGACTTGTGGCCAATCTTGCCACGGTTGAAGCATTTTCCCTTGAATTTTTTCTTAAGTTGATTGCTTCCTTGTTCAGCTTTCTTCCTTTTCCTGGAAGTATTTTGGTCATCTTCTACAATATGTGCTCCATTAATTGTAGAATTCCCCTTTGACCTTCTTTCGGCAGCTTTATTATCCTCTTCAATACGAAGTTGGACAATAAGATCTTCAACAGTCATCTCTTTGCGTTTATGCTTTAAGTAGTTTTTGAAGTCTTTCCACAAAGGTTGTAGTTTCTCAAATATCATTGCTACTTGGAAAGCATCATTCACAATTAAACCTACAAAATAGTTTATGTGAGTATTAAGAACATTTTTAGTTTGTTCAACTAAGGTATTTTTCAAAGATATACCTTCTGCTAGGAGATCATGTATGATGACTTGTAAATCCTGTACTTGAGAGACAAAAGATTTGCTATCTATTAGTTTGAAGTCCAAGAACCTTGCAACAAGGAATTTTTTAATTCCCGCATCCTCCGTCTTATATTTTCGTTCAAGTGCCCCCCACAGTTCCTTTGATGTCTTGGCTCCACTATAAACATTGTAGAGGTCGTCTTGGAAACCACTCAGAATATAATTCCTGCAAAGAAAGTCCGAATATTTCCAAGCTTCTACAATAACGAAGCATTCTTTGTCCGAGGTTCCCTCGGGCACCTCAGGAGCGTCTTCGCTAGTGAACCATTGCAGACATAAAGTGGTGAGGTAAAAGAAAATCTTTTGCTGCCACCGCTTGAAGTCAATGCTTGAAAATATTTTCGGCTACTCCGTCGGTGCCATTGTTGGCGGAGCATTTGTGTGACTTGATGTGGCAATATTAGTACCCCCATAGACGTTGTCGCATCCATTATTTCACTTTCGTTAGTCATCTTTCCTGTCAACACAAGACAGAAAAATTTAGTATTTTCAGAATACTACTTATAAAGTTAAATAACTTTTCAACTTTTCTTCTTGTTTCTAATTAACGATGAAGTTTTTATAACTTCAAATCGTCAACCGAGTGAACTTTTACTTGTGATGAAAATTTTATGTCCTCTAATCACTAGTTAAATTCAAGCGGAGTAAAAAGTTTAAAGCTTTAATCTCCAAAAATAAGTTATACAGATTCTGTAAAAAGAATTATTCCTTAAGATTCTTATTTTCGTTTTACTTCGGGTACACAAAATCTGTATATGCAGAAACAACAACTTCAACTAAAGTTCAAGTATATAAACAAGAACACAATGAAGTATATCAAATACCCTCAACACAAGATCAAAATGACCTTTCCAAGAGGTATATTTTATTTTTCAGAAAATAGATGAAACAGAAATGAATAAGACCAAGTCGTCCGAATTCACGGACTTTCCTTCAGGAATAATTTCCCTCATTGTACCCGAGGTTATGGAATCTTCCTCCCAAGATAAAACGGTCTTCAATCCGACTATAGTGGTACCTCAAATAGGCGGATTCTTTAAATGCACAAAACGTTTTGATTGATCACACAGAATATTTGTAAATAAAAGAAGAGAGTTTTTATTCTAAAATTTTTTATATCAAAACCTATGAAGGAAAGCATGTTTATATAGCCTAGTAGATGCCTCTTCGAAAAAGTGGCATTGGTTCACTTAAATGGTGTAATGTTTCTGAAAATGCATGTCTGCAGCACTTTTGCTAAAGCAGTATACCATTTCACCAAATAGTGCTCCTGTTCGAAATAGTGCATCACTTCATTAAAGAATTGCATCTGTTCAGTCGAAGCAGAAATAGTATATCAGTTCAGTGCATGCATTTGTTCAGTCGAAAGGAAACAGTACATCAATTCAGTCGAAATAATGCATCAGTTTTGTCAAAACATTGTATCTGTTACTATTACTACATGTATATAAATGGAGTATTGATCAGATTTCATCAAATAAAGTTTATCCAAAAAGATAGATCTCATCAATCGATCATTTGACAAATCCAAATCCAAATCCGAAGCTGAAGCCGAGCGAGCGACGACGACGACGACGCGAGGCATCTCTTATTTCTTGCCTCACTTATCATGTGGAGTAAGCATTCATCATTATAAACACTCCAAATTTTCCTTCTCCCACCAATGTGTGAGAATTAGTGAACTTTTCAATTTTGGGAGTACACTTTCCAAATTGGTGTCTCTTCTTCTCCATCATTTTTTTCTCTATTTTTCATTCACACTTTTATAACCCAACAATCCCCCACATGAATGGGGAATGGCTATTTTTCATAAATCTTTTACGGACAAGCATGTGATCATCAAGCAAAAACTGATTCCATCTGGATA
Organism: Capsicum baccatum var. pendulum; assembly: GCA_030864225.1. Lineage (NCBI taxonomy): Eukaryota > Viridiplantae > Streptophyta > Magnoliopsida > Solanales > Solanaceae > Capsicum > Capsicum baccatum. The sequence continues at coordinate 138,066,895 of CM061551.1, read as the reverse complement.
AGTGGGTTTTTCTTTGAAATTTCCGTAGTGAACATGCATCGGATGCACTCGGTCAATCGGTAGATTTGATATCTTTGAATCGTCGAGCTTTAATGTACACCTAGATAACACATGTCACACAACCAGCCTTTTAACGTTTATGGTTCTTACGGTTTTGTTCTTTTCAGCCATGAACAAGTCTCAATTTTCATGAGAGCTTAGAGAATTGGCTTTTACTAACATTCTCATTGAAGTAGCTTCCACTTCTCCCTTACATAGGTGATTTCTAAATGTTTAATCCTGTAGATTAAACTATTTGGTAAAATCTGTCAAATTTAGATAATCATTAAAAGACTTTTCACCTTAAGTCTTATCCTAGTTTACTATACATTATCTACATCATGAGAATGGGTTGGGTAATTGACAATGTTGAACCTGTCAGATACAACTTTGTTTGATCTCCTTGAACCTAGATCTTGGGATCTCCAGTCTGCTAGGTAGAGTTACCGCCATGCTGACTCGTCCTAGGCCTTAAACCCATTCCCATGGATGTTCTTTACCCTAGCAGATGCCTCTTCAAAAAGATGGCATTAGTTTACTTAAATGGTGTGATGTTTCTGAAAATGCATGTCTGCAGCATTTTTGCTGAAGCAGTATACCATTTCACCAAATAGTGCACCTGTTCGAAACAGTGCACCTGTTCAAAATAGTGCATCACTTCATTGAAGAATTGCATTTGTTCAGTCGAAACAAAAATAGTATATCAGTTCAGTGCATGTATCAGTTCAGTCAAAAAGAAATAGTACATCAGTTCAGTCAAAACAGTGCATCAGTTTTGTCAAAATATTGCATCTGTTATTGTTACTGCATGCATATAAATGAAGTATTATCCAAAAAGATAGATCTCATCGATCATTTTCCAAAGCCAAAGCCAAGCGAGCGACAACGACGGTGGCGCGAGGCATCACTTATTTCTTGCCTCACTTATCATGAAGAGTAAGTATTCATCATTATAAACACTCCAAAGTTCCCTTCTCCCACCAATGTGGGAGAATTAGTGAACTTTCCAATTTTGGGAGTACACTTACCAAATTAGTGTCTCCTCTTCTCCACCATTTTTTTTTTTCATTTTTCATTCACACTTCTATGAACCCAACAACTTATACATAATAAAGTTATATATTATGTTAAACTTATGGTTATATCATTTAGTTTTATCTATGTTGAGCTATTTATATTTGGAAATGAAAAATAGGTTTGAAAATAATTATTTTATAAGAAAAATCATTAATTTTAAATGTCCAGTCATAACAAAGAGGGGTTCACTAGTTTAATCTTCAAAATAAAAATAAAAATCTAAAATAATCGAACTGAATTTGTAGAAACCGGACCGAACCAAATTTATTTCGGTTTGATTAAGGTTGTCATTTTTGTCAATTCAAAAATCGAAAAACCAAACCGATATTAAACCATCAAACTGAACGAACCAAATATCCAACCCTTCTTGCCAGGGGCTAACCTACGTAGGTTCAAGTGGATTCATATGAACCCACTTCATCGAAATATCACACCATATGTATCAGTGTTTGAAAATGTACAAGATATATATTAATTTTTTAACCCATTTTAAACAGCTCGGCCTAGTGGAAAGACGGGTTCAAGATTTTTGATAGGTCGAACTTCCCGACACCAACAACCTTTTTCTTAAATGTCAGATAATTTTTTCTTTCTAATTTTTTTTTATTATAATATAACTTTAAAATTTATTTAATCAAAATTTGTTTATTTATTTCTCTGGGTATTCATTTTTTATATATTTGAACTCACTTTCTTGAGCAGAATCTATGTTGCTATTATTGTATATTTGAACCCGCCACTGGTACTTGCTATGTTCAGACTACAAAACATATTGGTGTTTCCTTTTACCTGAAATGTCATTGCTCTAGTAGTAAAAGGTCAAACTCATCGATAGGCACTCAAACTTATTGTCAAAATTCACTTAGACACCTAAACTAAGGCTTGTTCCTATCAAGCCCCTAAACCCCCCACATTTTGTTCAAATTGAGTCTTTTTTGCCCTATCAGCAAAAAGCTCAAAGTGTTTGTTGCACACACGCGATGACATGGCAAAATGAGCTAATTAGAAGCTAACACGTGGCATTATGGGTCCAATAATTATTAAAAATTAATTATAATTTTTTAAAAAAAAAGTATATACAAACGGCATTGAGGAAATTATTAAAAAATAATTCAAAAATTATTTAAAAAATAAAAAAACTGATTATTTAAAAAAAATTATAAATTTTTTTAAAAAATAAAATAAAATATTAAAAATTATTTTTTAAAAAAAATAATTATTAAGAAAATTATAAATTTTTTAAAAAAATGAAAATAAAAAATGGCGAGGATATAAATTATGAAAAAATAATTATAAAATTATTTGAAAAATAAAAATCAAAAATAGATTATTTAAAAAAATTATAAAAATTTTTAAAAAATGAAATAAATTATTTAAAAAATAGAAAATTAGTTATTAAAAAAAATTATAAAACTTTTTAAAAAATGAAAATAAAAAATGGCATTGAGGATATAAATTATGAAAAAATAATTATAAAATTATTTGAAAAATAAAATAAAAACCTGAATATTTTAAAAAAAATTATTTTTTTTTTAAAAAATGAAATAAATTATTAAAAAATTATTTAAAAAAATAATTATTAAAAAAATTATAAAAAAATTTTAAAAATGAAAATAAAAAATATCATTGAGGATCCAAATTATTAAAAAATAATTGTAAAATTATTTAAAAAATAAAAATAAAAGCCAAATTATAAAAAAAGAAATGATAAAATTATTTTAAAAATAAAAAAATAATTATTAAAAAGAAATTATAAAAAATTTTAAAAAATAAAAATAAAACTCCCCCACCTATCCCCAGCCCCCCAGCCCCCAGCGTATTGTTTTATTAAAAAAGGAAAAAATTGGGACCCCCTAATGCTTTTTTGCCTAATTATAGAAAAAGAAATTATAAAATTATTTTAAAAATAAAAAACTAATTATTAAAAATAAATTATAAAATGTTTTAAAAAATAAAAATAAAAATCCCCCACCTACCCCAACCCCCATCCCCCAGCCCCCAGCGTATTGTTTTATTAAAAAAAAAAATTGGAACCCCCTAATGCTTTTTGTTTTATTAAAAAGGGTCTTTAGTGTTTAAAAAAAAATTGTTATTAAAAAAATTTTGGGGCCCTCAATGCCACTTGGCATCTTTTTATTTGTAAATTATTAAAAAAATGCTCCTCACACGCCTCCCACGATGGCACTGCACGCGTAGTGCCACATAGGCAAAAAAGGCCCAATTGGAACAAAATGTGGGGGGTTTAGGGGTCTGATAGAAACAGGTCTTAGTTTAGGTGTCTAAGTGAATTTTGACAACAAGTTTAAGTGTCTATCGATGCCTTTGGTCAGTAGTAAAATAATATGATGATCCTCTTTCATTTCTTGACAGAAAAATGAGGAATCATGTAATAACATCATATCGTTCAACATTATTCTTTGCACTAATTTTGAGTATTATGTTAAGGTTTTTACACTGATTTTCTTATCAAAATTAAGTTTTACTTTTTTCTTGTAAGGAAAATAAAAGTAATCATAAATATTTTTACTTTTCATAAAAGAAAATATAAAACTTTTTCATATTTGGCAAACCTCTTTCTTAGAGGAAGGTTTTGGACATCTATAAGAATTAAGATCCCCTCTTCATACCATAACACTGTAGCATCCTCAATGTAGTCATTGAAGAGTCTTTGTTTATGAGTGATTTCTCTCAATAGGTTTAATGTTTTTCAATATTAGGTTTTATAATATGCAGGCCGATTGGCCAAAACATATAATAATTTTATGTTTTTTAATATTGTTTTCATTGTCGCCTGATTTATCATCTCATAGTTTGCAACTAATAGCTTCCGCATGACATCCTCTCGATTTCGAACCCAACAAATGGTATCAGAGTCGATGGTTCAAAGATCCGATGGTTCGATTGAGGACTTTTTAAGATCAAAGTTGCAATCAACTTGGCGATGATGAAGTTTTTGTCAAAAAAAAAAAGGTTCAAAAATTACATGTGGAGAAAAAGTTTCAAACAAAATTTCAACAATCTTGTTGCTAATCCATCTTTAAAACCAAAATCAATTTCAACTCATATTTATGGCTTCAATTTTCAATCTACTTGCTTTAACGCTTGGGCTCCTTTCAACTCGTGCATTTATTTTTAATGCATGAGCTCCACTCTTAACCTGTGCTCACTTTCAATGCACAAAGTCTCACTTTCAATCTTATCAACCGTGCTTTTATTTTTAACGCCTAGAACTCTAATTTTAACCCATATCAATTTTTAATCATGGTAAGCAGCAGTGATAAAACTTAATTTCATAAGTTCCTCCGGTCCGTAAATTTAAGTTTTAAGATTTTAACAGCTTTATAGTTTTTCAGTTACCATATCCCAAAATGTAGCTTCGGTCGTTTCTGCTATGCTCTTTTCTTTTCTTTTTTTTTTCCTTTGATATGAAAGTGGCACTATATGATTCATGTCTTTGGAAAGTGAAACTCAGAACTACACCATCATTGGAATATATCAAACATTTATTCTATTGTCAACTCAATCACAATAACTTTACAAGGCCATCAAACAATCAAATTTTAAGAATTATATGATGATATTCATTTTCCGGGAACAAAGTTTGTGGCGTAGGCCCAGGCATTGTTGTTAACCGGATCTGCTAGGTGGTCAGCAAGGTTCTCCAATGGACCCTTTCCTGTAACAATGGCCTGAACAAAGAATCCAAACATAGAGAACATAGCAAGTCTGCCGTTCTTGATCTCCTTTACCTTGAGCTCAGCAAATGCCTCTGGATCATCAGCAAGACCCAATGGGTCAAAGCTGCCACCAGGGTATAGTGGGTCGACTACCTCACCAAGAGGCCCACCAGCAATACGGTATCCCTCAACGGCTCCCATCAAGACAACTTGGCAAGCCCAGATGGCCAAGATGCTCTGTGCATGGACCAAACTTGGGTTGCCCAAGTAGTCAAGTCCACCCTCGCTGAAGATCTGGGATCCAGCCTTGAACCACACAGCCTCACCAAACTTGACACCATTACGGGCCAATAGCTCGGGGAAAACACATCCAAGAGCACCAAGCATAGCCCATCTGCAGTGGATCACCTCGAGTTCACGGTTCTTGGCAAAGGTTTCTGGGTCTGCTGAAAGTCCAGCGGTGTCCCAACCATAGTCACCAGGGAATTCACCGGTCAAGTAGCTTGGGGGCTCACCAGAGAGTGGGCCCAAGTACTTAACACGGTCTGGGCCATACCATGGGCTGCTAGATGGTGCAGACTTGAGAGCCCTTCTCATAGAGATTCGTCCATTTCCAGTGATTTCTGAGGGAGAGGGTGAGAGTTTCACTGCCTGTCCAGCAAAAGAAGGGGAAGAAAGAGCCATTGTAGAAGCTGCCATGGTTTTTCTCAAGAGAAAGGTAAGTGTTTAATGGTATGAAATTTTGTTGAAGTTGGCTGTGATGAGGTGAAGTTAATTACAAGGGGCTTCACCATATATAGGAGGAGTTAGAGCGGTAGAGGCCTTTATCTAACGATATCTACATCTTTTTCTTTTGGTGTTAACGATATCTGTATCTATGATCTCATTGGGTAATAAGATCACATGTGTAGAAATTAATGCACACTTGGCATCTCCAGACTCCAATCCATCAATTTTCCAAGATGTTTACTAAAGGGACCCATCCAATATTGTCCTCCTTTGTGTGGATACGAGGGTATTGACTCTATTCTGTGATTTGTTGAGCTTATTATAAGATATCTCTTATCGTTATCCATTGGGAATTTCTCCGGATTTTATCTAATAGCTGGGAATAAGTTACCAACACTAGAGCTCATTCAATGTAGAAGTAGAAAATAGAACTATGTTTTAGCATTCCACTAAATAAATTGTGGAAAAACTGAATTTTTTTAAATCAGATTGTCAATTACTAATGTTTATTAAAAGATTAATTTGTAGTAATTACTTAATAAGCAAAAGTGGATCGGAATTTGAACTTTTATGGGTTCTGTAATCCTAGTTCATGGGTTCTGTAGTCTAGTACGACAACCTTAAGTTCTACTAAATAGATTCTAAATTTAAATTTTCAACATATTTAATAAGTTTATTAAAACATACATGGTTTGGGCCAAAGTTAGTTAGTTCTGTCAAACCGATTTGCTGAAGGGTACCTCTGCGCGCCCATGTTAATAAGTGATATGATTGTGTTATGCGTAAGTATTTTTACTATGTCAATGCATAGCGTCTCTATAGGGTCGTGTATACCTTGTATCTTCTGCTTACAATGTCCATTTGGCTCTGATCATTGCTATGTGAACATGTTCTTCTCTAAGAGGCTAATTAAATTAAGGGCACAAAAGTATAATGACCTGGAAACTCATATATTACTTGCTACGGTCATATTACAAAACACATGCATTGGTTTTCCCCTTATCATTTAAATGTCAATGGCCTTCGTAGTAGTGAAATAATATTATGTCCTCTTAATTTATCTCACTTCTCTACAGGAAAATAAGGAATCATGTAAATAGCATCATGTTGTTCATTGTTATTCTTGGCACTAAGAGTATTGCTTCATGAGAATTAATTGAATTTCAGAAGTTCCTCTGGTCTCTATATTCAAATTTTAAGCTTTTACCACATCCAAATGTATCTTGGGTTTTTTGTTTTGGCTCTGTCATCTTTTTTTCTCGCCTTGATATGAAACTGGCAGTATTTTATTCATGCCATTAGCAAATGAAATTCAGGACCACACAATAGTTGGAATATAAGAAAAATCCATTCTATTGTCAAGTAAACTCACAATTACAACTTTACAAGGACATCAAACAATGAAATTTTAAGATTGTTTTATGATATTCATTTTCCAGGAACAAAGTTTGTGGCGTAGGCCCATGCGTTGTTGTTAACTGGATCTGCAAGGTGGTCAGCGAGGTTTTCCAATGGACCCTTTCCGGTAACAATGGCCTGAACAAAGAATCCGAACATAGAGAACATAGCAAGTCTACCGTTCTTGATCTCCTTTACCTTGAGCTCAGCAAATGCCTCTGGATCATCAGCAAGACCCAATGGGTCAAAACTGCCACCGGGGTATAGTGGGTCGACTACCTCACCAAGAGGCCCACCAGCAATACGGTATCCCTCAACGGCTCCCATCAAGACAACTTGGCAAGCCCAGATGGCCAAGATGCTCTGTGCATGGACCAAACTTGGGTTGCCCAAGTAGTCAAGTCCACCCTCGCTGAATATCTGGGATCCAGCCTTGAACCACACAGCCTCACCAAACTTGACACCATTACGGGCCAAGAGCTCGGGGAAAACACATCCAAGAGCACCAAGCATAGCCCATCTGCAGTGGATCACCTCGAGTTCACGGTTCTTGGCAAAGGTTTCTGGGTCTGCTGAAAGTCCAGCGGTGTCCCAACCATAGTCACCAGGGAATTCACCGGTCAAGTAGCTTGGGGGCTCACCAGAGAGTGGGCCCAAGTACTTAACACGGTCTGGGCCATACCATGGGCTGCTAGATGGTGCAGACTTGAGAGCCCTTCTCATAGAGATTCGTCCATTTCCAGTGATTTCTGAGGGAGAGGGTGAGAGTTTCACCGCCTGTCCAGCAAAAGAAGGGGAAGAAAGAGCCATTGTAGAAGCTGCCATGGTTTTTCTCAAGAGAAAGGTAAGTGTTTGATGGTATGAAATATTGTTGAAGTTGGCTGTGATGAGGTGAAGTTAATTACAAGGGGCTTCACCATATATAGGAGGAGTTAGAGCGGTAGAGGCCTTTATCTAACGATATCTACATCTTTTTCTTTTGGTGTTAACGATATCTGTATCTATGATCTCATTGGGTAATAAGATCACATGTGTAGAAATTAATGCACACTTGGCAATCTCCAGACTCCAATCCATCAATTTTCCAAGATGTTTACTAAAAGGACCCAAACAATATTGTCCGCCTTTGTGTGGCTACGAGGTTATTGACTCTATTCTGTGATTCGTTGAGCTTACACTAAGATATCTCTTATCGTTATCTTTTGGGAATTTCTCCAGATTTTATCCACCAGCTGGGAATAAGTTACCACCACTATAGCTCATTCAATGTAGAAGTAGAAGTTAGAACTATGGTTTAGCGTTGCACTAAATAAATAGTAGAAAAGCTGAATTTTTTTTTAATCAGATTATCAGTAACTAATGTTTATCAAAAGATTAATTTGAAGTAATTGCTTAACAAGCAAAAGTGGATCAGAATTTGAACTTTCATGGGTTCTGTAGTCTAGGACGAGTTCTACTAAATAGATTCCAAATTTAACTTTTCTACATACTTCCTCCGTCCCATTTTACCCGTTCCAAATTGGCTAAGTTGATGTTTCATTTTACTTGTCCCATTTTACTTATCAAGACAAGACAAACTTTTCTTTCCATGTTTTACCCTTTACATTAATTACCTTTTCTTTAAATTAAAATGTAAACATTATTTAATAGGGTACTTTAATAAATTAGCCATGTTATTTATTATTTTTCTTAATTGTTGTGCCATCCCAATTTGGGACAAGTAAAATGGGATGGAGAGAGTATTTAATAAGTTTATCAAAACATATGCATGGTTTGGGCCAAAGTTAGTTAGTTCTGTCAAACTGGTTTGCTGAAGGCTATCTCTACGCGCCCATGTTAATAAGTGATATGATTGTGTTATGTGCAAGTATTTTTACAATGTCAATGCATAACCTCTCTATAGTGTCCTGTATAGCTTGTATCTTCTGCTTACAATGTCCTTTTGGCTCTGGTCATTGTTATGTGAACGTGTTCTTCTCTAAAGAGAATACCACATGCACGTATGGATGGAGGACTATACAAGAAACTCATGAATTTGTTCAAATCTAAGATGCTGCTTAAATTAAGGACACATAAGTATAATGGCCTGGAAACTCATATATTACTTGCTACGTTCAAAATACAAAACATATACATTGGTTTTCCCCTTATCATTAAAATGTCAATGGTGTACGCAGTAGTGAAATAATATTATGTCCTCTTAATTCATCTCACTTCTCGACAGGAAAATAAGGAATCATGTAAATAACATCATGTTGTACATTGTTAATCGTGGAACTAAGAGTATTGCTTCTTGAGAATTAATTGAATTCCATAAGTTCCTCTGGTCTGTATATTCAAATTATAAGCTTTTTGTCAAAAAACAAAGGGAGCGGTAGAGTTAAGCTACAAGGAGAAAAATATAAGGAAATTGCAGCTGTAAATTGCTACAAAAAAGATTGCAGTGAAGAACAAGAAGCTGAAACTTTTTGAGTGTTTTCTATTTTTTGGATAGTTACAAATGTCTAATGTCATCCCTTATTTATACTTATGTAGGGATGATTCTAGATACTACAAATCTAGAGTGTTCGTATACAAATATCTCCCTCAAATATCTAGCACCCTCTAGATCTTTCCTAAATATAAATATCAAATATACTACACTATTCCTTTCTAGATTCTTCTAACTAGAATTACCTAAATATCTAGATATTTCTTTAGCATGATTATCCTAGAAATTTTACTAGACTATTCTACAGACTTAACTAGAAATCTATGATTCCAAAAAATCTACTTTAATATTTTCACACTCCCTCTTAAAGTGATTTTTTTGAAAGCTATCCTAAACTTGTTGCGGAAGAACTCAAGTGAAGCTTTGAACCGCACTTTAGTGAAAATCTTGATAGTTTTTGCATGACTCCTCTTTCTTCTTCAAATGATGAAGATTTCTCGTTAATGATTGACCCTTGTTGAGTTTTATCATGTTGAGTTCGTGAGCTCCCCTTTCTCTGAACTCCTCCGTAACTTCATTATCTGGTGACCCAAATATGATGGAAAAGTTTGAAATTCTAGGATTGAAGATTTTAGAACTTACTCTTTCTGAAGCAACTCCATAACACAAGAATAATTTTTTGGTATCAGCCTCCTTATTTGATTTGATGACGATCTTTTGTTCGGGCCTATCAACCAGCTCCCAAGTATTATTTTTTTATCATGGCAAGCTCCTCATCCATTGCGGAAATCCAAGCTTCATGACTTCTGCTTCTTCAAAAGAAGATGGTTCCACAAGAGCAAAATTGCATTGCTCATAAACTTCAGGTAGTGACCTGATCTTCAAAATAGGAGAATCTGAAGTTAATTCAACATCTGAATTGTGTTCTTTTCCAATAAGAGGATTGGAAGAAATATTACACGTCTGTGGATTTTGAGCTGCAACTGAAGTACACTCATCTTGGTTCTTTACAACAATATCTCGATCCTAATCATAGTGGCTAGACTCATCCACCGCAAGATCTCTACTGATAAGCACCTTTAACGCACGAACATTATATACTTTATACCCTTTTGCAGTTGTGCTATAGCCCAACAAAATACAAAGTCCTGCCTTGTTATCCAATTTACCTCTTTTAGCATCAGGAACATATGCATAGCAGACTGAACCAAAGACTTTTAAGTGTCTCACAGATGACTTTATACCTTTCCATGCTTTAAATGGTGTCATGTCTTGGAGTGCTCTAGTTGGTAATATGTTTAGTAAATAGACTGCAGTACTGACTGCCTCAGCCCAAAAACATTTGGGTATCTTCTTTTCTACTAGCATACATCTCACCATCTCCATCACGGCTTTGTTCTTTCTCTCAGAAATACTGTTTTGTTCTGGAGTGTAGCTCACAGTAAATTGTTGTTGAATGTCCACATCTTTACAATACTTGTTGAACTAATGCGGAGTATATTCAGTTTCATTATCTGACCCGATATACTTCAATCGGCAACCACTCTCCCTTTCTACCATAGCCTTGAATTCTTTGAAAACAAAAAACACCTGAACTTTGTTACTTAAAAATAGACCTATGTCATTCGAGTTAGATCATTTATAAAGAGAATAAAATATTTATTCCCACTCAAAGAAGTTGTCCTCATTGGTCTACATATATTTGTATGAACCAACGAGTTTTTCCTTCGTCCTCCAAAGACTTCTTTTAGGAAAGAATTATTTATGCAATTTACCAAATTGACATGACTCACAAACATCTCGGCACATGTCAATTTTGGGTACATCAAGCACCATACCCTTGGATTGCATATACACCAATGAACTAAGATTGTAATGACCGAATTTTTTATGCCAAAGCCAAATATCACTTATTTCAACATTGAAAGAGCAACTTTCAGCAGAATAGCATGAAATTGGAAAGGAATTACCAATCATGCTAATTTTAGCTACTTCACAACCTTTAGGATCATAAATGACACGTTTTTTATCCTTAAAAATAAGTGAATAATTATTGTGAAGTAACTGAGCAACACTCAACAAGTTTTGAGTCAAGCTTGGCACGTAAAGAACATCATTTATGATTTTCAGACCTTCGTCCGTAGGAAATTTCACCGATCCTCTTCCTTGAGCTTGCACCAGTGCACCATCTCCTAGCTTCACTTTGATCCTATCAGACCTGTCCAGGCTAACAAATAGATTTTCAACAATCGTCATGTGCCTTATGCACGCACTATCGACATGCCAATTATATCGATCAACATGTGATATGTGCGAAGCCATGAATACCTCCTCCTCTATTTTTTCAACTTGGTGATCTTCCGCAAAATTTACTCATTGAAAAGACTGACCAATTTGAGTTTGCTTTTGCCTGCAATACTTCTCAATGTGCCTATACTTCTTGCAGTATCTGCATTGAATAGGAGACCTCTTGGACTTCTGCCAACAATTTTTCTCTAAGTGGTTTGTCTTCTTACAAATACAACAAGGTGGAAATTTTTCTCTCCTCAATGATTCACCTTGGTATCCACCAGATTTCACCTCTCCAGAGTGGTCTAAAAAGACTTTTTTGCCTTCTTTTTGTTGCTTGAAAGGCATCTTCGACTGTTCCTTCTATTCTCATAATTACCCATTGCTCTTGGATTTGCAATTTAGAGATCAACTCAGCTATTGAAAGAGTAGTCAAGTCACAAGACTCTTCAATAGCTGAGAATTTGTATTTAAACTTGTCTGGAAGGCTGACCATAATCCTCTTTATAACCTTTTAATCTAAAAAATTTTCACCAAGTATCCTTATTTGGTTCACAATATCCATTAGCTTAGAAGAGTATTCTTTTACACTATTCGGATCCTTCATCTTCAAGAGCTCAAACTGCCTCTTCAAAGCTAAGACCTTAACAGACTTAACTCTGTTGTTGCCTTCAAACTCCTTCTTTAGCTTATCTCAAGCTTCTTTGGCTGTCTCACAAGCCATAATCCTTGTAAATATCACCTCCGTAAGGGTTGAATGTATGTAAGTGAGAGCTCTTGGAGATCTAGTCACCAATTCATCATACTTTTTGATATCATTTAGAGTTGGATTGTCTCTCAATGGCTGGACAGCAGGTTCTCCTCTCTAAACGATATCCCACAAGTTGAGAGCCTTCAAATAAGCTTTTATTTTAATGGTCCAAATATGATAATTCTCCCCCGAAAAAATCGAAGGACCAGTTGTTGGTTGATTTTCTGGTGTCATATTTTTTCAGTAAATAGATCCAAGAAAGGAGCTAAAAATAAGATGAGCCAATCAACAAAAAACATATTCAGATCCCGTAAGAAATGGGCTCTGATACCATGTCAAAAAATAAAGGAAACGGAGAGAGTAAAGCTACAAGGAGAAAAATATAAGGAAATTGCAACTGTAAATTGCTACAAAAAAAACTGCAGTGAAGAAGGAGAAGCTGAAACTTTTTTAGTGTTTTCTATTTTCTAGATAGTTATAAATGTCTAATGTCATCCCTTATTTATTCTTATGTAGGGACGATTCTAGATACTACTCCCTCCATCCCATTTTACCCGTCCCAAATTGGGATGGCACAGCTATTAAGAAAACAATGATTGGTAATGTTACTTTACCATTTTTTCCCTCTTAATTGTGTATTGTTGTTAGTTCCAATATTGATGGATGAGCAATACCAAAGCATCATTTATATCTTAATGATGTACTCCTAATGGTACTCTTCTTTGCAACATTTTTTAAGAATGCTAATAACAAAGAGTAAGCAATTACACTGAGGATAAAATGGAACAAAAAATTATGTTCTTATACAAATATCTTCCTCAAATATCTAGTCCCCTCTAGATTTTTCCTAAATATAAATATCAAATAGACTACACTATTCCTTTCTAGATTCTTCTAATTAGAATTACCTAAATATCTAGATATTTCTTCAACATGATTATCCTAGAAATTTCACTAAACTATTCTAGAGACTTAACTAGAAATCTATGATTCCAAAAAATCTACTTTAATATTATCACACTTTTACCACATCCAAAATGTATCTTGGTTTTTTTTTTTTTTTTGGCTTTGTCATCGATTTTTCTCCCCTTGATATGAAACTGGCAGTATTTATTCATGCCATTGGAAAATGAAATTCAGGACTACACAATAACTGGAATATAAGAAAAATCCATTCTATTGTCAAGTAAACTCACAATTACAACTTTACAAGGGCATCAAACAATGAAATTTTAAGATTGTTTTACGATATTCATTTTCCAGGAACAAAGTTTGTGGCGTAGGCCCATGCGTTGTTGTTAACTGGATCTGCAAGGTGGTCGGCGAGGTTCTCCAATGGACCCTTTCCGGTAACAATGGCCTGAACGAAGAATCCAAACATAGAGAACATAGCAAGTCTACCGTTCTTGATCTCCTTTACCTTGAGCTCAGCAAATGCCTCTGGATCATCAGCAAGACCTAATGGGTCGAAGCTGCCACCGGGGTACAATGGGTCGACTACCTCACCAAGAGGCCCACCAGCAATACGGTATCCCTCAACGGCTCCCATCAAGACAACTTGGCAGGCCCAGATGGCCAAGATGCTCTGTGCATGAACCAAGCTTGGGTTGCCCAAGTAGTCAAGTCCACCCTCGCTGAAGATCTGGGATCCAGCCTTGAACCACACAGCCTCACCAAACTGGACACCGTTACGGGCCAAGAGCTCGGGGAAAACACATCCAAGAGCACCAAGCATAGCCCATCTGCAGTGGATCACCTCGAGTTCACGGTTCTTGGCAAAGGTTTCTGGATCTGCTGAAAGTCCAGCGGTGTCCCACCCGTAGTCACCAGGGAATTCGCCGGTCAAGTAGCTTGGGGACTCACCCGAGAATGGGCCCAAGTACTTAACACGGTCTGGGCCATACCATGGGCTTCCAGATGAGGCGGGCTTGGAGACAGCCTTTCTCATAGAGATCCTTCCATTTCCACTGATTTCTGAGTTAGAGGGTGAAAGTTTCACTGCCTGTCCGGCAAAAGAAGGGGAAGAAAGAGCCATTGTAGAAGCTGCCATGGTTTATCTCAAGAGAAAGGAGAGTATTTGCTGGTTTGAAATATTGTTGAAGTTGGCTGTGATGAGATGAAGTTACAAGGGGCCTCACTTTACCATATTATAGCAAGTAAGAGGGGAAGAGTCCTTATCTAGTGATATCTATTTCTATGATCTCATTGGGTATCAAGATCCTTTGTCTAGCAATTAATGCACACTTGGGTATCTCCAATCCATCAATTATCCATGATGTTTGCTAAGGGGGCCCATCCAACATAGTCTTCTCACATGTGGCTACAAGGCTTGAACAATATTCTGTGATTTGCTGAACTTACAATGCTGATATCTCTTATCATAATCCGTTGAGAATTGCTCCAGATTTTATTTATCAGCACTACAGCTCATTCGAGCTAGAACTATGGTTTACCGTTTCACTAAATATATTCAGGAAAGTTCATTACTTGATATATAAATTGTGTAAAAATTAATAATACATGTTTGGAACTTTATTATATAAGACCTTAATATATAGTAATATAAGAGTCAGTAGCATAGTAAATTATTTAACCTGCAATTCATATAAAAGTGAAGATACTGTTTTGGGGGTTTTACAAATTTAACATTTACAGGTGCATGCAAAGCAAGAATATGATCTTCCCTTTCAAAACATTTAACATAGGTTCATGCTTGGATCTTTATTAATCTGATCATGAAGAGGTATATTAAGTTCTATATATGTTTCACTGTTAATTTCATGTTTAGATATTTAATGACGGGTTAGATTCATTTTAACTACTGCACAGTGCTTAGACAAATTGGAAAGAACTTGTTCATGAGCGGGGGTTGGCAAACGGGCGGGTTGACTCAGATATGAACAGATCAAAAATGAGCCAACAAAAATGGATAAAATATCCGACCCACCTGTATTTGATATGGATGAAAAATGAGAAACCAACGGGATATTATTTCATATTATGTAAAAGAAATAAGTACTTCCAATATGAGAAAGGCAGAGTATGTACATGGATTAATTAATTAATTGGGATTCACCAGCAGCACAATATGACCAATTAATTGTGTTAAGGGCAGGAACATTTGCCAATAATGGATCAGGTTATTTACGGGTTTGGATAAAAGGAAATTTAACTTGACACCAAATTATAATTATGTCCTTTTAACTTTGTTAGTGCACAAGTAGACCCTTTAACTATATAAAAACCAAATAAAAAAATAGTTCAATTCAGCAACTTACATGCGTAAAATTCAATCGCTCCTACGTGGATTAATAATCCACTCAGATGCTGCCACCTAATAAAAAAGACGCATTATAACTATGATCATTAACTTTGCGCACAAATAGACGCTTTAATTATACAAAAGTTGAACAAAAAAACACTTCAATTCTAACTCTGACGCTCATGATTTTGAGTGTATACATGCATTTTGCCAGGTACGATTGGAGTGTTTGTTTGTTCAACTTTTGTATTGTTAAAGGCCTACTTGTACATTGATAAAGTTAAAGATCATAGTTATAATTTGATATCAAGTTACATGTTTATGTACTGAGTTTAAGTTCTGTGCACTGTCAGTGCACAAAATATTTTATACTATTAGTTAACTTGACCTGCTATTGCAGGTTACCCAATTATTTATATAAAAATTTAAAAATAAAAAATTGTTATTGCAGGTTACCCAATTATTTATATAAAAATTTAAAAATAAAAAATTAGATAACCTGCAATAGCAAGTCAAATTTACCTGATAGTGTAAAATATTTTGTACATTTATGGTGCACAAAACTTAAATTTTTATGTATTATGCCTATTTACAACTTATGGTGTAAATATAAGTTGTAAATATTCTCTTTTTTCACACAGTATTTTTTAACTTGTAATAGCTGATAAGTCCCCATTGTTACAAGAAACTTAAGATTTTTTCCAAAGATGCTTCAAATGAAGGACATAATTACAATGGTCTGGAAACCTATATTATAGCATGTTGATTACTACTTGCTATACCTTCAGACTACAAAACATATTGGTTTTCACTTAACATTGAAATGCCAATGGTCTATATGGTAGTGAAATAATATTATGTCCTCTTAATTGCTCTTTCACTTCCCGATAGGAATCACGTAACAACATCATATGGCTCAACATATCTCTGTGCACTATTCTCTGTGCACTAATTTAATGTGTTCCTTCCTGGGAATTAATTGAATTCCATAACTTCCTGTGGTCAGTAAACTTAAGTTTGAAGCTTATAACAGCTTTATAGTTATTCTAGTTACCACATCTCATATTAATCTACAGTTTTTCTTTACTATGTTCTCTTTCTTTAATTCCCCTTTGGTATGAAAGTGGCAAAAAATTTTATTCATGGCTTTGGAGAATGTAACTCAGAACTACACAATTATTGGAATATGAGACAAAAATCCATTCTATTGTCAAGTAACTGCTCATAACAACTTTACAAGACCATCAAACAATCAAATTTTAAGATTGTTTTACGATATTCATTTTCCAGGAACAAAGTTTGTGGCGTAGGCCCATGCGTTGTTGTTAACTGGATCTGCAAGGTGGTCAGCGAGGTTTTCCAATGGACCCTTTCCCGTAACAATGGCCTGAACGAAGAATCCAAACATAGAGAACATAGCAAGTCTACCGTTCTTGATCTCCTTTACCTTGAGCTCAGCAAATGCCTCTGGATCATCAGCAAGACCCAATGGGTCAAAGCTGCCACCGGGGTATAGTGGGTCGACGACCTCACCAAGAGGTCCACCAGCAATACGGTAACCTTCAACGGCTCCCATCAAGACAACTTGGCAAGCCCAGATGGCCAAGATGCTCTGTGCATGAACTAAGCTTGGGTTGCCCAAGTAGTCAAGTCCACCCTCGCTGAAGATTTGGGATCCAGCCTTGAACCATACAGCCTCACCAAACTGGACACCGTTACGGGCCAAGAGCTCGGGGAAGACACATCCAAGAGCACCAAGCATAGCCCATCTGCAGTGGATCACCTCGAGTTCACGGTTCTTGGCAAAGGTTTCAGGGTCTGCTGAAAGTCCAGCGGTGTCCCACCCGTAGTCACCAGGGAATTCACCGGTCAAGTAGCTTGGGGCCTCACCGGAGAATGGGCCCAAGTACTTAACACGGTCTGGGCCATACCATGGACTGCCAGATGAGGTAGGCTTGGCAACAGCCTTTCTCATAGAGATCCTTCCATTTCCAGTGATTTCTGAGGCAGATGGTGAGAGCTTCACTGCCTGTCCGGCAAAAGAAGGGGAAGAAAGAGCCATTGTAGAAGCTGCCATGTTTTATCTCAAGAGAAAGGTGAGTGTTTGATGGTTTGAAATATTGTTGAAGTTGGCTGTGATGGGATGAAGTTACAAGGGGCCTCACTTCACCATATTATAGTAAGTAAGAGGGGAAGAGTCCTTATCTAGTGATATCTATATCTATGATCTCATTGGGTATCAAGATCCTATGTGTAGCAATTAATGCACACTTGGGTATCTCCAATCCATTAATAATTCAAGATGTTTGCAAAAGGGACACATCCAACATTGTCCTCTCACATGTGGCTACAAGGATTGAACACTATGTTGTGATTTGCTGAACTTACAATGTTGATATCTCTTCTCGATCATTATCTGTTGGGAATTCCTCCAGATTTTATTTATCAGCACTACAGCTCATTCGATGTAAAACTATAGTTTACCGTTTCACTAAATATATTCAGGAAAGTTCATTACTTGATATATAAATCGTGTGTAAATTAATAATACATGTTTATGTTTGGAAAGAAATGCGTTTGGAACTTTATTCTATAAGATCTTAATATATATAAGCAAGAGTCAGTAGAGTAGTAATTATTTAACCTGCAATTCATATAAAAGTGAAGATACGTTTGTTTTGGGGGGTTTTACAAATTTAAGTTTTACAAGTGCAGGCAATGCAAGAATATGATCTTCCTTTTCAAAATATTTAACGCAGGTCCATGCATGGATTTTTATTAATCTGATCATGAAGAGGTGTATAAAGTTTTATATATGTGCACTGTTAATTTCATGTTTAGATATTTGACGATTCATTTTAAGTTCTGCACAATGCTTAATCTAGCTGGAAAGAACTTGTTCATGAGTAGGGTGGCAAACGGGCAGGTTGAAACGGAAATGGAGAGATAAAAAATGAGCCAGCGGAAGTGGATAAAATATTCGACCCGCCCGTATTTGGTATGGATGAAAAATGAGAAACCAACGAAAAATATGAATAGCATTTCATATTATGTAAAAGAAATAAGTACTTCCAATATGATAAAGGCAGAGTATGTACATGGATTAATTAATTAATTGGGATTCATCAGCATCACAATTTGACCAATTAACTTTAGAGAATTGTGTTAGGGGCAAGAACATTTGCCAATAATGGATTACTCTAAACTTGACATCAAATTATAACTTTGATCTTAAACTTTGATAGTGCACAAATAGTACCTTTAAATAGTTAAAGGTCATATTTATGCACTGTCAAAGTTTTGTTTTTTGTGTTAAAATGACGTAAAAAAAAAAAAGAACAGCCACTAGCAGGGATCGAACCCTAGTGGATCGAACCCGTGCAGTAGGCTGAAGGAAGCGCTCAAGAAGAGCAATTAACACCACTGGGCTATCTAAGCGCCTTGTTTCATGTGGTTCAATATTAATATACGTACATAAATATAGATTTTCTACCTTATATATACAACGTAATTTTTTTACCGAGGAGGTTCGGGTGAACCCCATGGCAACCACGTAGGTTCGCCCCTGCATTAATTTAATAACGTTTTAATAATGTTAATTTAATAACATTTTAATAACGTTAATTTGATAAAGTTAATTTAATATATTACTACTACTATCCTTAATAACGTTAATTTAATAAAATTTTATTAAAACTATAATTTTTTTATTATTAGTATAGTTTCATATTTAATTTAATATTTAAATAATTATATTTAGATATATTATATAACTTAAATTCGTCCTCTGCTTTATAATATATATATATATATATACATACCCACACGATTTTTTCGTATGAGGCTAACCCACTTAATTAATAAATCTTTAATATTACTCTTTTTCCGCAATGACAGAAGAAATTAGATGTCATTTTTATGTTTGAGCCGAAAATAATGAAAAAATAATAGTAAAAAGTCATTTAAAGGTCATATTTGTGCAGTTTTGAATAGTTAAAGGTCATATTTGTGCACTATCAAAGTTTAAGGTCAAAGTTATAATTTGATGTCTAGTTTAGGGTCATATTTATGTATTATGCCCTTAGATTTTAAGCTGGACGCGACCAGTTTTACGTGTTGAACACGCGTTTTACCACGTAGAATCGAAGATCATATTTGTGCAATTTTGAATAGTTAGAGGTCATATTAGTACACTATCAAAGTTTAAGGTCAAAATTATAATTTAGTGTCAAATTTAGTTCATATTTATGTTATCATTGAAATGTCAATGGTATATATGGTAGTGAAACAACATTATGTTCTCTTAATTGCTCTTTCACTTCTCTACAGGAATCATGTAATAACATCATATTGTTCTATCATTTCTCTTTGCACTAATTTAGTGTGTTCCTTCCTGAGAATTGATTGAATTCCATCAGTTGCTGGTGGCCAGTAAACTTAAGTTTTAAGCTTATAACAGCTTTATAGTTTTTCTAGTTACCACCTCTCATATGAATCTACAGTTTTTCTTTACTATGTTCTCTTTCTTTGATTCCCCTTTGGTATGAAAGTGGCAAAAAATTTTATTTATGGCTTCGGAAAATGTAACTCAGAACTACACAATTATTGAAATATGAGACAATAATCCATTCTATTGTCAAGTAACTGCTCATAACAACTTTACAAGACCATCAAACAATGAAATTTTAAGATTGTTTTACGATATTCATTTTCCAGGAACAAAGTTTGTGGCGTAGGCCCATGCGTTGTTGTTAACTGGATCTGCAAGGTGGTCAGCGAGGTTTTCCAATGGACCCTTTCCGGTAACAATGGCCTGAACAAAGAATCCAAACATAGAGAACATAGCAAGTCTACCGTTCTTGATCTCCTTTACCTTGAGCTCAGCAAATGCCTCTGGATCATCAGCAAGACCTAATGGGTCAAAGCTGCCACCAGGGTACAATGGGTCGACTACCTCACCAAGAGGCCCACCAGCAATACGGTAACCTTCAACGGCACCCATCAAGACAACTTGGCAAGCCCAGATGGCCAAGATGCTCTGTGCATGGACCAAACTTGGGTTGCCCAAGTAGTCAAGTCCACCCTTGCTGAAGATTTGGGATCCAGCCTTGAACCACACAGCCTCACCAAACTGGACACCGTTACGGGCCAAGAGCTCGGGGAAAACACATCCAAGAGCACCAAGCATAGCCCATCTGCAGTGGATCACCTCGAGTTCACGGTTCTTGGCAAAGGTTTCAGGGTCTGCTGAAAGTCCAGCGGTGTCCCACCCGTAGTCACCAGGGAATTCACCGGTCAAGTAGCTTGGGGACTCACCCGAGAATGGGCCCAAGTACTTAACACGGTCTGGGCCATACCATGGGCTGCCAGATGAGGCAGGCTTGGCAACAGCCTTTCTCATAGAGATCCTTCCATTTCCAGTGATTTCTGAGGCAGATGGTGAGAGCTTCACTGCCTGTCCGGCAAAAGAAGGGGAAGAAAGAGCCATTGTAGAAGCTGCCATGGCTTATCTCAAGAGAAAGGTAAGTGTTTGATGGTATGAAATATTGTTGAAGTTGGCTGTGATGAGATGAAGTTACAAGGGGCCTCACTTCACCATATTATTGGAAGTAAGAGGGGAAGAGTCCTTATCTAGTGATATCTATTTCTATGATCTCATTGGGTATCAAGATCCTATGTGTAGCAATTAATGCATACTTGGGTATTTCCAATCCATCAATTATCCAAGATGTTTGCTAAGGGGACCCATCCAACATAGTCCTCTCACATGTGGCTACAAGGCTTGAACAATATTCTGTAATGCTGATATTTCTTATCATTATCCGTTGGGAATTTCTCCAGATTTCATATATCAGCACTACAGCTCATTCGATGTAGAACTATGGTTTACCGTTTCACTAAATATATTCAGGAAAGTTCATTACTTGATATATAAATTGTGCGGAAATTAATAATACATGCTTATGTTTGGAAAGAAATGCGTTTGGAACTTAATTATATAAGACCTTAATATATATAAGCAAGAGTCAGTAGCATAGTAATTATTTACCTGCAATTCATATAAAAGTGAAGATACTGTTTTTTGGTGTTTTACAAATTTAAGATTGACAAGTGCAGGCAATGAAAGAATATGATCCTCCTTTTCAAAATATTTAACCTAGGTTCATGCATGTATATTTATTAATCTGATCATGAAGAGGTATATAAAGTTCTAAATATGTTGCACTGTTAATTTCATGTTTAGATATTTAACGACGGGTTAGATTCATTTTAACTACTGCACAATGCTTAGACTTATTAGAAATGCGCAGATTGAGTCGGATATGAACAGATCAAAAATGAGCTAGTGAAAATGGATAAAATATCTGATTCACCCGTATTTGATAAGGATGAAACATGAGAAACCAACGGATAATATGGATATTAGTTCATATTATGTAAAAGAAATAAGTACTTCCAATATGAGAAAGGCAGAGTATGTACATGGATTAACTAATTAATTAGGATTCATCAGCATCACAATATTGACCAATTAACTTTACGAGAATTGTGTTAAGGGCAAGAGCATTTGCCAATGATGGATCAAGTTATTTACATCTTATGCCTTATGGTGTAAATATAAGTTGTATATATTTTCTTTTTGGCATAATACATAAATATGATTCTAAACTTATATCAAATTATAATTTTGACCTTAAATTTTGATAGTGCACAAATAGGACCTTTAACTATTCAAAACTTGAACAAATATGACCTCCGATTTTGCAACCTCCATGCGTGAGTTTCACTCGCGCCTATGTGGAAAGCTCATCAATCACACGGTGCCACATCGTTAAAAGGGCTGACTTGGAGGGAGGTCATATTTGTGTAATTTTGAATAGTTAAAAATCATATTTGTGCACTGCCAAAGTTTTGCTTTTTGTGTTAAAACGGCGTTGTTTTTATTATTATTATTATTATTATTATTATTATTATTATTATTATTATTATTATTTTTTATTTTATTTTTTTATTTCTATAGCAGCTAGGGGTGGGCGTTTGGTATTCGGTTCGGTATTTTCAAATTTCAGATTCGATAATTCAGTAATTGGTATTTGAACGTAGATACCATATACCATACTAATAAATATCGATTCGGTAATAGGTAAATTAAATTTCAATTCGGTACGGTATTTGATAATACCATATTAAAATTGAAGATGTGCAAATGTACATTTAAACTTCAAAGAGTATATTTAAAAGAAACCCTATTTAGCATTATTTTGTTGCTTTTTACGAATATATTACCAAAGTCTAAGAGATTCTTTGAGATGACTAATACTATTGTTTATTGGGTTGGTTAGACATATAGTATGTATATATATATATATATATATAATTCGGTATTCGGTATTTACCGAATACTAAACGGTATTAATATCTTGTATCAAATCTAATCCCGAAATATTAAAATTTTATTCCCAAATACCATACCAAATACCAAATTTTTTGATTCGGTTCGGTAATTCGATTTTCGGTATTTTATGTCCAGTCCTAATAGTAACAACACCTAGCTTTTTTTTAATTAAAAAAAAAAAAAGCTACTAGCAGGGATTGAACCCGTGCACTAGGCAGAAAGAAGCACCCAAGAAGAGCAAATAACACCACTGGGTTATCTAAGTGCAATGTTTTATGTGGTTCAACATTAATATACGTACATAAATATAGATTATTTACCTTATATATACAACATAATTTTTTTACCGAGGGAGTTCGGGTGAACCCCATGGCAACCACGTAGGTTCGCCCCTGCGTTAATTTAATAATGTTAATTTAATAACATTTTAATAACATTAATTTGATAACGTTAATTTAATATACTACTATTACTATCTTTAATAACGTTAATTTAATAACGTTTTATTAAAACTATAATTTTTTATTATTAGTATAGTTTCATCTTTAATTTAATATTTAAATAAATTATATTTAGATATATTATATAACATAAATTCGCCCTCTGCTTTATAATATATATACATACCCGCAATTTTTTCGTATAAGACTGACCCATCTAATTAATAAATCTTCAATATTACTCTTTTTCCGCAATGACAAAAGAAATTAGATGTCATTTTCATCTTTGAGCTGAAAATTGATCATATTTGTACAGTTTTAAATAATTAAAAATCATATTTGTGCACTGTCAAAGTTTAAGGTCAAATTTATAATTTAGTGTCAAGTTTAGGATCATATTTATGTATTATGCCCTTAGATTTTAAGCAGGATGCGCGCAATTTTACGTGTTGAACACGCATTTTGCCACGTAAGATCGAAGGTAATATTTGTACAATTTTAAATAGTTAAATGTCATATTTATACACTATCAAAGTTTAAGATGAAAATTATAATTTAATTTCAAGTTTAGGTTCATATATTTTATGTATTATGCCATTCTTTTTTCACACTATCAGTAAATTTTAAGTTGTAATAGTAGATAAGTCACCATTGTTACACGAAACTTTTAAGATTTTTTCCAAAGATGCTAATCAAACTAAGGACATAATTATAATGGCCTGGAAACTTATGTTATAGCATTTTAATTACTAATTGCTATACCTTCAGACTACAAAACATATTAGTTTTCACTTATCATTGAATTGTCAATGGTTTATATGGTAGTGAAACAACATTATGTTCTCTCAATTGCTCTTTCACTTCTCTACAGGAATCATATAATAACATCATATTGCTCAACATTTCTCTTTGCACTAATTTACTGTGTTCCTGAGAATTAATTGAATTCCATAAGTTGCTGTGGCCAGTAAACCTAAGTTTAAAGCTTATAACAGCTTTATAGTTTTTCTAGTTATCATATCTCATATGTATCTACCGTTTTTCTTTACTACGTTCTCTTTCTTTAATTCCCCTTTGAGATGAAAGGGGCAAAAAATTTTATTCATGGCTTTGGAAAATGTAACTCAGAACTACACAATTATTGGAATATGAGAAAAAAATCCATTCTATTGTCAAGTGACTGCTCATAACAACTTTACAAGACCATCAAACAATCAAATTTTAAGAATTTCATTTTCCGGGGACAAAGTTTGTGGCGTAGGCCCAGGCGTTGTTGTTAACTGGATCTGCAAGGTGGTCAGCAAGGTTCTCCAATGGACCCTTTCCAGTAACAATGGCTTGGACAAAGAATCCAAACATAGAGAACATAGCAAGTCTACCGTTCTTAATCTCCTTTACCTTGAGCTCAGCAAATGCCTCTGGATCATCAGCAAGGCCTAATGGGTCGAAGCTGCCACCGGGGTAGAGTGGGTCGACGACTTCACCAAGAGGCCCACCAGCAATACGGTATCCCTCAACGGCTCCCATCAAGACAACTTGGCAGGCCCAGATGGCCAAGATGCTCTGTGCATGAACCAAGCTTGGGTTGCCCAAGTAGTCAAGTCCACCCTCGCTGAAGATCTGGGATCCAGCCTTGAACCACACAGCCTCACCAAACTGGACACCGTTACGGGCCAAGAGCTCGGGGAAAACACATCCAAGAGCACCAAGCATAGCCCATCTGCAGTGGATCACCTCGAGTTCACGGTTCTTGGCAAAGGTTTCAGGGTCTGCTGAAAGTCCAGCGGTATCCCACCCATAGTCACCAGGGAATTCACCAGTCAAGTAGCTTGGGGGCTCACCAGAGAATGGGCCCAAGTACTTAACACGGTCTGGACCATACCATGGGCTGCTAGATGCGGCTGGCTTGGAGGCAGTCTTTCTCATGGAGATCCTTCCATTTCCAGAGATTTCTGAGTCAGATGGTGAGAGCTTCACTGCCTGTCCGGCAAAAGAAGGGGAAGAAAGAGCCATAGTAGCAGCTGCCATGGTTTATAAAGAGGAAAGTGAGGGGGTTACTAGTTTGATATGTCAAAGTTGGTTGTGATGAGCTGAAGTTTGTTGGGGTTCAGAATATATAGCAAGGAAGATGGGAAGGGTACTTATCTAGTGATATCTATATCTATGATCTCATTGGCTGCCAAGATTACTCTTCATGCACACTTGGCAGTCACAAATCCATCAATCCTCCAAGATTTTTACAAGGGGGACCAACAAATGTTGTGTGGCTACAAAGATTGCTCTCTGTCATGTGTGTTGTTTGGCTAACAGTAAGACATCTTCTACTTTTTCATTGGGTAATTGTTTAGATATTTTTCTTCCAGCATGGTAAAAGACACCACCAATTACAGGTATTTTCAAGTAATTACAGTTCAAATTTATCCCTTCTTAGTGGGAAATCAAAAGCTGAAAAAGAAAAAGAACCACTTGGTTAGTTCATTGTCATGGTTCTGTTTAAAAAAAAAACTGATATTAGCTGTGAAATTTGTCGTTAATCCATCGCTAAATTGGTGGTTGCTATTTAACTATGGAATTTCTCTGTTGCTGATTACTATTTCTTTATGTAGCAGTAGGCATATAATTCACAATTCATACAGGTGGTCCTGCCTAGGCACACACAAACATGTGAACTATAACAGTGGTCTATATGTTTTAAATATATATTTTGGCCTAGTAAATGTTTAAAAAAAAATCCACCACCATACATGCCATCTCCTGATTGGAATCTGAAATCGGGCTAGATTGTCAGAGGATAATGTATCTAAAAAAACTCAGTTGTGGTTAATTGTATTGGACTTTGCCAAATGGGCATGAAATGCCAATGCTATCAAAATGTGATCCACCAGCTGAACAGAGAAATAAGGACCTAGTGCCATGCCAGCCCAACCACATTTATTCTCTTATGTTTGGTTACCTATAGAGGTTTTCTTCTCTTTAATACCCCCTCCGTCCCATTTTACCCGTCCCAAATTGGGATGGCACAGCTATTAAAAAAAAAAATTGGTAATGTAAATTTACCATTTTGTTCCGCTTAATTGTGTCTTGTTATTGGTTCTAATATTGATGGATGACTAATAACAAAGAGTAATCAATTACACTAAGGGTATAATGGGCAAAAAAAAAAAAATTGTTTTGTCTTGATAAGTAAAAAAGGACAAGTGAAATGGCACATCAAATTAGGAAATTTGGAACGGATAAAATGGGACGGAGAAAGTATCTTATATATTACTCTATCTAAAGTAGCTCTAGGGCAATATCAGTCCACCACAATGAAATGGAGACCAAAGAAATTTGGATGAAATTTGATTTTTCTCATCTGGTCATTCAACTAATTATTACTAATTCAGTTAGTCTGAAAGGAGAAAAAGGTTTGTGTGACAAACCTCATAGGTAAAACATTGAGGATAAGGAAGGGTTGATTTCTCAAATAATCATCCACTTTCTTTGTTGAAAAAAATTGGAATCGAGAAGGCAACTTTCTAAGATAATAACTATTTTTTCACCCTTATACGCAAACAAATAAATACTCTTTCCACAAAACTTCAGCAGTTATGTTTTCTCCCAGTTCCATTATTCAATAACTCTTATTAGCAAATATATGATCCAAGGTATAAAACAGACACCAGGGAAGTCACTTGCATTGATAGATCATCATTCAACCTTCTAAAATCTATTTTGGATGCTTTAAGTTCATTGAGTAGTATGAAGTACAAACGCTAGCATAAAAGAGAATGTGAAGAATACTAGATCAAGTTAAAGCAATCAAATAAAAGATAGCTCAACGCCAAAATATTATTTCAGCACAAAGGGATTGGAAAGTTAAAGGGCATATCAATTATTGAACTTTCGAAGAACATTAGGTGGTTCAAAATTTTTAAAGGCATTAGCTGAACAGACTCTTGAAATCCAAATGAAGTTGTAAATTCTATTGTTGATCTTTTACACATATTAGTTTTACTAAATGAATGATAAAATTGAACCAAATCAACCTCATTTCCTAGGGAATTAAATAAAAGGAACTTGATCTTTCCGGTATTAAACTTCAACTATCCACCACTGACAACGGAATACAACATAACCATGGTAACCTCATAATGCAATTCCGAAAATGCTACTGCTGATTTCATTTTACTTTTGACCTTCTTTCTAAATATGTTTTGTTTCAAATTAGTTGTCTACTTTCACAAATCAAGAGTGTTATATTACTTCTTTTCCATATTATCCTTAGTATTAAATAGCTAAAAAAAATACTTTTAAATTAGTTGGTCCGTATGGCCTTGACACCTCCATTAACAACCCAATAATTAGAAGTGCATTTTACTCTTTTACTCTTATTTGCATTTTAAAGTTCAATAATTAATGCAATGATTAAACATAGAAATTTGGTGCAATTACTCCATTTCATGCATGCATCAACTGCCTGTTTGGGATTGCTTATTTCTGCCAAAAGCACTTATTTTGAGAAAAAAATATCTTTTCTAAAAGAAGGGTGTTTGGTAAACCCGCAAAAGTGTTTTTAAAAATAAGCAGAAATAGTTTTCTATTTCTAGGAAGAAACAAAAAAAAATTGCTTTTAAAAAAAATAGAAGCAAAAAAATATTTTTTTATGATAAAAATATCTCTATCACACACACATCCCTCGTTAATTAATTAACATATCTTATAAATTTAATTAAAATTTAATTTTAAAATTGTATATTTCATATTGACATCATAATTTCTTATGATTTATATATGGTTATTTTATTTTGACTCATTTTCTTTATATAAATTTGAAAATATTCATTTTTGTTTGATATTTTTAAGTAATATTTAAATTATTTAAATAATATATCACTATTTAATATTTTTTAATTTATTAATGTATATAAATATTGGTTGTAAATTTTAGAATATTTACTTTTTAATTAAATAAAAATAAAATTTTAATTAAAAATATTATAATAGATATTTAAAATAAATTTTCTTTATAAATTGATTTTAGTAATAAAAGTCATTTGATACATGTCTTTTTTGGTTATTTGTTTAAAAAAAAAACACTTCTTGAAAAAAATTATTCAAACACAATTTGTTTATCAAAAACACTTTTCAAATGAATTTATCAAACACAAATTATTATTTTTCAAAAGCACTTTTCTGACCCTGGATAGGAAGGTGTGGAGGAGGCGAATTAGGGTAGAAAGTTAGTCTGAGTTAGGATGTTTTATGTTTTGATGTATACTTGGAGTATCTTTCTTTAGATATTATTGTATATGCTAATTTCAATTGTATCTTGTTCTATTACTATTCCTTATTTTATCCTAGATTGCTATATTTTAAGTCGGGGGTCTCTCGAAAACAGTCTCTCTATCTCACAATTGAGGTAGTGGTATAGACTGCATACACTTACCCTCCCCAGACCCTACTTGATGGAAATATACTTGTTGTTGTTGTTGTTTCTCAAATAAATAGTTTTATAACAGCAATTTCAAACGAACTCCAAGTCTAGAACCTACAAATTTAGAATTGAAACTATAATGATAGTTTTGAAAATGTAATATTATTTAATTTCAATAATCTTGAAAAATAAATAGTATTGATTTTATAACTTGCACAATTAAAATGGAACAAATACTTTTAGCAAGAAGGCCAGTTAATTCAAAATGGAGAGTAGTAGTAATAGTTTGAGCCCGTTTGAAATTACTATTACAAATTACTTATTTGAGAAATACTTTTATAAAATAACTTTTCAAAAAATTACTTTTGGAGAAAAGCAATTTGTGTTTGGGAAATTCATTTGAAAGTATTTTTGATAAACAAACTGTGTTTGGATAATCTTTTTCAATAAGTGTTTTTTTGGGATAAATGATCAAAAAGGACATGTATCAATAAATTTTATTACTAAAATTAATTTATAGAGAAAATTTATTTTAAATATCTATTATAATATTTTTTTAATTAAAAAATGTTTTTATTTGATTAAAAATTACGTACTCTAAAATTTTCAATCAATATTTATACATATATAAATACATTAAAAATACTTAAAATGATATATACTTAAATGATTTAAATATTATTTAAAAATACCAAATAAAAATAAATATAAAAATTATTCCATAAATTAAATCACTACATATGAAAAAATTAACGACAAAAATAATTAGTTTTTCATACATCACAAAAATTTTAAATGATTTTATTCCTAATTTTATCATGCAATATCTCCATACTAGTAGAAAATCTGTTTTGTATTTCTAAAGGTATATCAAAATGCTCATGACCTTCTATGAACTTTGTGATGATGTCTTCGTTAACATAATAGTTAAATTATTTATCAATAATAGAGCGTTGTCGTATGAAATGAAGTATAGCCATAGTAGTTGTAACGAGATGAACTTGATTGTCGAATTTAAAAGATGGCATTGAGCATAAAAAAATAAATTTATTTTTTCAAGCTCCAAATATTCTTTTAGTTGTACATCTCAAACTGGAGTGAAAGAAATTGAAAGTCTTATTTGAATTTTTGAAGTCAGAGTTACATCTGAAACCAGCGAGATGATAACGGTCCCCTTTATATATGATCCTAAATAACCAAGCGTCATTGAATAATTCGAATCCACTAAATAATATTTATCTACACTAAAAAATTGTGAAACCAATCGTTGTTGAATAATTCGAGTCCACTAAATAATATTTATCTACACTAAAAAATTATGATGTAAATATGAAGTACAAAATTTTAAAATTAAACTTTAATCAAACTTATATATATATGTGTGTGATAGGAATATTTTTGTCATGAAAAATATAATTTTCTGTTTCTGCTTTTTTGTAAAACAAAAATTTTCTGCTTCTTTCCAAAAGCAAAAAAATTGTTTATACTTCACGCTAAAATAATTTACCAAATACTCTACTTTCTAAAAGAATGTCTTTTTCTCTTATTTATAAGAGACAGTTTAGCAGCTTAAGCAGGCAAGAGGTTGATATGCCTGCTTCAGCTGCTTCAATTATAAATTTACGATATTATCCCTAATTAATTATTATAAGTCATTTATATATTAAAAATAATAATTTTTAATAAAAAATAAAATAAAAATTTATGACATGTCTGCTTCAGCTGCTTCAATCGTAATTTTACTACAACACTCCTAATGAATTATTATACAACAACAACAACAACAAACCCAGTGTATTCCCACCTAGTGGGGTCTGGGGGGGGTAAGATGTACGCAGTCCATACCTCTACCTCTGAAGAAGTAGAAAGGTTGTTTCCGATAGACCCCCGGCTCAAGACAGTCGCCACACAAATATAAATATAAATATAAATATAAATATAAATATAAAGTAACGCATGGTAGTAGGAAACATCGGGAAGCACTCAGATACATAATAAAACATGGAACACCGAAATCGTAACAAGAAGCAGAATAGGAATAGGAATAAAAATAAGAGTAGGAAGAATAACAGGAATAATCCCCCACTCCCTACCCTTGCGCCCCCAAACTGGCCCTAGTCTTCTGCCCTAATCCTCGCCCTCCAGACCTTCCTATCTAGGGTCATGTCCTCGGTGAGCTGTAACTGCTCCATGTCCCGTCTAATCACCTCTCCCCAGTACTTCTTCGGCCTACCCCTACCCCGCCTAAAACCATCCAACGCTAGCCTCTCACACCTACGGACCGGGGCATCCATGTCCCTCCTCTTCACGTGTCCAAACCAACTCAATCGGACTTCCCGCATCTTGCACTCCACTGGAGCCACCCCAACCTTCTCCCTGATAGTCTCATTCCTAACTCTGTCCCCTCTAGTCATCCCACACATCCAGCGCAACATTCGCATTTCCGCCACCTTCATTTTTTGGATGTGGGAGTTCTTAACTGGCCAACACTCCGCTCCATACAACATGGCCGGACGGACTACCATCCTGTAGAATTTGCCTTTAAGCTTGGGCGGCACCTTCTTATCACACAACACCCCCGACGCGAGCTTCCACTTCAACCATCCCGCCCCAATACGGTGCGAGACATCCTCGTCAATCTCACCGTTACCCTGAATCACGGACCCGAGATACTTGAAACTATCCCTCTTACATACCTCCTGCGATTCCAGCTTCACTACCACCTCATCCTCCAACCTCACGTCATTAAACTTGCATTCCAAATACTCTGTCTTGCTTCTGCTCAACCTGAACCCTTTAGACTCAAGAGTTTGTCTCCACACCTCTAATTTGTCATTCACACCCTTTCGGGTCTCGTCAATCAGAACTACATCGTCTGCAAAAAGCATACACCAAGGCACTTCCCCTTGGATACTCCACGTCAACACATCCATTACCAAAGCA
This sequence comes from Capsicum baccatum var. pendulum, assembly GCA_030864225.1. NCBI lineage: Eukaryota > Viridiplantae > Streptophyta > Magnoliopsida > Solanales > Solanaceae > Capsicum > Capsicum baccatum. The sequence continues at coordinate 138,035,047 of CM061551.1, read as the reverse complement.
AACAAAAAAGGACTAAGAGTAGATCCCTGATGCAATCCTGTCAAGACAGTAAAATGCTCTGAGTCTCCTCCCGCCGTCCTCACCTGAGTTTTCGCTCCATCATACATATCTTTAACTGCTCTGATATAGGCCATCGGGACTCGACTCACCTCCAAGCATCTCCAAAGCACCTCCCTGGGAACTTTGTCGTAAGCCTTCTCTAGATCGATAAACACCATGTGCATGTCCTTCTTCCTTTCCCTATACTGTTCCACCAGCCTCCGTACCAGGTGAATTGCCTCCGTCGTCGAGCGCCCAGGCATAAATCCGAACTGATTTTCCGAAATAGACACTATCCGTCTCAGCCTCCCCTCGACGACTCTCTCCCAAATCTTCATAGAGTGACTCAATAACTTAATCCCCCTATAGTTATTGCAACTCTGGATGTCTCCCTTATTCTTATAGAGAGGGATTATGGTACTCCACCTCCATGCCTCGGGCATCCTTGCCGTCTTGAAGATTACGTTAAACAGACCAGTCAACCACCTTACCCCAGCCTCTCCAACGTACTTCCAAAACTCCACCGGTATCTCATCCGGCCCCGTCGCCCTACCCCTCCGCATCCTGCGAACAGCCTCTCTAACCTCCTCTACCCTAAAACGTCTACAATAACTAAACTCCCGACACTCCTCTGAGCGCTCCAGTTCCCCTAACACAATAGCTCTATCCCCTTCGTCATTCAAGAGCCTATGGAAGTACGACTTCCATCTATTCTTAATATGGCTGTCCTCCATCAACACTCTGCCGTCCTCCCCCTTAATGCACCTCACCTGATCGAGATCACGGCCCTTCCTCTCCCTAGCCTTTGCGAGTCTAAACAACTTTTTCTCCCCTCCCTTCCCCTGTAACCCCGCATACAGGCTCTCAAACGCGGCCGTCTTAGCTGCCGTGACTGCTGACTTAGCCTCCTTCCGAGCTTGCTTGTACTCTTTTCTGTTTACCCGCTTCTCTTCTTCGTCTCTGCTCTCAACCAACTTAGCATACGCCTCTTTCTTGGTCCTCACTTTCATCTCCACCTCATCATTCCACCACCAATCCCCTTGATGGTGCCCAGCCCGGCCCCTAGAAACACCTAACACCTCACTAGCCTTCTCCCTGATGCACCTAGCCGCCCTATCCCACATAACATCCACGTCCCCCCTACACTCCCACACCCCCATTCCCGCCAACTTCTCCCCTATCTCCCACGCATTCACTGGCGTCAAACCGCCCCACTTAATTCTAGGTCTACACTCCTTACTCCTCCTCTTACTATTCTTCTTTATATCCAAGTCCATGACCAAGAGCCTATGTTGGGTCGAAAGATTCTCACTCGGGATGACCTTACAGTCCCTACACAACACCCTATCCCCTTTCCTGATCAACATGAAGTCAATCTGGGTCCTGGCTATCGCGCTTCGAAAGGTGATGAGGTGATCGTCCTTCTTCGGGAAGCCCGAGTTCACCACCACCAGCCCAAAGGACCTTGCGAACTCCAAAAGAGTAGCCCCCTCTTCATTTCTCACCCCAAAGCCAAACCCACCATGCACATCACCAAAACCTCCCGGTAACGCCCCGATGTGCCCGTTGAAATCCCCTGCTACAACCATCTTCTCCGAGCTAGGCACGCCTCTCAGCACCTCCTCCAAAGCCTCCCAAAACCGCAACTTCTCCTCCCCCTCCGAGCCCACTTGCGGTGCATAGGCACTACACACATTCAGGGTAAACCCCCGAATGACCAACTTAATAGTCATCAACCTATCGTTGATCCTCTTCACCTCTACAACCTGGCCTCTAAGCTCTTCATCTACTAAGATGCCAACTCCATTCCTCCGCCTCTCGCTCCCAGAGTACCACAGCTTGTAACCATCCACATCCCTAGCCTTAGACCCTACCCACTTGGTCTCTTGAATACACGCGATATTGATCCTCCTTTTCCTAAGAATCTTCACAAGCTCTATAGACTTACCCTGAAGGGTCCCTATATTCCAAGACCCAACCCTCAGCCTACCATCGCTATCCCCACGTCCTCCCCTACCGCCCCCGCAGCCAAACCGAGGCCTCCCTCCCACTCCCGCCCTTACGTCATCCCCCGCCCCCACAACGTCCCCACGCCCCAAACCCCTCGGACATGACCCTATCCGCCCATTACCGCCCCCAGCCAGTACACAGAAAAATATAAGGAAAAATACTCAAAGGCCAGAAATGACCACAACAACAACAGCAACAGACAGCGGTCACAGCAACAACAAACAACAGATAATAGCAACAATAGACAGCAGATAATATTAACAAATCACAAGCAGATAAGCAGTGCAAGAGAACGACCACAGCAACAGCAACAACAGCCAACGGACAATATAGTAAATCAAAATGCTAGTCGGATAAAAATAGCATGAAACGGGGAATGAAATGAAATAGCGAGAAATGAAATAGCAAGGTTAGAGATCACCAGGTAACGCTTGTAGACCAAGCCGGAAATCCAGAACCCAGCGTTGACCGGGTTCCGATGCTGAGGTGGAGCTGCGGCTGCTGGAGGCCGGCTGAGCTGGCGTCGTCTGGTCGGCGTCCGGGTGCTGCGGCCGGTGGCGACCGAGCAGCGGTCGGGGAAGACGGAGCTGCGGCGGCGGCGACGGCGACGGCGGCTGGCTGGCTGGGGCCGAGCAGCGGCTGCTGGGGGGGTCGATCGGCGGCTGGCTGGCTGGGGTCGAGCAACGGCTGCTGGGGGGTCGATCGGTGGCTGCTGGGGGGGGGGGGGCAGCGACTGCTGGAGATCGAGGGGGGGTTGGATCTCGCCGGCGCCGGCGGGGGGGAGGGAGGGAGGGGTCGGCACCTTGGGCCGAAGATCGGGACGGGCGGACACCGAAGGTCGCGCCGGTGGCCGGCGACCGGAGCCGGAGTCGGATCTGGTTAGCGCCGACGGTCGGCCGGGGGTCGGCTCCGACGGTCAGCGACGACGGCGGAGCCGGGGACCGGGGAGAGAGAAGGTAAAGGAGAGGGAGAGAGAGCCATTGAGGAGAGGAGAGGAGAGGAGAGGAGAGCCGTTGGTCCCCTGATATATCAATAGGAAAATTCCTAATGAATTATTATATCCTTAATTAAATATTATAAGGCATTTACATAATAAAAGAATAATAATATTTAATTAGAAAAATAAAATAGATATTTATGACATGTCTGCTTCAGCTACTTCAATCATAATTTTACTGTATCACCCTTAATTAATTATTATAAGTAAACTAAACATTAAAAAATTAATAATATTTAATAAAAAGATAAAATAGACATAAACTGAAAATTAACTATTGATGTTCTAAATTAACTGGACGACTTATATGAGACTTTCTTAAACTTTTATCACATGTATTTCTTTAAAGTAATTTTGATGAAGGGAGTTCATCAGCTGAAGCAGGCAGCAAATCGATATGTCTGTTTCATCTGCTTCAATCGTAATTTTATTGTACCATCACTAATTAATTATTATAAGTCATCTACATATTTAAAAATTAATATCATTTAATACAAATAAGTAAAATAAATATTTTTAGCATGTTTGTTTTAACTGCTTCAATCGTGATTTTACTATATCATCCATAGTTAATTGTTATAAGTCATCTAAGTATTTAAAAAATTAATAATACTTAAAAAAAACAGATATAAAAGATAATTTTACTATGTCACTTCTAATTAGTAGAATGGACGAAAAATTATTATAAATCACAATAATTTAAAACTTAAATTATTTTTAGAATATAATTGACTATCAATGCCACAAAAAAATGAACAAGGAGAGTAACATATATTATTTGAAAATTACATAAAAAAGTACTAAAAATTACAATAGTTAACAACTTAAAATATTTAAAAACATATTAAAATTATAATTAATTATCTAAATTTTATTTGTGTCACATAAATTGAAGCAAAATTTTTTTTTTTTATGTATCTAGTTCTTAAAATAAGTAGTACTATTGTTTTAGAAAACTAAGCAATCCCAAACAAAAAATAAGTAGTACTATTATTTTAGAAAACTAAGCAATCCCAAACAAACACTTAACCACTCAAAACGTAATAATGTGTAAAAATCGAACCGACCGATAAATCGAACCGATAAAAATGCTATTGGGCTATTGGGCTATTGGTATTGGGTTATTTGGTTAATGGGTTTTTATTGGTTTTATAAAAAAAATTATTGGGTAAACAGTTCGATTTTGATTTTAGCTTATTGGGTTATCGGTTAAACCGATAACCTTAATCGATAACCCAATAACGATACACTAAGTTATTATTTTATCCCTATTTATGTTATATACATAAATATCTAAATTACTTCTATATCTATCTCTCTATATATGCACTATTTATTCACAATTCAGTGATTCACAAAGTATTAAGTTATTCAGCGCAACAAAAGAACAATATAAAGTTCGAGCATTATCGTATTAGAAAGCTTGAAGATTTTACTAGTTTCCAACAATTAGGATTTAGTTTTTTTTCAAACTAACATTTAGTTCAAGTTTGAAGATTCTTGTAAAGTAAAATGCATTGCATAAGATTTTGGTGGTAGCTAAGATTTTATTTTTTATGTGAGTTGTTACTATTTCTATTTTATGAATATTTTCTTATTAGTTAAATAAAAAATAAATCGTTAAGAACCAAAAACTGATAAATGAAACCGATAAAAACATATCTTTATTGGTTGGATATTGATTCAATTGTCCTCTTGAGCAGTTGGCGCTCTTTTCATTCCTTTCTCTTCTTTACCCTAACCCTAAATCCCAAATTCAAATTCTGATTCTGCCCCCAAAAAAAAAAAGAAATGCAAAGACCTTCTCCACATTCCAATTTCTTCTCTTCTCTCAAACAATTGGAGAAAAGATTGAAACTTGAGAACAACCCATCTCAAAAAGAAGCTATCGACACACCGACCCAGTCTCTGATGAGCCCATTGTACCTCAACTGTGATGACTCCATCACCAGCAACACAAACCTCAAAGAAAGCGAAACCCCACTTCGGTTTCTCTCTAATTCCCCGCTTGACCAAGAAACCCCACCTCACATAAGTTCTAAACAAGTTCAAGAAAGAGTTGGTGTGGTTGAAGCTGATGGCGATGGGGTTGATGAGATTCAACTGTTGATGCAGCTACTGGGTTTAACGGATCGTAAAAGGGAAGGATCCAAGAAGATGGAAGTGGAATTTGGTTGTGATGATGCATTTTATGGAAAGGTTGTTGGGGTTAAGGGACCAAAAAGTGAAAAAGAAGTGGAGAGGTTACAAGGTTGGATTGAGCATTTTATGGATAGGAATAGTGGAGAGCGGAGAGAATCGTTCAGGTTGGCTCATCTGCTTTTAGGCAAAGCTGCTCTTATTCATTCAGAGGTTTCTCATGGTGTTGATAGATTTGAGTTCCCGTCTACCGTTGATGAGTTCTTGCATAATGATCCACCAGTTGACGAGGTTGATTTTTCCCTCTCTAGTAAATAAATTTCTAGAATGTTGTTGGCTTATTAAGGCCTTTATTGAGTTATCGCAATTTCACTTCTATATATGTGTGTTCAAAAGTTTACTCGTTTCCTATAGACAATTTTTAGTGACAGAAATCATTGGCACTTTGGTCTATCAATCAACCTCTCACTGACTCTATTAAATGTACTTCGTAAAGATCTAGTCTTTTGCTCCTAAGTTGGAATTAATGTGAAGTATTCTTGAATATGTTGTTCAAGTTCATGATGCAAGTCAACTTCAAATTAATTTAACGTGACAATTCCAGGATATCCCTCTAGTGAAATGGGAATACTTGAGATGTCATTTATGTCTTGTATATTTAAGTTCTATTTGTGGACTAGTTCAATTAGCCACCAAGGGAAATTTGGTGGTGGTTCACATTAAGTTTGATATACTCCAGCTTCTTCTACTATCTACATCAAATTTTATCATTTACCACATAAGTACGTTAATGCATGCACTCCATCTTACTTAGTTTTACAAGAGAAGACAGAACTTGCTCCATGTCAGGTCTGTCTTCAGGATCAGGAAAGGTGCAGGACAAAGCCAAGTTAAGAAGTCCCTCTACTAACTCCTGTTTCTTGGCGACGTATGAAGCTAGATTAGGATCCACAATCTGGACTATCTTGTTTATGCCATTCGCAAGGGCATTCTGAACAACTTGATGCAAAGTCATTGGTATTTCATCTGCTCCTGTAAGACTTGTTGGCCTTCTTTTAGTTATGATCTCCATCACGATTACACCAAAGCTAAATACATCTACTTTTGTGGTCACTTTCCTCATAAATGCAAACTCTGTTACATATAGGAACATTTCATGTAGGTTAGGTCTCAAATTAAAAAAGGAGCATGTAAAATATCCAAGAAACTAAAAATTCAAAAGCTTGCACTAGCATTTTTTGGTTAGATTAAAGCTAGTATTATCATTAAAAAAATAATTTTCAGACTATATATTCAAACATTGCGTCATGTACATGCTTGTCCATTGTTCCACATACAAGTTAATCAGTATTTTGTGATTAACCGGAAAAAAGATTCTGCTAAGCTGTGTATTGTGATTGACAGAAGTAATGTGGCTACTTAATGATGCGAAAAATGAAATGTTCTTGAAACAATCACCGTTGACCAAAATTTTGTTTGTGGTTGTCATATAAGCTTGTTTATACTGTAGAAAATCTTTTATTCATGTTAATTGTAACGTAAATCTAGATAATTGTGGTTCGAGAAGTTGTAATTATTACCTGGCGCCATGTAACCAATAGTTCCTTCAAATGTGGATGCTGATGATGTGCTGCTTCCATCCTGGTGATGAATACCTAACATCCTAGCTGTCCCAAAGTCACTCACATGTGCTTCCATATTTTCATCCAGAAGAATATTTGAAGGCTTCAAGTCGCAGTGCACTATTGGAAAATCATATCCTGAATGCAGGTATGACAACCCACTTGCTACTGAAACTAAAATGTCAATCCTATTAGACAATGTCCACTCATCTGCCAGTTGACCATAAATAATACTGTCCAAGTTCCCATTCCCCATGTATTCTAAAATTACAGCCATTAGCTTCTTGCTTTCCCAAGCATAACCAATCATCTTAACCAGGTTCCTGTGTCTGAGTTGGCTCAGAGTCTTGACTTCCCTATCAAAGCATTTTCCTGATTCTGCTGAGAACTGATGATTCAGTTTTTTAACTGCTACAATCTTCCCATCTTCCAGTGTACCTTTGTACACAGTACTTAAATTGCTGGCTCCAATAATGTTTTCTGAACTGAAATTATCGGTAGCATGTTCCAAATCCTTTTGATAAAATCTCTGGAGGCCAAGTGCTGAGGTATACTGTGGATTTGTATCCTCCATGTCAGTCACTTTTCGCTTCCTCTTCATGTACTGATGAAATAAAAATATTCCCAAGAGAAGAAGAATAAAAAGCAAAGCAGATCCAAGTATGATCCAGGTTTTCTTGGAATGAGAACTTGTTTGGTTGCTTTTGATGCTGCATGGCCTGAGAAACTCTGTTTCACATAGAGATGGATTTCCCTGTAAATTCGCGGACCTTATATTGTTGAATACACCCCCCTTCGGAATGTGACCTTCAAGTTGGTTGAAAGAAAGATTGAGACATTTTAGTGCAGGCATTTTGGCAAAACTCTGGGGAATGATTCCCTTGAACTTGTTTTGTGAAAGATCAAGAGAGCTAAGATGTGGCAAACTTGTCATTTCAGGAAGTTTGCCTTCTAATCTGTTCCGTGAGAGGTTCAAGAATACTAGCTCACTTAATTTGGTCAGCGTTTCACCTGGAGCAGGACCAGACAGCATGTTCCCTGATAGGTCCAGTGAGAATAAATTTTTGCAGCGACCTAGGGATCTGGGAATGCTGCCTGATAGATTGTTGTTTGACATGTCAATTGCTTGAACCATTTCTAACACGCCAATCTCATCAGGGATCACTCCATCCAGCAAGTTGCTTGAAACGTTCAAGTAAAATTGCATACTTCGCATGCTGGCAACTACCGTTTTAGGAAGAGTTCCGGTAAGAAGGTTGTGTGAAAGATCTAAGGTCATCAGTCTGCGGAGGCCTGCCATGCTCTCTGGGATTGTACCATTAAGCTTATTTCCACTCAGATCCATGAGCGAAAGTGATTCTAGTTTGGATATATGGTTGGGTATTGGACCGATGAAATTATTGTTCTGCAGCAGGAGTTCATAGAGACGTTTAAGCTCAAAAATTTGCACAGGAAGTTCACCTTCCAGCTTGTTGTCAGCCAGCGAAAGGCCCTGGAGGTTCGAAAGTTTTGAAACTTCTGGTGGTATCACACCTGAGAAACTGTTTTTGTGAAGCACTAAATCTACCAGTTGACTCATTTTACCAATCTCTGGTGGGATGGACCCAAGAAATGAATTACTATGGGCTCTTAGAACCCGAAGTTTGGAGAATCTGCCAATCATTGGTTTGAGTTTTCCGCTAAAATTATTACCACTCAGATCTAGAACTTCAAGCATTGAGCAGTTGAAGAGATCATCAGGAATATCCCCCAACATCTTGTTTGAACCCAAAGACAAATATGTAAGATTGCCCAACTGCCCTAACCCTTTTGGTATTTTACCTGTTATTCTATTAAAAGTGAGGGTTAAAACACGAAGGTGTGAACAATTTGTTATGCTGGATGGAATAGACCCCTCTAGGAGGTTATTACTTGCAGTTAGATTCTTCAGATTATGGAGTAACCCAAGTTCAAGTGGAAGTGATCCGGTCAATAAGTTAAAGCTAAAAGACATATGTCAAGTTTGCCAGGTTTGTTAAAGTTGATGGAATCTCCCCCGACAACCTATTTGAGTGGAGGGTAAGCACTCGTAGCGACATTAAAGATCCCAACTCGGGAGGAATATTACCAGTTAGCTCATTATGTGAGAGTCCTAAATGAGTTACCGACTTCAGGTGGAACAATGAGGCTGGTATGCTGGAGTTCAACTGATTGTTATACACTCTGAGCCTTTGCAAGTTTTCTAAATTTCCAAGCTCAGGAGGTATGCTTCCACTGAATTGGTTATTGTACATTTCCAAGGTAACAAGCTTGATGCAGAGGCCAAGTTCAGATGGGATTTTCCCAGAAAGAATGTTATGATGTAGCTGAAGAATTTCTAAACTTGACAAGTTGCCAATTTCTGGTGGTATAAGTCCAGATAACTGGTTTTCGCTCAGATCAAGGGTTTGCAGAGCTGTCAACATTCCAATGGAGGTAGGAACTAAACCAACCAAATTGTTTTTATACACTACAAACGATTGAAGATTAGCTAAATTACCAATTTCAGACGGTAATTTCCCTGTGAGACTGTTGTTGATGAGGTCTACAGACAACAATTCAGTGCAGTTGCATATACTCTCAGGTATTCTCCCATTCAGAGAGTTATTGCCGAGGTCTAATAATTGCAGGTTTTTGAGCTTTCCTAGCTCGGTAGGAATTTCGCCAGAAAGAGAGTTTTGATGAAGAATGAGCTGAACCAGCTCTGTGCAATGCCCCAGCTGGGGTGGGATATTTCCAGTAAATGAATTCAAAGTTAGATCAAGAACCTGGAGTTTGGAGAGGTTTCCTAGAAATGGAGAAATTTGGCCTTTGAGCTGTGTCCCAATGAGCGAAATGTTGATGACATGGTTCAAAGAGGGATCACATTTGATTCCAGACCAGTTGCAGTTGTGATTTGCATCATTCCAATCCACAAGTACACCAAAAGGGTCATCAGAGATTGAATTCTTGAAAGCTTCCAAAGCAGCAACTTCAACTTCTAAGCTTGGAGTTTCCCCGAAGGACAGAGCTATGAAAAAGGTAGTATAAAGTATGGCTAATGCATATCCAATTGTCTGTGCCATCATTAGTTCAGAAAGACGAAAAAGATAAAAAAAAGTTTCGCTGTCTGACAACACCTTGAGCTGAAAATGAATGAAGATTTTATACATTTGAGTGATCTTTGTTCATTGCTTTCATTTGAATAAGCCAATTAGTCATCAAAACCAAGTAAAATGACTTGTATTCTATGAATTCGTCAGACAGTACGGTGCATGCCTCTAATCTAGAATGGCCCGCGTTAACGAGCCTGTTCCCTCACACTGGAAAATTCAACGAGAACTAATCCTACTGTTAGAAAATTGGTTGCATTCAACTAAGTAAAAGTCAACTCTTTTTTTTTCTTTTCTTTAATTTTCTAGAAGAAATACTTTTGAAGTTCATTTCAGTTGCTCCCTTTTCTTGAGAGGGAAAGTGGTTTCTTGAGAGGAACAATTTCACTTTGATAAAACTAAATTTGGCAGGTGAACCATGTACTTGACCAAAAGGCTATAACTAACGATTTCTGTAGGCCACATCCATTACTTGGTTGAAAGACGACACACACAAGTGATCGTTTCCTTATCAAGGGCGAATTTATGGCCTAAATTATGGTGCACAATGCTGCAATAAGGCTAAAGAGTGAACTTTGGTTGAGTCTCGAGTTATTTGCCCGAAGGAATAAGGATCAGTTTTCACTTAGTAATATTTTTTTCCTCCTTCTAGTGGTGCACCCAAACCTAACCCTCTTTGTTCCCAGTGGCAGCAGGAGTGGCTCAAGGGTTTCAAAATTGCCTCAAAAATTTTTAATTGGTAAATTTATGATTTTCTTTTCTTTTGGGTGAAAATCATTTCCCCCCTCAACTTTACTTTAAAAATCAAACTCTCCCCTCAACTTTAAACAATAAACATTCTCACCTCTTTTTCCTACTTGTCTTTTTAAATACCTATTTTACCCTTACACTATTAATCTTTATTTTTCTTTACCTCTTTAAAATTATTATATTTTTTATTTTTAATATATATAGTAAATTTTTGTAAATAAAAAAAAAATTATTTTCTAGATAAAAAAAAGTGAGAAACATATATTAAGTATATAAGTTAGTGATGTTCTAAATGAAATAAATGACCATGATATGAAAATTTATTTATTAATAATAGTTAAAACCGTAATATCTATTTCTACTAGTGAAAATAAAAAATAAAAATAATTTTATAAATATATTCCAATGCAAGTAATATAATAACATATAACAAAACTGGAGATATATTTTATACTAAATTAATTCGAAAGTTTATTTATACTATAAATATATACTCTCTTTGTTCACTTTTACTTGTCAATATTTTGTCTATTTCGGAGAATCAATTTGGATTTATGCCTGGTTGCTCGACGACTGAGGTAATTCACCTATTGCGGAGACTGGTAGAGCAGTATTGAGAGAGGAAGAGGGATCTTCACATGGTGTTTATTGACTTGAAAAAGACGTATGACAAGGTCCCTAGGGAGGTTCTTTGGAGATGCTTGGAGGCGCGGGGAGGGGGGGGTTCCTGTGGCGTACATTAGAGCGATTAAGGATATGTATGAGGGGGCGAAGATTCGAGTAAGGACGGTGGGAGAAGATTCTGAGCACTTTCCGATCTTGACAGGGTTGCATCAGGGATTAACTCTTAGTCCGTTCTTATTTGTCGTGGTGATGGATGTGTTGACGCGAAGTATACAAGGTCAGGTGCCTTGGTGTATGCTTTTTGCGGATGATGTAGTTTTGATTGATGAGTCATGGCAAGGTGTTAATGATAAGCTGGAGGTTTGGAGATAAACTCTGGAGTCTAAAGGTTTTAGATTGAGTAGGACCAAGACGGATTATTTGGTGTGCAAGTTTAGTGACTCGGGGCAAGATGAGGAGGTGGTGGTGAAGTTGGACTCTCAGGCAATTTGCAAGAGGGATAGTTTTAAGTATCTTGGGTCTACGATCCAGGAAAATAGAGAGATTGATGAGAATGTCTCACACCGTATTGGGGCAGGTTGGATGAAATAGAGGCTCGCTTCGGGGATTTTATGCGATAAGAAGGTGCCTCCCAAGCTTAAAGGCAAATTCTATAGAGTTGCAGTCCAGCCGGCTATATTGTATGGAGCGGAGTGTTGGCCAGTTAAGACTTTCCATATCCAAAAGTTGAAGGTGGCAGAAATGAGGATGTGGCGTTGGATGCGTGGTCTTACAAGGGTTGACAGGGTTAGGAATGAGATATTCGGGAGAAGGTGAGAGTGGTATCGCTGGAGGAAAAAATATGGGAAGTGAGGTTGAGATGGTTTGGTCATGTGATGAGGAGGGGCACGGATGCCCCAGTTCGTAGATGTGAGAGACTAGCATTAGATGGTTTCAAGCGGGGTAGAGGTAAACTGAAGAAATACTGGAGAGAAGTGATTAGACGTGACATGGAGCAGTTATATCTCACTGAGGACATGACCCTGGATAGGAAGGTTTGGAGGAAAAATACTAGGATAGAGGGATAAGGTGGGGGGATGAATCGTAGTCCGTAGTTAGGAGGGTTTTGGTGTCTTTTGTTTGGTAATGTACATTATTTTTGTGGATGTTGTATCTATGCTAGTTTTATCATGTTTCATGATTTGAATATTTTTGTATATTGTCCTGTGTCTTGGGCTGGGGGTCTATCGGAAACAGCCTCTCTACTTCTTTAGAGGTAGTGGTATGGACTGCGTACATTCTACCCTCCCCAGACCCCACTAGGTGGAAATATACTGGGATTGTTGTTGTTGTTGTTGTTGTATTTTGCTTTGTGAAGTCAACCTGCATGAACTTTGACCAACATTTTAAGATGTATAATTTAATATTTAAATTTAAAATTTAGATGATCAGAAAATATATGAAAAATGCTATAAGTTGCAATCCTTCTTCATATTAATCAAATGAAAAAATATATCTTAAAATATTTGTCAAAATTTATGCAGGTTGAAATGAAAAAATGAAAAGTAACAAGTAAAAAAGAACAGAGGAAGTATATCGAAACTCATGTGCATATATATATATATATATATATATATATATATATATATATATATATATATATATATATATATATTACACAACACACACTTAATGCATATAAAATAAGAGATAAGGTACAAGGTACCCCTAAACTATATCTGAAGTTATGACACACATAAATTTTAAAGGGGACCTATTACCACCTAAACTCAGTTTTGCTGATCTGGTCGTCAAGTATTAGAATATTTTTGTACTCCTTTTGGGAGAGACGAAAAATATTTGTGTGTTATCTCAATAAAATAACAATCATAAAAAATAACATTAGCTTTTGTGACAAGTTCATTAAAAAGGTTAAACTAAAAAATTTAAATAAAAATATATAAATACTTGACTAAAATAAAGAGAAAATACATAATTACACCACTGATGTTGTCCGAGATTTTTAAAAAGACACTTAAACTTTCAATACCACCTATTACCCTACGATTCTTATTTAATCCCTTGTAAATACACCATTTTGACCATATTCTGCAGCAACCCTTAGGCGCGTGATTTGCACTCTCTTTTTAAATAATAATTTAATTATTAAAAGGTTAAAAAGGTTGGGTTTAACCCAATAATCCGACCTGATTGTAATAAAATATCTGAATCATTTGAAACGATTCATTTTCCATTTCTCTCTCTCTTCTTCGATTTTTCTCTCCTATCTGTCGTGACTTAAACTCTAAGCTCACACTCGAAGGAGATCGAAGGTGTTTAGGAGAAAAATTTATTAGGGGGAAAACGTATTAACCTAGGAGTGAGGATTTTACAAGTTAGGGTTTTGTGTATTGTAGTTTTAATCTCTCTAATCATGGATTTTTCGAAGTTGTGTTTTTTTCTGGGGAAATATTTTTTAGCTCATAATTTAGTGAAATTGATGCAAATATGAACATATTGACTTATGCATGTACAATGTTTATGTTTAATTTTGTTGATTTGATGAATTCTTCGAAGTTGTGTTTTTTTGGGGGAAAAACATAATTTACTGAAATTGATGCAAATATGAACATATTGACTTATGTGTTTGTTGGATGTTTGTTGATTTTTTGCATTTGTTGTTGTTACTTTTACGGTGTTGTAGTAATATGTACAACTTAGAATTCTTTTTGGGTGTGTGTCAAGTGGGGGTGGCTGGGCTGGACTGGGGTGTTTTTTTTTTTTTTGTTTATTGATTTCAATGTGTTTGTGTGATTGAATTGTTGCTTTTTCAGGTATCTTTCAATGACTTTTGTGCTTATAACTTTAAGATGGTATCATGGGGTGAAATAGAATTTAGTCCCCCACCTGAATATATCGGTGGGTCTGTGACTGAGTTTTTTGATAAATATGTTGATATGATGTCCTACTTTGAGTTTAGAGACTACATTAAATATCTAGGATATTCAACTCAATGTGATTTCTTTGTTAAATGAAATGGTTATTTGGTAGAAATTAAGTGTGATAAGGTTATTTTTGACATTGTCAATATATTAAAAAATGGGGATGAACTTGAGGTGTATGTTTCACATGGGGTGACTGAAACTGATCAGGCCCCACTTTAATTGGAGTATTTCCCCAATAGAACTGGCAATGGGGTAGGTGTGGAATATTTGAACCCTATTAATGAGGGTGATGCTAGCCCTAATTTTCAGCCTTCTACTCCTAAATTCCCTTTCAACCCTCCGGATAAGCCTTCTCCTTCTAATATACCTTCCAACTCTTTTGATCCTACAGTAGATGAGGATCCAAGTGATGATGATTTAGAGGATGATTCAGATTCCGAAGAGAGTACTAGTCTGGACAGTGTTGTTGACAGTGATGTCCATCAAGAGTATATTGATATATGGACTAGTAAAAGAAATTTCAATAGGTCACAAAGAAGAAGTAGAGCTACAACAACTGAACAGGTTAATGTTGGTGAAAAGGGTCCAGATATAGGGTATGATGAGTCAAATATTGAAACTAGGGATAGCCTAGTTGGTAAACTAGGAGGTGATGAACCTTACTACCCAAGTTATGAAGCTCCTAGCTTTGAATTGGATGATGAAGTAGGTTGGGGAGATGGTGATGAAGTAGTGCAACAACCTATGAGAAGAAAGAATAAAAAAATAGAGTTGTTTTTTTATGAAACTTGTGGAAAAATTATTTGGGAATTAGGGTTGGTTTTTCCAAGTGTAAAGGAGTTTAGGCCGGCAGTATCCATATATGCAATTCAAGAAAAGATTCAAATTAAAAAGTATGTGAATGAGCCTTCTAGAGTTAAAGTGAGGTGCTGCAAAGACACTTGCCTTTGGTTGTTGTGTGCTAGCAAAGATAAGAGTAGTGGAGATTTTATTGTTAAAATATATAACCCTATTCATGTTTATTTGAGATCAATTTTTAACTATCTTTGCAACTCAAAGTTTCTGGCAAGTAAGTATAAAGACAGAATTACTCAACAATCAAATATTAGAGTTATCCAGTTATAGGAGATTATTAGAAAGGAGTTGGATATCCATGTTGGTGCAACAACTGTAAGAAGAGCTAGGTCTAAAGTGCTACAAGAGATTATGGGGGATCACATTGTGGAGTATGGTAGGATTTTTTATTATAGGGATGAGATTTTGAGGACTAATCCAGGTAGCACTTGTGTTGTCAAAGTTGGAGATGCTGATGAGACCGGATAGTTAATCTTTCAAGGTTTTTATGTGTGCTTTCATGCTTTAAAGAAAGCATTCTTTGAAGGTGCTAGAAAGTTGATTGATTTGGATAGTTGTTTCCTCAAAGGTGTAACACCCCGTATTCAAGTACATGTATTGGCGTATTCAAGTATGTGTATTGGTCTTATTTATATGAAATTAATTTTTTATTTTATTTATATCGGAATTTGCCCGTCGATAGCTCCATACGAAGGTTATTGAATAAGCTTTCCAACGATATAAAGATTTCCAAAAACGGATAAGTTTCGGATATAATCGAGCACGTTCGAAACTATAAAACGGTGGCCGGGATATGGTGAATAGTAAATGTGCAGGAAAATTTCCTGCACACAAACTACTGAGGCCTGCCAGTTTTTTTGGATCAACTTTGAACGATCATAACTCCCTTAATATAATGAAATGGGAGAGCTACAACCTATCAAAAGAAAGATCTTTGAGTCTTCTTTCCAATGCAATTGGTTTCATCCAAATCCAACATCTGAGTAAGGAGTTATACTCGTTTTACTTCAGCCTCTCAAAACAGATTTTTAGGGTCAACTTCAAATGATCATAACTCCTTGTACAGGACGAATTGGGTGACCTACTTTATATGAAATGAAAACCCTTTGAATTGTTTTTCCAACGATATCAATTTCACCCAAATCCGATATCGGAGCAAAGAGTTATGACCGATTTACTTTAGCCTATCAAAACAGTCCACCATGGACAGATTCGGATTTACTTAAAATTTTAAGGGCAATATGGTCATTTTTCATCACCTCATGGACAAAAATTGGTCATTATATACATATACTTAGCCTCATATCCATCATTTTTATCAAAATTATTGAAGAATAAGGAAACCCTAGCCTAAGTTCAACTCCAATTATCTTGTGATTCAATCGTAGAAAATCCAAATTGATTCCGTAGTTGTGTTCACCGTCTCGAGGGCTTCGAGAAGCACCCCTTATTTGTGCCAACAGAACTTCGAAATCAAAAGGGCCATTTTATGGTAATGATGTAAATTATGTTGGTGTTATTTATATGGATATGTATATATATGCATGTGAGCATAAGAAGTATGCTATTTGATTGTTGTTGAAAGATGATTGGAAATGATGTTGGATTATTCTTGTGCATGGTTGAATTATGTTGAATTGTGAAAGGATTTGGTGTGATGATGTGGTATTGAAATGATGATTATATATATATATATACACATAAACCTATTGTTCAAGTTGGTTTTTGGATGCTTTGCAAATATTGGTTGTATGAAATTATGGAAGAGAATTGTGGTGTTGGATTTCTAATACTAGATGCCAAACATTTCATTGTAGATAAGTGATTTGTAAAGGCGGAAAGTTGTGTTGAATTGGTATCCGAATCTACAACGAGGTATGTAAAGCATACTCTAACAATGTTCTTTGGCATGAAAACACCAATGTTCCATCAAGTAAGATTTCGAGGTTGTCCAAAAACATGTATTGTTCTACATTACCAACGAAGTTGTTTCCATTCTATAAAGTGTCAAAATGTTTCGTCGATATACCAAAATGCTCCTATTTCATTGTTGTGATATTGATGATTCTGAAACACATTGTTGATGTACCAATGAGTCTTTATTACATCGTTATTGTATAGAAGGTCTATTACTTGGTTCCTATTGATGTATCATTGTTTCAAAGTATCAAAAATGTGGTGGTGACCGAAATAACAATCTCAAAGATTAATTGAACTAAGTGATGGAAGTTCTCTCTTATCGGGTGGTATCCCAGGGGCATAAGCCTAGCATGGGTCAATCCCTATTTATGTGTTTATGGGTGGTATCCCAGGGGTATAAGCCTAGCATGGGTCGATCTCTATTTATGTGTTTATGGGTGGTATCCCAGGGGTATAAGCCTAGCATGGGTCGATCCCAGTTGATATGTACTGGAGGCAGCCTAATGGTCACAGTACAGTACAGTAATGTTTACAAAGACGATAAGAATGAAGGTAAAGTGATTGAATAAATACAATGTACAGGTTGTCACAAGTTCTAGTAAGTGTGGTCCACTCCTATTACGCTTTATTCACTTGTTTCTGATTTCTATTGAGCTCCTATATCATATGTGATTATCTACAGCTTTACATACTCAGTACATATTTCGTACTGACGTCCCTCATGGGGACCTGCATTTCATGCTGCAGGCACAGGTACCTCAGCTCATACACCGCACAAGTAGGAGCCAGGTCATACAGCTATTGTTGGTGAGCTTCAGTTTGCTTCGGAGCTTTCTGAGTCGGTTCCTTATGTTTTGTTATTGTACAGGAGTAATGTGTGGGCGGGGGTTTGTCCCGACCCTAGTTTTGTCATGTATATCCTAGAGGCTTTGTAGACATGAGAAAGGGTAAAGTCATGGAAGTTTATATAGTGATGTTATATTTGTATATGTGGTGGCCCCGACGGCCAAGTATTATATATATATATATATTTGTGCGTGTTGTGCTGATACAGGTAATTAGACCCTTCTATATGCAACGAAGTGCTGTTCAAATTTTTGGTGACATGTAAGTGAAAGTACAGGTATTTGAACGGGTTCTCCGGGCCTTCTCGGCTTCGGGTGCCAGTCCGGCCCGATGGGATTTTGGGTCGTGACAAAAGGTGTGTGGAAAGGTCAAATGTTGGTGGATGTTTGCAGAGATCGAAACAACCCAATGCTGCCTATTACCTGGGCAGTTGTTGAGGTTGAGAATCAATTTACATGTGGTTGGTTTGTTGAACTGCTGAAGAATGACCTTGATCTTGGAGAAGGTCATCAATTGAGCATCATATCTGATATGCAAAAGGTATGACTCTATTCTTAACAACTGTTTTTTTTTCTCTTTCTTTAACAACTGTTGGTAGATTAATATTCTTATTTTATTTTGTTAGGGACTGAAAATAGCTATAAAAGAGCTGCTGCCACTGGTTGAACACAGAAAATGTGCAAGACATGTTCTGGCTAATTGGTCTAAACTCTGAAAAGGTATAGAAAGGAGAAGAGTATTTTGGAAGATTGCAAAATCCACATTTGAAGTAGAATTGAAAGAGAATATAGAAGCAATGAATATATTGGGGAGGGATTGTTTGGATGATCTTTTGTGGTATAATTTGAAGACATGATATAAAAGATACTTTGAAGAGCATTGCAAATGTGATGTTGTGGACAACAATATGGCAGAGAGTTTTAATACATGGGTACTTCCTGCAGGTTCAAAACAATCATCACAATGCTTGAGGAGATTAGGGTGAAAATGATGAAAAGAATTAGTGAGTTGAGATAGTTTTCAAATACTTGGATCATTGATATTTCTCCCATGGCTTTGAATATTTTATAAAAAAAATATTGACAAGTCAATGCAGTGCAATTTGTCTTGAAATGGGGAAAGGAGTTTTGAGAATATTGACAAGGGTTGTACTCATACTGTTGACATTGTTAGTAGAAGCTGCAGTTGCAGAGCTTGGCAGCTTAGGGGCATTCCTTGTCCTCATGGTGTTGCTGCCCTTCACCATAAGGAATATGAGCCCATTAATTTTGTGGACACCTGCTATCATAAGGATATCTACCTCAGCACATATGCTCATTTTATTCAACCAATGAATAACATGAAAATGTGGCCAACATCAAATAATCCTACTGTGAAGCCACCAAAGATCAAGAAGCTTCCTAGAAGACCACATAAAATTAGAAGAAAGGAGGCTGATGAAAGTAGAAAAATTGGAAAACTTAGCAAATGTGGTACTGTAATTACTTGTAACAAATGTGGTACTCAAGGACATAATAAAAGATCATGTCCTACAAGAGATCAACCTGGTACAAGTCAATCAGTTGGAACATCTTCTCAAGCACAAGTATTTGTATAATCATTATCTAATATACATTCTGTTAAGTACAAGGACAAGGACTAATATCTTAAAACATAGGCTGGAGCTTCTACTGGTTGAGGAAGAGGGAGAACGAGGGGTAGTGGTCCAAGTCATTCACCTGGAACATTTTACCAGCAAGAGGTATATTTATTTATTGGTCACTATTAATTTTTTTTTTAAGTATTGTACTAATATCTCAATAATCAGGCCACCACAAACATTGGAAGTGCTACTAAAGGAAGAGGTAGAGAAAAAGATAGTGTTTCAGGTGGTTCAAGTATTTCAAATATATCAAGCGGTCGAGGAAGAGGAATTACTCAAGAGAGCCAAACCAGTTCTGCCAGTGGAAGGGGCAAAGGAAGGGGTATGCCTCCTCAAAGGCAAAACCATGAGGACAACAGTGGAGGACATACAAGACCTTTTAAAAGGTCAAGTATGGTGGGGATTGGAATATACCAAGCTGAAGATGGATTTACCACTCTTAATGTAAGTATTTTGTAGAATTTTTGTTTGTGCAGCCTGGAATTTCTGAAGATTGCCTTATAGTTTCTGCAATTTATTTGTGCAGCCTGGAATGCCAAGTAGAAGAGTCATTAGCACTGGTGCAAAGGGCACAAAGAGGTTTGAAGTTGTGACTGGTGATATTGGCTACACACCAAGACAAAGATTCAAATGGAAAGGGAAGTCGGCTATTACCAATAGCAAACTTGAAAAAATGAGGACTGAAAAGGTTATTCAAATGAAGTCTGCAGCTGCTGCCAAAACTCAAGGCAAAAATATTTCAACTAGGAAGACTCATGTGTCATGGAAGTAGATTTTACTAATATGATATGTATATTTTGGTGGAGATTGTTGATATTGTCACAAACAATTACTTTTTTTATGTTTTGTTGATGGTGATAGGCTTTTGTTCTTGTTTTGTAGCAATCAAATAATGTTTTGGGCAGTTTGTTTTGTTAGGTACCTTTAGGTATTAAGGTATGTTTTGTTAGGTACCAAACAAAACAAGTTTTGTTGTTTAAATTGAAATAAGAGTATGAATGTGTTAAATGAAGTCCTCATTTTCTCTCATTATGGTTGCTTTGTTAGTCTATTCACTGCACTTTACGTTTTGAATGCTCACAAATGTTGTCAATATCACAATATATTGATACAAAATAGATTGCAAAGGTATTACTCAATATATTGATACAAAATAGATTGCATCTTGTTAAGCAATTGCTATTCCGACAAGAGAAAAGATGAACACTTAGTGTTACACAACCAATCAAAATTTCATCTTGTTAAGCAACTACTATTCTGACAAGAGAAAAGAAGAACACTATTTTGTAGAACAAGAGAATGACTATGCCAATTTTAATTGCACACAACTACATTTATCATCCCTTCTCTTGATAATGCTAGTCCAAAATAGAAAAAACACTACAACAATCATGACGATGAGCTTCCAATTACAACATTTACTCTTCTTCTCCTTATTCACCACTCATTTGCCATTACTTTCATAAAATACCAATGCTTCTTCCAACTCATTAATTCTTTTCGTCAATCTCGGAATAACTGTCTTTGATCGTAAATCAGTCTTTTTCGGGTTCCTCCATCTAAAGCAAAGTTGCATTATTTCTCCTAAAAGGAGCATAAACAAATCAATTGAACAGAAACAAGAGGAAAAATAAGAAAACATGTATAGGACATACACGATAGCGTGGACAAGACCAAAATCTTCTAGCTGGGTTGTCCTCCGACCATGACTTTTGCATTGACAGTAAGTCTCCATGTTTGCATTGCAATTTTACACGCAACATGAGATCGTTATCGTCATTACAAATTCGATTCAAGATTGCATTTGACATTGTAAAACTATTTTCGACAAATACCTAGACACAAAATTTAACATGATTTCAAAAAAAATTAAAAAATTAAGATGCAATTAAAGCTTTTAGGATGAATTTCTTTAAAAATTACAACATAAATGGAAACATCTTACCTTTTAAGGTTGATTTTGTTGAGAAAAGATTAGAAAAAGAGGCAAAACTTTTCTTCAAAATAGCCGTTAATGGTAACTGGAAGGAGGTTCGTGGTTTTAAAGAGGAGAAGAAGAAGAGAATTCCATTTTTTGGACATTTAATTGACACGTGACAGAGTTTAATTGGGTAACTGAATCACATTTAATTGTTCACGCGTCTGGTATGCGTGACTACACCCAGAGATAAAAAATAAGTCAAAATGATGTATTTATAAGGGATTAAATAAGAATCGTGGGGTAATAGGTGGTATTGAAAGTTTAAGTGTCTTTTTGAAAATCTCGGACAACATCAGTGGTGTAATTATGTATTTTAATGTATACTATAAGAAGATATTGCTAATATCAAGGTTAAAATAGATATTATCAAGGTAAAAGGGGGAAGAATGCTTATTACTCAAAGTAGAGGGGGGAGTTTGATTTTTAAAGTAAACTTGAGGGGGGAAATAATTTTCACCCTTTTCTTTTTGACGATATTGAATATAGTTTTAAAACGTACAAAATTAATATATAAATAAAAAACTATCTTTATTTAATAAAAATATTTAAAACTTTTGAACTAAACTACTCAAATCTTTAAAGTAATAAATAACAATTTTACAATAACATCCAAGATAAATGTATTAAAATACATGGTTAACATCTTTTTAACTTGAATCAGTTCTTACTGTTATAAATAATAATATTACTATGCAAAATACAATACTATATTAAAAAGTAACAATTATGAAAAAACAAAAAAAGATCATACTAAATTTTTATTATTATGTATATGTATATGTATATTTTTAAAGTCTCAAATTAAAATCTGATTTTAGATCACTAATTTTATTGAGATGCCTTGCCTAGTGGAATATACAATGTGGTGATTTAATTTTGTGGATGACTTTGATAAATTCTGCCGAAAATATTGTTCAAAATGAATTCATGGGCGATATTTCCCTAATGTTCACAAAGATGTTAACTTGGCATACATACATGTTAGTCATTCGGTCTTTGAATATTTTTTTTTTCTTTTTGGTAAATAGTCTTTGAATATTTGGCATACATACATGTTAGTCATTCAGTCTTTGAATATTAGGTGAAATAGAAACAAAACAGCTACCCAAATTTGAATAGATTTACAAGAGATGGATGTGGCAAAAAGTATGCAAATAAATATTAATTTTTATTTGACAAAAATAAATTTAACAAATTATAATTAGTTCTGAAGTCAATATGGCAATCAAAGCCAGTTCTTAGTCTCATATTTGAATAGATTTACAAGAGATGAATGTGGCAAAAAGTATGCAAATAAATATTAATTTTTATTTGACAAAAATAAATTTAACAAATTATAATTAGTTCTGAAGTCAATATGGCAATTAAGGGTGTCAAACGGGCCGGGCTGACCCGGCCCGACCCGGCCCGACCCGACCCGGCCCGACCCGGCCCATAACACCAAACCGGACCGGTTTGACCCGGCCCGGAAAGCCCTAGGGCTTTAGGGTACCGGGTCCCGGTCCGGTTTTTTTAAAAATTTGGGCCCGGTTAACCCGGCCCGGACCAACCCGGTCCAGGCCCGCCGGTTAACCGGCCCAGCCCGGCCCGGCAACAGAAAAAAAGTGTATATTTAATGTATATTTCATGTATATTTAATGTATATTTAATGTATATGTTTATATATCTTCTATAGAAGTGTATATTTAATGTATACATGTGTATATTTTTTATTTAAACTAGTACATATATATTGAATGGTGCATATATATGTGTATATGTTTTATAAATTAGTATATAAGTATATCTATACATATTGTAATGTATATATAATGTAGTAAAGTATTACATATACATAGAATAGAGTGTATATATGTGAATGGATCTTCAATTGACGTGTATGTTTAACGTATACATGTAAATATATTTTATTTAAACTAGTAAATATATATTGAATGGTGCATATATATGTGTATATGTTTTATAAATTAGTATATAAGTATATCTATACATATTGTAATGTATATATAATGTAGTAAAGTATTACATATACATAGAATAGAGTGTATATATGTGAATGGATCTTCTATTGACGTGTATGTTTAACGTATACATGTATATATATTTTATTTAAACTAGTAAATATATATTGAATGGTGCATATATATGTGTATATGTTTTATAAATTAGTATATAAGTATATCTATACATATTGTAATGTATATATAATGTAGTAAAGTATTACATATACATAGAATAGAGTGTATATATGTGAATGGATCTTCTATTGACGTGTATGTTTAACGTATACATGTATATATATTTTATTTAAACTAGTAAATATATATTGAATGGTGCATATATATGTTTATATGTTTTATAAATTAGTATATAAGTATATCTATACATATTGTAATGTATATATAATGTAGTAAAGTATTACATATACATAGAATAGAGTGTATATATGTGAATGGATCTTCTATAGACGTGTATGTTTAACGTATACATGTATAGAGCAGAAATAAGAAACCAAGGAATGGAACCATAGCCCAACGACGACCTCAAACTTGAAGAATTATGACTTCATGGGTATATATAGTGTATATCTAGTGTATATATAGTGTATATGAAGTGTATATAGTGTATATCTAGTGTATATATAGTGTATCTTTGATGTTTTATTTAATTTTTTGACGGATTTGACCGGTTTTTAACCGGGTTTGACCCGGTTTTAGCGGGTTGGGTTAATTGGTCCGGTTCCGGGTGGGTTTTAAAATTTTTACTGTACGGCCCGGCCCGGCCCGGACCGGTTAAGGCCAAAACCGGCCCGGAACCGGCCCGGAACCCGACAAAATTGAGAGGGCCGGTTCCGGGTTGAACCGGCCCGGCCCGTTAGACAGGTTTAATGGCAATCAAAGCCAGTTCTTAGTCTCATGTTATAAGTCATCAAATCGTTATAAAATTCTAAATTACTGTACAGTTAAAACGTTGTAAAATTCTAGAGTACTATACAGTTATAAGTATTAACAATTTTTTTTTTTTTTGAGAATTACTGACAAGATTATCTTTGGAGTTGATTTGAGATATTTATGTAGTCTAAGCTGATACATTTTAATACTTCCTTCCTTCACTCTTACTTATCAACACTTTGACTTGATACATTCAAATAATTATTAACATAACTATTTTATCATAATATTCCTATTAAATATGTTTACAATTGTGTTATGAATTAATTTGGATATAAAGGGTAAAATAGGAAAATAAAATTTATTTTTTCTTAATATATCAAAAATGACATGTAAAAATGAAAATCTAATTAAGAAATAAAGTGACGAGTAGTTCTCAATGAAGGGAGTAAGTTAACTAGGACAACA
The DNA here is from genome assembly GCA_030864225.1 of Capsicum baccatum var. pendulum. Taxonomy (NCBI): domain Eukaryota; kingdom Viridiplantae; phylum Streptophyta; class Magnoliopsida; order Solanales; family Solanaceae; genus Capsicum; species Capsicum baccatum. The sequence continues at coordinate 138,010,229 of CM061551.1, read as the reverse complement.
CCTTTAGATTTTCAAGAATGGTCATGGAGGTTGTTAGTGTGAAACTTTCGACCTCACTTGTCTCATGGACAAAATTTTCAGTTCAATATGTTTCAAACTTTTTACCTTGGAGGTATTCTTATGAAGTAAATGAGAGTGAAAATTTCAATATCACTCACCCTCTTATAAGGTCACTTGTAATTTCAGGGATAACACCCATCTCAATCCTTAAACAATCACATTAGATATGCGTTAATAACTTAAATGGTCAACAACAACAAACCCAACAAACCCAGTGTATTCCCACATAGTGAGGTCTGGGGAGGGTAATGTACGCAGTCCATACCTCTACCTCTAAAGAAGTAAAAAGGTTGTTTCCGATAAGACCCCCGGCTCGAGACACGAAAAATAACTTAAATGGCCATTCAACTTTAAATTTTTATCTCAGAAAGTCACTCAACTTTGGACTTGACTCATAAAGTCACTCAACTTTAGATTTTTTACTCAGAAAGTCACTCAATCTATTTTATTATTTTTTAAATTAAATTTTGCTTATGTGAAATTTTTTTTAATAACAAAATTCTGAAAAATACAAAATATTCATTTAATGACCCTTTTACCCTCTCCTTCATTCCCCTAAATTATCTTTACCTTTCACAAAAATATTAATAGTTTTGCTTAAATATAGCTCAAGATTCTGCAGGAGAAAGGATGAACTAATCCCTTCGATTCATTAAATAGAGTTACATTTTACATTCGAGAAAATTGTTGTCAATCCAACATGTTAGTAAAATAAATATGGTGCACTAAATTAAGTTTGAGCTTTAATCAGATTATACCTACATGAAACTGATCATAATAGCATATGGAAGCAATTGAGTGGCACCATCATGAGCAATAGAGAGGTAGAAGAATGTTTTGTTTGTGCACAGACAAAAGAAATGTTACAAGTTACTTGCAAATACATTAACAATCAAAAACATCCATAGTGTGCCATAAGACATTTTAAAGGCCTGCACACAAGTTTTAACCAAATAAGATATTTTATACACAATGTCATATGCACTTTCTAACTAATGAGTTAAGGTTGTATGACCTGCAAGTTTTAATAAAATAAGACACTTTATATACGGTGTCATATTAGCATTTTCTAAACCTTTTCATCGACGCTTCACAAACATATTCCTTCATGACATTTTTTTGGAATTCGGACAAATTTTGCACCAAATTTGTTTTACTAATATATGTTGGATTGGCAATAGTTTTCTCGAATGTAAAGTTCAACTCTCTTTAATGAATCGAAGGGCTTAGTTCATCCTTTTTCCTCCATAATCTTGAGCTATGTTTTAATCAAAATTTTTAATTTTTTGTGAAAGATAAAGATAATTTAGGTTAATGAAGAAAAGGGTAAAAGGGTCCTTAAATAAATATTTTATATTTTTCAAAATTTTGTTATTAAAAAGAATTCCACATAAGCAAAATTTAACTTAAAAAGTAATAAAATGAGTTGAGTGATTTTTTGAGTAAAAGATCTAAAGTTGAATCACTTTTTGAGTATAACATCTAAAGTTGAGTGACTTTTTGAGTAAAATTTAAAGTTGAGTGACTTTCTGAATAAAAATTTAAAGTTAGTGAACATTTAAGTTATTAACTCCCTTAAATATTGACGTGTCCAAATTGGATGGCTTTTATCTTTACTCATTATAGGTAAAGAATACTCTATATTATTAAACATATAAAAATATTTCATTGTTTACCAAATGTAGGGCTACAGAGTGTGGAAGCGTGATAAATTCAACCAAAGATTCCGAGAAATTAATAAAAACAGTAAAATTGACACCAAGGTTTTAGGTGGAAAAACCCTCTTTAAATAGAGGAAAAAAACCACCGGCGAGAGAGCCAAAAATTTCACTAATATTGACGAGAGTACAAAATATTTTCTCGGGACTAACAAGACAAAATAGCCCCTTACAAATTCTCTACGAGTATGGAAATACTCAACCAAGAAGTAGAGAAAGAAGAAAATATAAAGGAGAGATTGGCTATTGAAATGTTGTGGAGGTGTGTTTGCAAATGAAGTAGCATTGGCTTTTATAGCCAAATCTGGACCTCAAAAGTCTTGCCTTCATATATGAATGCAGCCACTGATGTTGAAAACACAAAGTCACAAATGTCTTCATCATCCACAATTGTTGAAATATGAGCAGCAGTTGTTGACAAAAGGAGAGCAGCCAACAAATCTCCACCTTGATCTCCTTTTGACCGGAAATACTCTCTCGCCATGAAATCCTGTTAACAATGAATAATACCAGCTAAGTCCAAGCAATGATCGAACTTAGCGGCTGGAAGTGGTTTGGTTAACATATCTGCAGGATTTTCAGTTGTATGGATTTTTTCCACAGTAATTTCTCCTGCATCAACAATATCTCGGATAAAGTGGCGTTTAATATCAATATGCTTGGTCTTTGAGTGATGCTTGCTATTCCTGGCCAAGTGGACAGCACTCTGACTGTCGCAGAACATAACAAGAATGTGTTGTTGTAAGCCAAGTTCAGCAACCAAGCCTCGGAGCCAGATAGCCTCTTTCACTCCTTCAGTAGCAGCAATATATTCTGCTTCAGTGGTGGACAAAGCCGCAATGGCTTGAAGTGATGAATACCAACTGATAGCAGAGCCGCAGAGTGTAAAGATATAGGCTGAAAGTGATCTTCTCCGATCTAAATCACCACCGTAGTCGGCGTCAACATAACCAACTACGCCTCCTGGATCAGACTTTTATCTATCAAATACCAAACCAACATCAGGAGAACCCTTCAAGTAACGAAGGATCCATTTGACAGATTCCCAATGCTGTTTTCCTGGGTTGTGCATGAATCTGCTAACAACACTAACCGCATAAGCCAAATCAGGCCTAGTACATACCATAGCGTACATAAGGCTTCCGACTGCATTAGAATACGGGACATGTGACATGCGCCTTTGTTCCTCTTCTGATTGTGGACACTGATCTGATGACAACTTGAAGTGGGCAGCAAGTGGAGTATTAACAGCTTTGCAATCTCGCATTCCAAATCTGTCAAGCATCTTCATTACATACCTTTTCTGTGATAGAAAAAGTTTTCCAGCTTGACGATCTCTGTTAATCTCCATTCCAAGAATCTTCTTGGAAGGACCTAGATCTTTCATATCAAATTCACTGTTGAGCTGCACCTTTAACTTGTCAACAAGAGTTTTATCTCTTGCAGCAATTAACATATCATCAACATATAACAACAAGTATACTAGTGATCCATCAGATAATTTTTGAAGATAGACGCAGTTATCATAACTACTTCTAGAATAGCCATGTCCAGTCATGAAGGAATCAAACCTTTTATACCATTGTCTTGGTGGTTGCTTCAAACCATAAAGAGATTTCTTCAGACGACATACATGGTTCTCCTTTCCAGGAACAACGAACCCCTCTGGCTGCTGGATATAAATTTCTTCCTCAAGGTTACCATGAAGAAAAGCAGTTTTCACATCTAACTGTTCCAGCTCCAAATCATACAAGACAACTAGAGCAAGTAATACACGAATTGAAAAATGACGAACAACGGGAGAAAATACTTCGTTAAAGTCAATACCTTCCTGTTGATCAAAACCTCTTACTACGAATCTTGCTTTGTACCTTGCATTTTCAACACCGGGGATGCCTTCTTTTCTTTTAAAAATCCATTTGCAACTAATGACTCGCTTGCCTTCCGGTAACATCACCAAATCCCATGTTTCATTTTTTGAGAAGACTCTCGACTTCTTCTTGCATAGCAGCAGTCCACTTTGCTGAGTCATCACCAGAGATAGCTTCAGAATAATTCTTGGGTTCACCATCTTCACCCATATCTTGTGCAACAGTCAATGCATAAGCAATGTTGGCAGATTCTGTGATCAGTCTTTGAGTCGGTTTTCTTGGCCTTTGTTGTGGAAGTTCTTGAGCCATAGACCATGGTTGTGGTAAACCTCGACGTTGAGGTGGATGTTGTCGTGGACTCATTTGTTCAGCAGTGACTTCATCTTCTTGAGTGGTGGAAGAATTAGGGATATTTGCTTCCAAAATGGGAGCTTCAGTCTCAAACTCCACCTTCTCTCGAACATCCTCCTGATCACCTGTATCAGTGGAGGGAACAACAGTATCTTTTCTAGAAGATAGCATACCATTTTCATTAAAGGTTACATTCCGACTATGAAATATTTTGCGAGATTCAGGGTCATACAAACGATAGCCTTTAACCCCTAGGCCATAACCTAAGAAAATGCATTTTTTAGCACGAGGTTCCAATTTTCCCTCGTTCACATGAGAATAAGCAGGGCAACCAAATATTCTAAAATTAGAATAATCAAAAGGGTTACCTGACCAAACTTCTTCTGGAATTTTGCAGTCGAGTGATCGATTTGGTGAGCGGTTTATCAAGTAGCATGATGTTGAAGCTGCTTCTGCCCAAAATTCTTTTCCCAGAGTAGAATGGGAGAGCATACAACGAACTTTCTCTAAGATAGTTCTGTTCATCCTTTCAGCAACTCCGTTTTGTTGTGGAGTTCTTGGAACGGTGAAATGTCTGGCAATACCTTCTTTCTTGCAGAAATCATTAAACTCATTAGAACAAAATTCGAGGCCATTGTCCGTCCTTAGCCTCTTGATCTTCTTGCCAGTCTGGTTCTCAATTAATAATTTCCACTCTTTAAAGGTGGAAAAAGCTTCATTCTTTTGCTTGAGAAAATATACCCAGAGTTTACGTGAAAAATCATCAATAAATGTCAGCATATAATGACATTTACCTCTGGAGGGAACTCTCGATGGACCCCAAAGATCTGAATGGATGTAGTCCAAAGTACCTTTGGTCCTGTGAATGGCTTTTGAAAAGCTAACCTTTCTCTGCTTACCAAAAATGCAATGCTCGCAGAAATCGACCTTACCGGTACAATGGTTGCCAAGATAGCCTTTCTTTTTGAGAATTTGGATTCCCTTCTCACTCATGTGGCCCAACCTCAAATGCCACAACTTCGTGTTGTCTTTGTTGGATGAGGCGACGACTGCAGAGCCTATAACAGTTGAACCCTGAAGCAAATACAAACTACCAGATCGAATTGCCTTTAGTAACACAAGAGCTCCTTTGGACACTTTTAAAACTCCACCTTCAGCTGAGTATCTACACCCTTGAGATTCAAGAGTGCCTAGGGAAATGAGATTCCGTTTCAAATCAGGGACATGTCTGACACTGGTCAAAGTTTTAATGACTCCATCATGTGTCTTGATTTTGATTGTGCCTTTGCCGACAATTTTGCATTGAGCATCGTTGCCCATTAAGACAAGACCACCATTAAAAGATTCATAGGTGGTAAACCTGTCTCTATTAGGAGACATATGAAATGTACAACCAGAATCAAGAACCCACTCATTTTTTGACCTTTGTTCAGTACCAGAAGCAATAAAACACTCTCCATCAGATTCGGTTTCTACAAAACTAGCTTCGGCAGATTTTTCAGGTTGCTTACCCTTATCTTCTCTGTTTTGCTTATTTTTCAATTTGTAGCACTCAGAGATTTCATGATTTCTTTTCTTGCAATAACGGCAATACTTAGAGTTTTTACCTTTGGATTTGGATTGGTTTTTACCGCTAGCACCTACTTCGTGGTTTCTCCCTCTAACTACTAGTCCCTCACCCGAACTTTCAAAATGAATTTGGGTATCAAATTTTTCTTTGGACAGTAGGTTAGACTTGACATCATCAAAGCTCAAGGTAACATTATTACCATATAGCATAATTTCTTTGAAATGTCTATATGAGGGTGGCAAAGAAACAATAAGTAGTACGACTTTATCCTCATCATCAATTTCGACATCCAAATTTTCCAAATCAATTATGATGGAATTAAATTCACCAAGATGAGATTGGATGGGTGTACCTTCAGACATACGGAGTGTGAAAAGTCGCTCCTTTAACCGGAGTTTATTTGCAAGACTTTTGGTCATGTACAGAGACTCCAATTTACTCCATATGCCGGCTGCAGTTTTCTCATTGATGACTTCGCGTAGCACCTCACGGGACAAGCATAATTGGATTGTGGATAACGCATTTTCATCCGTCTCTTCCGATTGCTCCTCCGTTGTAGTGGCTGGCTTCGCCGATTTGCCGGACAGAACCTTCTTTAGGCCATTCTGGGTAAGAACAGCCAGCATCTGGACTCGCCAGATAGCAAAACTAATTTTACCATCAAATTTCTCAATATCGAACTTCGTCGACATTTTTAATAAAAAAATCCCGGTTGAATTATCGTGGCTTTGATACCAATTTGTAGGGCTACAGAGTGTGGAAGCGTGATAAATTTAACCAAAGATTCCGAGAAATTAATAAAAACAGTAAAATTGACACCAAGGTTTTAGGTGGAAAAACCCTCTTTAAATAGAGGAAAAAAACCACCGGCGAGAGAGCCAAAAATTTCACTAATATTGACGAGAGTACAAAATATTTTCTCGGGACTAACAAGACAAAATAGCCCCTTACAAATTCTCTACGAGTATGGAAATAATCAACCAAGAAGTAGAGAAAGAAGAAAATATAAAGGAGAGATTGACTATTGAAATGTTGTGGAGGTGTGTTTGCAAATGAAGTAGCATTGGCTTTTATAGCCAAATCTGGACCTCAAAAGTCTTGCCTTCATATATGAATGCAGCCACTGATGTTGAAAACACAAAGTCACAAATGTCTTCATCATCCACAATTATTGAAATATGAGCAGCAGTTGTTGACAAAAGGAGAGCAACCAACACCAAACATTCTAAGGATCCGTTGGCCTTAGATTTTCCAAGTAATTTTTGGAAAAAAACTTAATAAATAGTGTTTGGTCATACAATTGATTATTATTTGACAAATATTTTTGAGAAATAATTCAAATTTTCAAATATTAGTAAAATATAACTTGAAAAATCAATTTCGGAGAAAATCAGATCGCTATAGTAAAATGTTATTATAACGAGGTGGCGTTATAAAGATGTCTGACTGTATTATGACTTTTCAAGGTTTTGGATTCAAGTCCCAATCCTTTTTTGGTAGGTGACATGTATCTCATGGAATTATCTTTTATTGTCTTCCATAAATAAATTTAAGAAAACAAATTTCTTGAATATAAAGTAAATAATAAAAGAATTAATTCCACTTGAAGAATTCATAAATAAGTTTTTGACTAGAAGTTTTGGCTCATCTGCTTTTAGGCAAAGCTGCTCTTACTCATTCCGAAGTTTCTCGTGGTGTTGGAAGCTGATGAGTTCTTGCATAATGATCCATCAATTGATGAAGTTGCTTTTTCCCTCTCTCATTAAATAAATTTGTAGACTTATGTTCGAAAGTATACTCATTTCCTATAGGCAATCTTCTGGTGAAAGATGTGTTGGCATTTCGGTCTTGCAATCAACTGCACACTAACTCTATTACATGTATGTTCGCAACAAATTTTTGTAGTGTCGAAAATTAAATGCAAGAAAAAATAAAATAAATAAAAAAAGTAATTTTATTTAAATAATCTTGTGAGTACAATTTCGTAACTCTTTTGATTCTTCTCTCCTAAACTTAGAAATGATCCGAGGGCGTTCAGTAGCATGTTTCTCGAACCGTCGAATGATTTGAACTCCGGGAGATGTATTTCAATCGCCGAAAATGTGGGAAAGTGTTTTGTTGCTTTGGAATAATCGACGGAAAGAACTCCATTGATTGCTCACTTGATAGTCAATGTTGATGTTGCCGTTGTTTGTCAAAGTTTTTTTTTTTTTTAAATGTTATGTTACCCCTATTTATAGTTGTAGGGAGTAGGCCTAGTTGCTTGTGATTGACCGAAATATGTCACTTTGATACTTGACGACTTTTGATTGGTTCTTTAATTTGAATGAGATTTCCACATCATTTGTACATACGGCGTCAGCTCGTTGGTCTTGGATTTGACTGAGATGTTATATCACTTGACACGTGGCATGAGTTTGCGCTTCAAGGTGGGATGGACCTTGATGAGGAATAAAATGAGCTTATTATTTTTTTAAGCCCAAAATAATTTTAGACTCAATAAAATATGGATCAAATTCAAATTTTATATGAATTTGATCCAATAAATTTTGTGAAAATTACCCCCTATACAATTATTAGATTAAAAATTACAAAATTTTAGCAACACTTTTAGATAATTGCATTAATAACTTTTTAATTGCAAGTTATAGAAACTTTTAAAAATATAAATATTTTTTATTTTATTTAGAAAATTCAATATTTTATTTTATACATTAAAATTAGTTCCCTATTTATAGGATAGTATTCAGTTTTCTCCTTAAATAGTGTATTGATAATTATGATAAGAATATATTATGATATTTTTTTTTAAAAAAGGTTGCACCCTTTTCTAAAACAACTTTATTAAAATAAGATTTTTATTTTGACTTAAACACTTTTTCATTCTCAAAGTACGTTTCTTCTCCATTGACACACTCAAGCTATTTCTTGAAAAAATTTTGGGGTTTAATCTTTTTCATTTTTATTTAATTGGGGTTTTTCATTCTTCATTGACATACTCAATCGAAACAAAGTTTTTTATTCTTCTACGTCTTGTTGTGATAGATGTTCATGAACATACTTCATTAAAAAAAAAACTAGCGATTTCTTCTCCTTCATCAGAAATTCTCTTTCTTCTAATTTTCCTTTTGTTCTTTAAAAATGATGTGATATAAGGTGTATTATCAGTTTTTTTGTTAAATACTCGTTGTATATAACAATTAAAGATATGTCAACGGATATTAGAGAAGAAATTAAACAATTCGTTATTTGTGTTAATAACAACGTAAATAAGAATTTGAATGTAAATCGAAATCGTTCATAAGAATAATATAGTGAAAATTATCTTTTATATTTGTTAGACTATTTTATGTATGAATTCGGTATAAAATCAGTCTGAAATATCAATATTCCATTCAAGATTTATAAAATAGTTTCTTATATGTTATATTTATGAATGAATATAATGATTGCAGAAGTTAGTATAGAAATCGACTTTCACCAAATGTTATACGTTATTATTTATTTTAGTGCATGAAATAAATATACAAATTTATATTTTTTGAATTATTTCGTGTATGAAACCTGTATAATATCAACTAAAAATTACACAAATATACAACTTATGTTTCCAATATTACAAAAAATTTTAACTTCCTAAATATATTACAAAAATCCCAACACATACACAGAATGCTATGTATATGTCGGCTATGTTATGTATATTAATGTGGAGAGAGAGTAAAGTAATTAAAAAGTGGGAGAGAGTGTAATTACTTCCAAAA